>VWYE01026651.1:531-10710 GCA_013398995.1 Alaudala cheleensis
TGTGTGCTGCAGCCATTCTTATGAGGAAATGAGTCTTCTCTGATAGCCAAGACTTTTTACACAGAGAAAACTTGTGTGACAGAGGAGGGCTGCTCATGGAGTGGTGTCTGATGGCTTCAGGCCAATCTTGCCAGCACTGATTATCTTAACATTGTAAGCAATGTCAGAGACTAACCTTGATTGCTGAGCTTTTTGGGATAAATAGGGGCTTTCTGTTAGTCAGATTCTAGATCAGGGAAAGGAAGCTTTTAATTTTAACAAATTTTGTAAGCCTGACCATTTTTAAATGTCAAGATACAATCAACAGAGTTTTGTGGTTTTACCTGTAGTGTCCCTGCAGAGTTGAGAGACAGACAGAGAGGTTTTGCCATTTTTTATGAACTGCAATTTCCAGTGCAAAAATAGGCATGTTCTTAATGCTAGGGCTAAAGATACTTTCTGTTTTGAGCCACAAGAAGTCCGAAGTAGGCTGCTACAACTGAACCTGTAGTTTTTTGGTGTTACTGCATTTCAGAATTAGGTTTGAGGACCTTTGGTACAATATAATCAGAAGGTTATTAATGAAATAAAAAGGCAGCTTTAGTCATAATTTCAGAATCAAAGGATGGGTGAGGTTGAAAGGGACCTCTTTAGGCCAGCAAGTCTAACCCACCTGCTCAGAACAAGGTCAGTGAGAGCAGATTCCCAAGACCATTTACCGTTGGATTTTTTGAGTGGTCCTTTCAAATTAACTATAATTCTGGATTCGCTTTGATTACTCAATGGCACAGTACCTCTAGAGCTTTACGTTATTGTGCTGTAGTTCTGTTGCAACTTGTTTCATGTAAGAATATTTACCTCCTTTCATAAATGTTGTCTCCTTGATTCTTACAAATTGCATTCAGTTAGTAGCAAATTTTACTAATTTCCTGTGTTGATTTTTGGACTTCTCAAACCAAGTATTTGTTTTCCAAATCAGTTTTTGTTTCTGAAAAAGAAATACTTAAAAACATTCCTGTTTTGTTTCTCCCACGTTATGCTTGTGCCTCTTTCAAAACTTTTGTGATTGTGCCTCAGTCTTCTGAAGCAGGAGAGACCATCATAAAAAGCTATTAAAAACTACTAAAATTACCCAAAAAGAAATAAGGTACAAGGCTCTCATATTTTCATGCATGAAATTTTACTCAATTATACTATTCTGTTAGAGATTAATACATTATTAAACATTCAAATGTTCAATACTTTTTGTGTGCCAAATTTTATATTTGAGTCCTTACAAGTTTTTTTTTGTCTGATATCAGTAACTCAGCTACAAGTCAACCCCGAGGAAAGTTACAAACTTATATATTCTTCATCCACTGTGAGAGGCCAGTTAACTTGGGTTTGGGTTTTTAAATTTGTTTTTAACAGTTCCTATGTCAAACAATTTCAATTAACTTCCATTTTTTTTAAATTTGAACTTTTACAAGTTTCAGAATGCATTAGACTTTCTCTTACATGCTGGATTGTTTGACATATGGAATTGTCTACTATTCTTTTATTCTTATTTCATTGGTGTTTAAAATCACATCTGTNCGGGACCTCTTTAGGTCAGCAAGTCTAACCAGACTTGTTCAGAATAAAGTCACTGAGAGCAGATTCCCAAGACCACTTACCATTGGATATTTTGAGTAGTCCTTTCAAATGAACTATAATTCTGGATTGGCTTTGATCACTCAATGGCACCTCTAGAGCTTTACAGTATTATGCTGTTGATCTGTTGCAACTTGTTTCCTGTACAAATATCTATGTCATTTCCCAGGTTTTGTCTCCTTGATTCTTACAAATTNTAAACCAGCCTTGTAAAGTACCAAATTTACAATGGTTATCAAATAGCACAGTGTGTTCCTGGTTTTAGTCTGTAAAGGTGACAAGACACTAGAAATAATCCTTAGGCAATCACAAGTGACTTTGCCGTGACATCTCTTTAAAATTCTGCATGAGGGGCCTAACCTGAATGTGAAGGTTTTTTCCATAGATATCTGGTTCTGTCAGCTGATTAGCATTTTAGATGGAGACAGTAGCTATGGGGAGTATGTAGCTGCCAAGCATTTATCCAAAATAATTTTTCAAGTCACCCCTTTTACTTATTATTTAACAAGAAGGAAAAAATTGGACACAAGCAGCTTTTAAAACTAATTATTCTTGGTTTGCAATGTTATCATGTTTGAGATATCCATTTCTTGGAAACAAATACAAAGCCCACAGGGAGACATTTTTCTGAGGTAAATTAATTCTAGGATATTATAATATGATGTGGTGGAGCATATATTTATAAGCCAGTAACTAGACTCTGTTCAGGCGTTCAGGAATGAGTATGAGTGCCTGAACAAACTCAAGATATATATGTGTTGGCTGATGTACTCGTTCCCTGTTGCTTGTTATTATTTCCTTTATTAGCATTTGAAATTCATAAGAACATTGGATACCATAAGGTAAATACTGTGTTGTGTCCAGAATACTTGTCTGAGTGGCAGATTAAAGACTGTAGAGCAAAGGACTGGGAGAGGACTTGGAGAGGTCAGCTAGTACTTTCCCTGGGCTGCAAGGCAGGATCAGACTGTGGCTAAACCAGTCTTGACAGACATTTGTCTGACTGGTTTTTTAAGAAAAGTGATGGAGATGGTGACATTTCCTGAAGCAGTTTGTTCCAGTGTCCTATTGTCATTATTACGGAAGTGTTTTCTAATGTTTCATTAGAGTATCTTTCATTGGCACTTAAATTCATTACTTTTTGTGTTAACACACTCAGTGTAGGTGAGTATTTAATCTGTTTTGCACTATGTACTTCTAGTCTGTGGTGCAGATTCTTTGTAGTAAAAGAGCAATGTAATGTAATTACCTTATTTTTAGTGAAAACTGAGGTTATTACAGTCTGGATTAGGGATCAAAAAAAGTACACTTTGGCAGAAAGTATGGTCTGCAACTAAGTTAGTTTGGAATTACCTGATTCTGTAGGTGCTGCACTAAATGTACTGCATGCAGTACATGAAACCTTGGATTTTGCAGTGTTTTTCATTTAGTTTTGTGATATTATTAAGAAGAAAGCTTGGTTAGGATTTGTGATGATACGAATATAAAGCTGTGCATACTGATCAATAAATAATGACTATGTCACAGATATAAAGCCTTTATTGTCATGATTTGTTTGATGTTTCCAACTAATGGACGAGCGTCTGTCCATTTAATGTAATGAGATTTAGAGGGATCTCCTGCTGCTTAAAGTAGAGAGATTCTTTTAGCAGAGGTGAATTACTGGGTGTTCCTGGAACAGCACATACATAATAATTTATTATCAAGAGTTAAAGAGAAAACAATGGAGTTTTACACTGTTGAGATACTGTTTAAGGAAAAATAATTATAAAATAAGGTTGATTATAGCATTTATTTTTTTTCTCTATAGTTGCTCTTCTTATTAAGGCTTAAATTCTGATGTGTTCAGTCTTTGGCTATTCCTTTTGACTTCAGGGCTATAGGTAAGGCTACTGCATCTTACTTGCTTGTAAGCTTTAGTTTGTCAGCTTTACATGAAGCAGGTTTTGTTTAGTATACAAACATGCTGCAATGGTTTGGGTGCTATATAAATAATAAGGCTAAGATCAAAGTTATTTAAATTACTTTGGTTTCAATCGAAATACGCGCTTTTTGGATTTCACCCAAAAATGAAGGAGTGTCTGTTTAGGAGAAGGCACAGTAGAGTCTTGATAAGAGGCATGGTTAATGAGGTACAACATATTCCAGTTTTCTCATGCTGCTATCTTCTGCAGCCTATCTTGTTGGGATTGCTAAAGAATAACTGCCGACTGTCCAAATCTAATTTGGCTCAGTGCATATTGGTCTTTCTGCCAGATGGAGCCTATTTCTACTTCTGCTCATTAGAATTCAGATAAACCATAGTTGGCACAATATGGCAATGCTGACTTTGATGTAACCCAGTCTGCTGTAATGGAAAATAGAAATAACCTGCTGGACATCAATGTCCATACATTTGACTGTGAAAAAAGGCATTATTTGACCAGCATTCTTGATGGAAGTTCACCAGTTGTTTCACTCTGCATATCTAAGGCAAGCTGTCAGTAGAGCATCACAGAATACTTTAATAAAAACTTCACAGGCACCAAATTTTCTCATTTCATTGGAGTGCTGACAAAACCAAATGTCTTCGGTTTTAATCGTAGATGTAGCATTTCTTTGTGAGAGAGGTATATGGAGGGAAAATTTGCCTGAAACAGCAGAAGGGAGTGAAATAAGCAGTTTGCCAAACTTCTGTCCTGACTAAGGATAATCCTGTGTTCTGAAGGAATTTTGGACAAAAAGTCCAGGCATTCTGACAGTGAAGTCTTTTTGTGTTTTTTCTTAAAGTAGGTAACTTGGCAAAGGATGGCAGGTCTTGTTGGAAGAGTGAATAATTATAATCATTGATGTCTGCTTTTAACCTTTTGATTTATACTTTTGGGGAATGCTCTTGCATGTACAATGAGCAAATAATGTGCTGTGAAATCTTTAATTGGTAATAAGCTTTCTGGATCAGTGTCTCTGTGCCAGCAGTTACAGCTGAAACTAATTTTTTTTTTTCCAAATGCTGGTGTCTTAATTTGCACTGGTAGCATTTAAAAATACTGTTCATGTGGATTTTTCACAGAAAAATATTTTAATGTAAGCTATTCACTTTATTCCTTGCTATTCAAGAATAGTATGTCTTGAGGCATGTGACCTGTTTGGGAAAATTAATTGATTTCTATGCTTGTCTAATGTTAGCATTAGGAATTAAAATTTGTTCTCTAGATTATCTCTTTATTATCTACTGGGCTCAAATTAACTAGTAGCTCAGCTATCAAATTGCTCCTTTGATTTCAGACAGGTCCATTTCTTTTTTCAGCCTCAGTTCACATTGTGGTTGTTGCATTTAGAACATTGTGAGTCCTTTTATTATAATTTCAGTTCTGCTGTTTTTTTAAATACTCAGCTGTTTATGCTAGGACTGTCCATCAGTATCTGAAATGTTTATCCCAAGGAGGATATGGAGGACATATTAAGAAGTTCCCACTTGCATCACCTGGCCACTTTTGTTGATCTCGAGGAGTAGGACTCGCTTTTTCCTTCCTTACTGTCTAATCATTTATGTTTTGAAAGAAAACATAATAATACAGGTGAATAACTAAACCAAGTAAATTCTGCATCATAACTGTACACCTGCCAAGAAGAGGGATCCCCACTGGTCACAAAATCTTTAATGCCACTAGGGATTTTACCACATAAACTTAGAAGATGTAAGTCTGTGGGTTGATCACTGGCACAGTCCTTGGGAGTGTTTGACACAACTGCTGCTCAATCATTCTGATACAGTTCTTGAAA
Organism: Alaudala cheleensis; assembly: GCA_013398995.1. Classification (NCBI taxonomy): domain Eukaryota; kingdom Metazoa; phylum Chordata; class Aves; order Passeriformes; family Alaudidae; genus Alaudala; species Alaudala cheleensis. The sequence goes on from VWYE01026651.1 coordinate 5,905, forward strand.
TAGTTGTACCTCTATTTTTGATGAATCTTCCATTCTGCTTGTCTGGTCCCCTCCTCCATGAAGCTGCTCTCAAAACAAAATTTAAGATTCTTCTAAATCTTCTGCTTCCTGTTCTGTAGACCTGAGGAACTTCATGTGGTCTTGCAAGTAACAGAATTTCACTGATCCAGTGATTCAAGGAATGACATAGATGAACGTCAGGAACCTGTAATCCTTGAAACCATAAGAGAATCATATAATTCAAGTTGTAAGAAATATAAGGGAGTTTTCTAGTCCAAATTTCAGTGTGCAAGACCTCATGATTCATCATGTTTCCTTTAGGATCAGAAATGAATCCAACGAAAAAAATACGTTCACATGTATTAACAATTCTTTTTTAGTTCACTCTACAACTGGAATGTGCTATGGATTTAGCATGTCTCAGAGGGAGTACTTTTTCTTGAGTCTTACTGAACAAATGAAATTCTATTCTGACTCACTAACAGAGAAATCAAAATAAATGGCAATAATCCAGGTATCTGCTGTAGTCCTATTTCAGAATGTTGTTTATATTAACACAGTTAGTATGTAAAATGTTTGGGTTTTAATTACAGCTTAAGAAAGTAAACAGTTTTAAAGTGAGGTGAGTGAAGTCATCTGGGTAAACATGCCAATCTGAAGAACAGCTCCCCAAATTAAACTAAGAGGCATTATAAGGAAGGATTAGAGATTTTTCTTTTTTTTTTTTCGTTAGCCTTCATGTTCATTTTCAGTGCAAGTGAAGTGTTCCAGTATTACACACTGTTTATTTCTATTGCATTCTCCAGAAAACAGCAACAAAGCTGCTGTGCAGTGCTAATTTTCTCCTGCACTCAAGGCCAACAAAGCTCAGAAAAGTAGAAGTTGCTCCTGGACACCCTGTTGGAGTCAAAGTTTAAATGGATATATGTGTTTCTAGACAAGTTCATTTGGTCCAGATTTCTAGTTCTTTTGGCACTATTAAATCACTCATTGAAAAAAAAAAAAAGGTTTCTTTGGGTATGTGGAGTTCCTGTGTTCTCTTAGTTCAGTGTGGAGCATATTTGAAGAATTCATACTGTCTTGGCTTGTGCCAGGCCCAGCTCTGGCAACCTGCAGCCCTTGCACATTGAGCTTCCCCCAGAAGCTGCAGTCAGGTAGGGCTGAACTGCCTGGGGCTTGGTCAGGCTCAGGGTGCCCAGAGAGAGCACAGAGGCATCAGGGGAATTGCCTTGATTCAACACTTGTTCCCACTATAAATCTGCCTCATAAAATACCTTTCAAATGCTTAAATTTCTTGAAAGTGAATTAGTATTTCATATTTCAACGGAGCTGATCTTTTGTTGCAGTGAACTAATTACAGAGTTAGTAGGGTATTTGGGCTCCACAGCCTTCTAGCCAGATGATATTAGTTGCTTGACTGAGCACCATGGTTCTTGTTGGGTGATGTTTAAATGGTCTGCCCACAATCACCTGGTAAATCTTGTCTACAGAGATTCAGCCCAGTGGTCTATTCACTAAGGCATAAAACATCTCATTATTTGCTTAATTATTTTGCCAGATTTTAGCTGCATGGTCTGGAATTTTCATTCCTTAGTATTTGCCTAAAGCATTAAATGTACCTCTTTCCAGAAACAAGATCAAGAAACATGGAATCCTTCTCCTATATAGATTTTCAATTAATAAAATCATTGTTACAAAACCAGCGAGAAACTCTTCTTTTTGAGAGTTGACGTTCAGGAGAGAATTCTCCATGAGTCGTGGATGTATTTTCATTCCTCTGCCTCCCAACCTAGATATTTTCAGATCATAGTTTTTCCCTCAATATTCCAGTTGTTATGAGTTCCAAAGAACTGTGTGCAGAATTGATCCCTAAATACTTTTCATTGTTCTTCTGCTGTAGCTTTGCACTGCTTCAGAGCTTGAGGAAAGAGGATAGTTGTCCTGTATTACGGGAATAGGAAAGCGGTGGGAATGGAACTGTGTAAATAGCGACTGCAGGGAACTGAAACAGGATAAAAAGAAAGATTAGTTAAATTTCAGCAGGCAGGGAGATGAGGACTTGGGAGTGAAGAAGCTGAGAGAGAAAGGAGGAAATAGAAGGGGAAGAAATTTGGGGTTGATAGGTTGTGGAGGATTGGACATCTCAGCTTTTGAGGTGAGTCTAGGAGAGATAGGAATAAAAATGCCGTTGAGATGGAAGTAGAAGGATCCAGTCCATACAGTGAAGAAACTGGGATAAGCTGGGGAAGATCGAGTGGATGCGAAGAAAGAATACCATATTCTCTTTAGAACAGGATCAGTTCTGATCATTTAAGAGAGTAAACAAATGTCATTCAGAACAAAACCTAGAACAAAACTCATCATTCTAACGCAATCTAACTGCTCCAGGCTCAGTAGAGATGCAGGGTTTAAGACATTATTTTTTCCCATAATCACCACCTTCACACTCTTCAGTTACATTGGCAATAATTACTCCCGTTCCTTGTTCCCCTCTGGGGCTCATAATTTTCCTTCCCTTTGCTTATAGCCTACTCTGCTCTGCAGGTACCAGCAATTCATGTCTTTCAAACTGTCTTTTATTAGTGTAGTTCAGAATTCAGAACAGTTGTTCATAGCCCATAGCTTCTGTTGCAAGAGCTGAAAAGAATTTGTATTTATTAAGTCTGTCTTTTATTTTTTTTTCTTAATGGTAAAAATTGTTCATATGAAGTTATTACTGAGCATTACAAATGCCTCAAGATTTCTACAAATGCAGAAAATATTGTGCAAGAAATCGTTATTCCTTCAAGTGCATTCAGTGCTTTTTGCAGGTTTGGTTTTGCAGTGTTGACAACACATTGAGATTTTTCATGTTTTCTTGCTGTTTTGTGAGATTAAATGGGAGAGGTTGGGATGATGATTATTAATGTTATTATTATTTCTCTCAGGAATATATTAAAAGATAGAACATGGATAAATGGAGCCTCAAGGGTGATTCATGTTTTTGTTTAGCTTGAACTAGGTCCAGCTTCTAGGAGGAACTGGATTTTAGGTGCATGTTTTTGCAAAGTGTTTTAAACTGAAGTTATAATTCCAGCAGTCTCAATGGCATGTGTTTGTTTTTATTTAGAAGTGTGTTTAAGGAATGTTTTTGGTGGGTGAATGCAAAACAAACAAAGCTATTTCAATCTGGAGGCTGCAATCTTTCGGCATATTCAGTGTCAGCAAAAATCAAGTGGAAGAATGGGCTTGTGAGAATGGACTCAGTAAATTTTTCTGATTTACTTTGTAAAGAATTGTCTTTATGCTCAGTTGCAAGTTGTGAAAGTATGATTTCTTGCGGAGTTTGCTTTCTACTTCATAAATATTTCAGTGATTTGAAGGGTGTCTGAAGTTTGTTTTCAGCATGGGCCGCTGCCTGTTTGTCTATGAGTTACACAAATTCAGGAAGCACTTTTCTTCTAAACAGCAAATTGTTGCTGTATTAATTGTCAGTGGGTGTGTGACACTGTGACATCTTTATGCCATAGCTTCTGTGATGTTCAAGATTTTTTTAATTGTAAATTATCTGTAAGCCTTATCTATAATTCAGTTTCTAGTTGGGCGGGGGTAGGAAACAAAAGAAACAGCAAAAACCAAATAACTAAGTTTGCTCTCAGGTGCAATGTGAACGTTTTAGCTTGTGAATATTTTGAGATTTGTCTGCAAAGCAATCAGTGATTTATAATTTTATAATAACGTTTTATAATGTTTCATATTTCAGGATTTCATTGGCCTTTGTTCTGTTGTAAAATCTAGGGTTTGTTTTCCAGCTCCAGTATAAGCATGCATCTTCCACTTGAGAGCATTTGACTAAAATTCTTCAGATGATTTAAAAGCTTTATATACAAAAGCCAGAGCGAGTCAGATTCTCCTGTCTACCCTTGAGACATGAGAGGAATTTAACTACACAATTCTTACTAAAATTAAGAAACATTGTAGGATTTGACTGATCTACAGCCCCTGTCATGAAATGTTTCTAGTGCAAATTCCACTATATCATGAGTGACCATCTTCTGTGTACTGATGGATTGCTGGTTTTGAATTAAAAGACTGTTGCAGATTTAATGCTTGGAATGCATCTTCTGCAGTACATTTTGTACTAAACTTGGAATTTGTTTAACTGCAGGGATATAAAACCAGACAACATCTTGATGGATATGAATGGACATATTCGATTAGCAGATTTTGGTTCTTGTCTGAAACTGATGGAAGATGGAACGGTAAATCAGAAAGAATGATACATTCCTAAATTTTTTTCTTCAGTCCATTGATAGCAACAAAATTTGTGCTAATAAAGGGAGAAGGTGCCTTATGGCAAATGAAATTGAACTGTTAATGGTATTGATATGTAACTTTCTTGAAAATACAACTGCAGACTGCTTAGATCTGCAGTATATGAAAATCTTCTTGGCATACAGTCAACTCATAAATAAAGAGAAGCTGTGCTGTCAATGCCAAGTAGGTGTTTATGAACTAAGAATCTCTCGATTTTAAGCCACAAGCTCTAATCTTTATTGAAAATGTAAGCTTTAGTAGGAGCAGGATGAGATACTGAAATGTGATGATCTTCTTCTAGTATATTTAAATTTGCACAGTATATAGTAAGTGTGACTAGAATGTAATTCCAGTATGTTTAATCATGTTCCAGGAGGTTACAAAGTATTTGACCTAATATATGTGTTTACCAAATCTATAATTGCTTGCTGGCTTTAATCATGACAATTGACAGTTTGGTCCTTAATCTGTTTTTAAATATTGATATTAGTTTAGCAAAAGTATATTATT
>VWYE01026652.1:0-81514 GCA_013398995.1 Alaudala cheleensis
GATTTATTAACACACTAAAAGAATGAAAATAAAAATGAAACTTTTAAACCACTTCTCCTCCCCGCAACAACCTTTCACTTTCTCACTGATGAAATGAAAAGAGACAAGACTTGGAACTCTAGTACTACTTATAAAATAATGTTTCATCAGATCATTTAGAGAGAAAAGTTTCTTTTGCTTTGTTGATGTTGACTTTCCATCAGAAAAAAACAATCTACTTGTGGCTCTTGGCTCTCACAAAAGCAGCCACCTGGGGAAAAGATGCTTTTCGTGGACCTCTCATATCATGCAGCCTTTCCTGTGGCTGTATATGGGCCATGGACTCAGGCAAACTGGGGAGTCACTTTAAAATGAGCAGTACAGACACAAAGGATAGTTCTTCATCTTATGGGGCAGAGATTTCTTCTCACTTGTTCACTAGCGCAGAGAGCTTCTTATCTCATCTCTCTCTCTGTTCAAATATCTCATGGGACCACAGGATCACTGTTACATCAATACTCACTTAGTCCATTACAGATACCTTTGCTCAAAACCACAAATCCGAACAATCATTTTCCTCAATTCATATTTTCCGTGATTTAAAGAGCTATTTTAGCATATACAGTCTGTTACCACGGCTCACCAAAAGAGACTTTCAGCCTAAACTAAGACAACTTTTCATCTCTTCCACTTAAGGGGATAACTCTCCTTTCACCGACCTTTCATCTGGATATTGCACCTCTCACATGTCTCCAGTCTGGCCTTTTCTCCAACTAGAAGAGGGTTATGGCTTTGGAAGCTTCAAATATCAAAGACAGGGTTAAAATCTCCCGGGAGGTGGCCACAGCTGGTAGGATCAGGCCTCACTGAGCCGGGCTGCAGTCTCAGGTTCTTGCCCAGCTGCAGGATCTTCTCAGGTGGCTGGGCTTTACTGGGCTTTACTCCCCCTGCTTTCTTCTGCTGGGAGTCACTGGAGCAGGAGGAGGGTGGGGGCACTCAGCAGCTCGCTGCTGATGTTTTTACAGCTGCTGGAAATCTGATCCGGGCCGGGCTGGGGGCAAATTCTCCTCCCCTCTCCCAGCCCAGGAGTGACCGAGCCCGGCAGGATTGTTGGGAAAGTCCCTGGCCTTCCCGCGAGGGGAGGGATCCAGGCTGCCTTCTCACCTCCTCCAAGGCAGAGAGGAAAAAAGGGCATTTCCCAGCATTCTCCGGAGTTTTAATCCCATGTGTGTGTTCACAGAGACCTCTCACCTAATTGGTCAATTCAGCTGTCAGCTTCAAACTCAGCCACTAATTGGTTTTTGCAATAACTTCCTGAAAAAAATCATTTCCTTCCCAAACTAGCACAGAAGGTGGCCAATGCTGTGGCCCTGAATAGATTTATATTAGTGTGATAAACATATATTATAGTTTAGGCTTTTGCAAAATAGTAAAATAGAGACTATGTAATATTTATTTTTGCAGAAGTAGCTAATGCTTTTATTTGTGTAAGTAACTGAAAATGGTGAGAATAACTCAGATAATGTTGTGAAATAACTAATGTTGATTTAATGTACTTGTAGAGTATCTTATCTGTATAATATTGAAAAGAACCAGGTAAATAAACATCAAAAGAAAGAATTCAAGGAGGAATTTACCATCAATTATCAAGAACTGTCAAACCACAGAACAGAGGGCCTTGTCAGGAAATAAAATATATAAATTTCATTCTAGTATGGCATGGATTTTAAGAAGACAGGTCAAGGGCTGAACGAAACAAAAGGATTCCCAGAACATGTAAACTCCAAGGAATGTTTGAATATGTATAATCTTTATGAATATGCATGTGACCAATGTAATGAAAAACTCTATAAGAAAATAGTTTTACATTAGCTGACTTGCTTCTGGCAGTTTGCCAATCAGGCAGTGCTGTTTACTGTCCCTTTTATCCCTTACTAAACTTTAAAAAAATTTCAAGAGTGAGCCTTGTTTCTCACACTTTGCAACCTTCCATGGGTGCCCTGTTTTACCTGGTGCCCTCTCAGATTTACTCCCTGAAGATCCCATTGTGCTCACTGATCAGATTCCCAGTGGTCCTTCCCTGTGAACTCTTCATGGACACCCCTGGTCTGCCACTCATGTGTCTCCTGGACAGTCCAGAGGAACTCCCATCAATTGCCTGGTGCCAGCAGCACCAAGGGGAGCTGGTCACCAAAACTGGGTGAGGTGCCTTCAGCTCTGCTCACTGCCTGCTGATTCAGCTGGCAAATGAAATTAAAACAGATGATAGACCATGGTTAGACAATTTGAAGGATAGAGCTTTGCACCTTGGCTAAAGAAGCTTTGCAAAATAGGTTTGTATGTATTGATTGTTATAATGGCAATATTAGTAATTTATTGGTTTCCATACTTCTGCCATAGACTCTGTTCCCCAGTGAGCAACCTCCTGTTGTTTCTCTGCCATTTTCCTGATAAGGTGTTGGGAATTATTATGGGTTTGCTGGGTGTCATTCACCATCCTTCAGGACTCTTTTCAGCACGTAACAATTTTACCAATTTATCATCTTCAGTCTGTGAATCAGCAGCCTCCTTGTCCAAATCCTGGTACTTCTTAGGTGAGAACAATAGGATGTGCCCACTGGCAGCTTCCTTGACTGATTTGTCAGCCAGGTTATCTCCAGTATTTACTGGGGTGTCTCTGAACTGATGAGCTTTACAATGCATTGTTGCCACCTTTCAAGGTAGCCATCCCCCTTCTAACAACCTCTGTATTATTTTTCTGTGTTTCACAGGAGATCCCTGAGAAGTTCATAGCTCCCTCTCTTCCCACATGAGTTCATGTAGACCACTCCAAAAGTAAATTTCAAGTCAGTCCATGCAATTATAGTCTCATCCTGTGAGACATAATGCTCTTGCCAAATGCAATCATTTCTGCTTTCTGAGCTGACATGTTGGGGGGCAGAGCTTTCACCTCTATTACCTTGTGCTGAGTTACCACCACATTCCCAGCTTTTTTGGATTACATTTTTTCCCAAGCTGTTCCCATCCATGAAGAGTTCCCAGATGTACAAAAAATCACACTATGAAAACCCAGTGTACATAAAGGAGACAGAGGAGCTCTGCAATTTATTTGATTAAAAGGAGAGAGGTCACTGGGGCACACACCTTGCAGGGTTTTCTCTCTTGGGGTTTCAGGTGTTATAAATACATATTCTATTCTATTCTATTCTTTTCACAAATACTCAAATGAGTGCTATATGTATAATGTTCAAAATAACTTTGCTGTAAGGAAATACTTTTCTGCTGTTAACAAAGCTTAGACATAGTAGTGAAATAGCTGATATAGTTTTGTTTGAACTGTCTCCTTGGTTGGGATAACACACAGTGAACAGATGATGAAGGCCCTGCTACTGATGTGCCAACTATCAACACCTACCATCTGTAGAAAGGATGGAGCACAGCCCAAACTGGAGGTGATAAAACAACAGCCAAGAAACACCCATGCTCCAAAAAGGTGGACCCAAGGAGGGGCCATGCTAAACAGTTCCTGGAATATGTAACCTGGTTTGTGGCAAAGTTTGAATATGCATAAATAGTTTATTAATATGCAATAGGTGGATGCAATAGAAAAGGTATTAAAGAGTGTCTCTAAAAACAGGTGTGCTTTTGGGTGAATGCCAGGCACCCAGCTGTTAAAACCTTTGCTTTATTGCCTTNGGTCTCTAAAAACAGTAGGTGTGCTCTTAAAACCTTTGCTTTATTGCCTTTGTCTCCTATTATCCTTTATTAAAATTTACATTTTAACAGGAGAGTGAAGCTCGTTTTTCACACAGGGCTGTACCCTCCTTTTATCCTAAACTCCCGGCCACATCTTGGCCTCTTCCTTTCCCTGTGGAGGTACTAGGAGGATTCAGCCTTCCCAAACCCCCTACCATATCTGCTCCTTGAACCTGTCCTTTTACCCCAAAGTTCAGAAACTCAAGCTGGTGCAAACCCACTTGTCTGCTTCAGGAGTCAGGCTATGTGGGCTCTGCAACAAACCTGCTGCTTGAAGTTAGCAGAGACATTAAGACCCATTTCCAAGACGTTAACACCCACACCTTCACCCCCCAGAATTGTTTGTAAAGACATTAGCACACATCTGCCCTATCAATCCCTCCTCTTCATACTTCTCAATCTGTCTTTACAAGCCCTAGGCATAATTAACTTAAACCTTTTTAAACAACCTGGCATGGTGTAAAGATTAACATTTGAAACCCAGCCTCCCAACTTTTCACATCTGGCCCCTGCAGGAGGTGTGGCAAGTAAATACAGAAAACCAGAATAAAGTAAACAAAATAATTAATGTTAGCCCATCACTGGAGGTCCATGACTACTGATAGCCAAGGACTCCCATCCTTTTCCTCTTGCTGAGAAGTCCAGATCTCTGGGATTTTAAGAGACCTTGACTCAAATACGATGGGCCCACCCATGTTCAGCTCCCCTGACTGCTGTTCCTGCACTCCTCATTGGATGTTGTGAACAGCAGAGTCCAAAGGCAGCATCTGTGCTGTGTTTCCTGTCAAAGAGATTTCCAGAGACACAATATCCCGGGCACATACTGGTTTACATCTTCTCTCTCCCTGCCACACTGAAAATTAATTCAAAGGGGAATGATTTCCTCAGGGTTTGGTTCTTGTTTTTGCCACAGCCAACGGCAAAAGCTGTGCCCATGGCATCTTAGTTTCTGTCATCAGCTTCAAAGGTGTTTCTTTATTTGTCCATTCATCCTTTCTACTTGACCCAAATTCTGAGGATCCCAGGGGCTTTGGAGGTCCCACTGAATTCTCAGAGTAGCCATAATCCCTTAAAGGATCCTCCTGTAAAATGAGTTCCTCCAGCCCAGTCCACTGCCTCCACAATCCCATATCCTGGAATTATTTGTTCCAAAAAAACTTTAATAACTGATGCAATACTTGCCTCTCTCTCATTTTATTTGAATAAAGTTGCAGGACTCCTCTGTCTCCTTTGTCAGGAAAATTAATCCACAAACAGCAGAGGTTTAGGTCCAAAAAGGAGACAGAGGAATCCTGTAATTTTATTCAAATAAAGGGAGAGGTCATGGGGCATTCCCCATGGGGTCTCTCAAAATTTGTAGAGAATGCAGCCTCCTTTTAATCCTAATTTCCCAGCTGCATTTCTCTCTCTCTCCCCTTTGGCTGAAGTGCTTGAGAGGTACAGACTTCCCAAAACTCCAAATACCCCCTTCTAATGTACACTCCCCATTTTTCCTTGTGTCTTTGTTCTTTTTCTCTACATCCAGAGATTTAGCACAGTCTTGAGGGAGTAACTGTCTGTGTCAATTAGTGGAATTCCAATGGAATTTATGGCTCTCCCCAGTGCTTCTTTCATCTCTCCATATCTGGCCTTATCTACCATCAGGCCCAGTTTTTCCAGACACCTCCTTCTCATTCCTTTCACTTTTTATGGGCACTGGCTTTTCACAGCCTGATTTTCCACACACCTACAGCTGCAAGAAACTCTCCTGTCCCCCCCTCTCAGCCCCTCATGGCTCCTCCTGGCCCTTCTTGGCCCCTCTCTCTGGGCAGACCCATTCCAGGGCAGCCTTCACAAAGAAAATGAAATCTCTCTGGGGCTCTCTTGAGACACTGATTTTAAAGGAGTAAAGATTCTTAAAGAAGTTGAAATTGTAGTTGACAACAGATTTGCTGATATGGCTGAAATGANCAAACAGACACTTTCTACCTTTAACTGTTAGAGGGTCTTTTGTCCATCACAGTTGGATATTGATATTAGATCGATATTCATATTTTAATAAATCACTCTGGGATCTGCTGCATCGCTGCACTGGTGCCTTGCAGTGCCTGCATCCCTGGGCTCCTCCTGCCTTCCCCAGGCAGTGATGGTGCTGCCTGTACCTGCAGTGCTGTGCTGCCCTCACCCTGCTGCAGCACAGCCTGGGAGTGCCCTCCTTTGGCCTCCCTGCTCCGGGCCTAAAAACTTCCACAACCCTGGTCACTTCCTTCTTCCAATTCTCCGTCTTTGTACCCCCCATGCTCCTCTTTCTCCCTGCAGTCTTCCCTTATACACGAATAAATCAATGTACTCCTTCTTCCTATATTTGATAAATTTACCTGTTAACTTAACTACCTGTTAAGTTTAGGTTACTTTTAAGTTTTGTTAAGTTTAAGTTTTATCAAGTTTAAGTGCTATTAGGTCTATATCCTACTAATTTAAAGTTCTGTAGTTTCTGATTTCTTTCTATCAAATTTATTCATATTGAGTTTAAGATTTATTTCTGTCCAATTTCATTCATATAGGACCTAAGTTTTATTTAATTAAAATTATCCTATTATTTTGTAGGCAAAACATCTTTTGGGTGGTTTTTTATCCTTTTAACATTGTGCACATATTTCTTCTGCAACTCAGGATTATTCTGCAGATCAAAAAAATAAAAAACATACAACTCCATTCCACTCCTTCTACAAAACAGCATTAGTTACAAAGTGGTCAGTCCCAATAACATCCACTTTGTGTGATTGTTCAGCTCATCCATCAACCACCAAACACAACAATATTCAACAGGTTTTCATGTCAGGGGATCACATAGACACCCCCCTGTTCCCCCACCTTTTCCAGTTCCTTAAAACACAACTCAAGGGGAGATTTTGGGAATCTCTTCTTCTGGGAGCTATGAAGATAGTCCCACTCTGCATTTACCACCTTATGAAAAAAACCTTTCTACACTTTAAAAATATTTTTAAAACCTCTTACAAAATTTTTTAACAACCTTTTACAACTTTTTTATAACTTTTCATAACCTTTCCCAAGACTGGAATTGTGCTCTGGGCATTCCTGTGTTAGCTAGTGCATGATCTTACATCAGCCAGCACAAAAACCTCTGCATTGCTTCTGTTAATCACTTCGAGTTTTGCAATTAGCTGGGGACTTGTACTCCCTGAAAAGTGCACTTTTCTGATTAGCTGGGGACTTGAAGCCTTTTGCAAGAGGTTCAAAACCTTGAAACCTTTTACAATCATTCATATTGTAAAATTGTATAAGTGACTCCAAAATACTCACTTATACAGTTTTACAATCATTTTTAACAGAAAATAACAGATTATATCATTACTTTTATAACCTAATTGTATTATAGAGCTCCATCTCTGGAGGGATGCTCTGCTGCAGCTTATGGGTAGAGATAATTTTATACCCTCAATAATGCCTTAATAAAACTCAGAGGTTTTGCCTTGAATTCATTGGATTATAGGATCAAAGGATTTCCCTGAAATTTCCTTTGATGCACACCAGACTCCTCCATCCTGTAAATCCATGGAGCATCAAAAGCATTGTCCCATCTGGGGTTGCAGGTAAATTGTTGCCAAAATCATCAGGATAAATCAGACTAACATTGTTATTTTAGTGTTAGGGAGCAAGGCATTACTTTTTTCTTGGCCCAGAGGGGTGTGTGTGTGGCTGACAAAGTTCTGGCCTCCACTCAGATGCTGATCCCAATCCTTTTCACTTGTTTTTACATTTTTTAGCAAACAAAGAAATTAATATTCATGGATTCTAAGTTACATAATTCTTTTCATTAATTAGTATTCTAACCTCTACTGGTTATTGATTTCTTGCTCTTTGTGCTAATTTGATCCACATTCTTTAGTCCTCTTATCATATTTTTCTCAGATGGGGGTGTCCAACTTTCCAGGCCTTAATGGCTTCTGTATCTTCTGGTTACTCCAAGGTCCTGGAAGGGTTATAAATTTAATGTCCCATGTGTCCAATCTTCAGCTCCCTTTGGCTTTGTTTATTGAAGCTTGTCAGAGTTACTTTTAGCAAACTTAATGTTTCAGTGATTTAATGATCAAAGTAACAATAAGAGCCCGTAAAGAATCTTAATTAGTGCTGGCTAAAAGTGGGCACTGCTTGCAATTAATTAAAACAACTAATTAAAGTGAATAGTTAGGAAAGTTCTATAATTTCCAACAACAAGCAAGCATAGGCACCAGGGCAGGAGTTCCCCACTGCAGCCACAGAAAATGGGAAGTGGATGTTGTGGTCCTGAAACTCAAAATGACAGCAGGGATTGCTGCTATTCACTGCTCCAATTGTATCTGTCACCAGAACCCAGCAGGCTCCAGACCCAGCCAGGGGGGCCTGGAGGTGCCAGGAAGAGGCAGAACTTCCCAGCTGAGCAGATGGAGCAGGGCACAGGCTGCCTGTCACCCTCATTTTTCTAAAGCCTTCTGATGTTTTCATTTTTGTAGTGGAGTTTCTCACAGAGTTTCATGTAAATAGTGAAATGTTATTGTAGCTGTCTATGTTGTCTGCATTCCTTCTTCTGGGAGGAGAGGATTGAGAGATTGTTGGATTGACCAGTGTGATTGGAGAGGTGGAGACTTCATTGTCCCATCCCTGATTGTGGAAAAAAAAATATATAGAGAGGTAAAAATTAAACTGCTTTTTGTTCTGCATTGGAAAATCCAAGTGTGTTGTGCCATCTTTTAGTGTGCTGGTGTGACAGCTGCCCTTTAGTGAGTGGTGCTCAGGGGCATGCAGAGCTCCAGAAATGGATTAGGAAATGTAGGGAAGAAAACTTGAGCCCAGTGTTTTGACTCAGCCCATTCTATAGAGGCACAGGCAGCCTTCCCCTGCCCCATCCTGCACAGCAGGCTCTGAGCAGGGGATGCTGGTGGGGAGAGAGTCTCCTAGCTCAGTTTCCATACCCCCCATCATTTCCAGCCTTTAGGATGACATTCAGCTCTCTGAACTAAACCATTAGTCCCCAGCACAGTTCCCATGCCCTCATTTAACTCCACTGCTTGCATTCACCTCTGCCTTCTGGCAGCATCATCAGGGCCTGTGTGGGTGCAGCACTGCAGCCCCCACCCTGCCAGAGCCTCCATGAGCAGCTTCAAACATCCCTATCATTATAAACCATGCTAATGCCTTCAGTGTTATGGCATCAGTCTTTTATGTCCTTAACACACAAAAAAATTTAAAATATAATAAGTGTGCCTTCTTATGAGACATCTACTTGGTGGGGTATAACCTGCAAATATGCCCCTTTCAGACATTTGGGAAGAGAAAATGAGTTTTATCTCTGAATCATGCTTCCTAATTGGAGATGCCACAGGTTTGAGTATCAGGCAGAAACAAGAAATATTCAGATTTTGATGCCAACTGCTCAGGTGTTAAACTGTATTTCCAACTGGGGTCACTGATACAGACTTCACCACTTTCGTGCCATATCCTACATTTACTTGGGATTTTGTTATCCCCTGTGGTCATTTTACATCTAACTCCAGAGCAAAGTCAAGTCCAGATCCAGGAAACTGCAGCTGCCTTGAAACACATCAAATAACATCTCTGTGCACTGTCCAAAGCCTTCTCATGGCCTGAAGAGACAGACTCAAGCAGAGCAAAAACGTGTAAAACAAATAAAGCAGCTGATTCTGTTTAGAAAAACAATCAGGAGTGACTTTGATTCTCTTTCTGCCACCATTTACCCACCCAGCTACTGCTGTTGGGGCAGGTTTGCTGTGACCAGCCTGTGGTGACCCATCCTGCAGTCCTGGAGGGACACTCAGCAATGGTCACCTCACAGTGACACCACGTATCTCTGTTTATAATGGCTCCAAAGCTGAAGCCCCAGGGCTCCTGCTTCACTGCTGGCTCATGCTGGGCTGCATTTACCTGCACACAAGCCAGGATGTTTCTTCTTTTTGGTTTCTTCCACTGACACGAGTTCCCACCACATCTCAGCCATGCACAGCTCTCAGCAGCCCAAAAGCACAAGTTCAACACATGCAGTGGGAAGTCCCAGCAGCCATGGCCATTTGCTTCTGCTGCCAAACTCCAGCAATGGAATGGAAATACAAGGGCAGGAATTTCAAATTCTATCCCCCAATTTATTGGTTGGTTTATTCTATGGGGCAAACTAGTCCAGGGTACATGGAGGAGTGCAGGGCCATCCCTGGGTGCTCTCAGCATTGCTATGGAAGCTGTGTAGCACACACCTGTGTGATCAGCCTGCAGAGCAGGAGGCTCAGGGGGCACCTTCCTCCTCACAGCACCTGACAGGATGTTGTAGCCAGGCAGGCAGTGGTCTCTTCTTGCAGGGAACAAGTGATAGAACAAGAGGAAAATGGCCTCAAGTTTTGCCAGGGGATGTTTAGATTTGGTATTAGGGAAAATGTCTTCAACAAAAGGGAGGTCAGGCATTGAAATAAACTGTCCAGGAAAGTGCAAGACATCACCATCACCCTGCCACCATTCCAGAAACATGTGGTCCTTAGGTAGTGGTTTAGTGGTGACCATGGCAGTGCTGGGTTCATGGCTGGACTCAATCTTACAGATCTTTTCCAAATTAAACAATTCCACGATTCTATTGTGGGAGTTTCCTCCCCCAAAAGGCCTCAAAGCCTCCCAATAAAATCACAGAATGATAATCATAAAACTATAAATCAGTGGCCAAAAATTTTTCCTGGTTCAGATGCCAGTTAAATGCACACAACCTCATCTTTCCTTTCCAAGTCTGGGATGGCAGGAGGCTCAACATGGGAGGGCTTGGGGGGATCTCACCTCTTGGAGAAACCTCCTTCCCCCTTATTCCAAATGCACTTTGGCCTTGGAGCCCACAGAACTCATGGGTGAAGGTGCCTGATGCTTGGGAGGGCTGGTCCCTCCTCTGTCACCACTGCAGTTTGGTACCACTCTGCTGGCAGCTCTGCACATACATTTTTACACCTTTGAGCTGAATTAAATGAAGCATTAAAACATTTCAGAGCTCTTGGCTTCAGGCACTGGTGACACTAAGGATTTACTGAGCAGCCAAACCCAACAAGGTCTGTCCAAGGGCTGCCCTTCTGCCCTAATTCTTACTTATAAATGTTACTTATCAATACCATATGTAATAAAATAAGTACTTTTAAGAGCAAGGCAACACTTTTTATTTTTATTTAAAAAGGCCTTGATGGCAGGAATATAGTGTAAAAATCATTGGAAAAACTAAAAGGCATCGATACATATTGGAATATACACTTTTTACATAAATTACATTTATTTATTTTTTTTTCTTTCATTTGAGGTTCTTATTTGATATTGAGGTCTAATAGTTAATAGGTCCTGGGATCTGGACGTTTAGACCACCATAGTCTAACATGTACATGTTCATGGGCCATTGCTGAAAGAGAGGGAGAGAAAAAGAAGGCAAAAGTCTCTGTTAGGACACAACACAAAACCATGCACACATCAAATCTCTGACATGTTCCAACAACTGGCTGTTGCTCCCACTTTCCAAAGCAAGAGGAAAAAAAAAACAACCCCAAAGCAAAACACCACCAGCAAACTTGACAAAAACCCTTTTAAGATTATATATCTTGTGCAGTTTTTGAAGAGTTTTATTTGGTATCATCCACAACTGAAACCAAGCCCTGAAGGAGTGCAGTTGTATGCATCTCCCTGACTTTATCTCCTGCTTTTCCCATTTTGTGGCATTCTAGAGCTCTGCAAAGCTCCCAGAACAGAGCCGGAGTTACACCCAGCACAGCTTGGGCCGTGGGGAACCACCAGGTTCTGCTGAGAGGCACCACAGACCTGAGGTGATGTCACCAGCACTCGTGTTTTAACCCACTGGGGTGCAGGGATTTGCTTGAGCCTGTCTCACATGCAGCACCCACTCAAGCTGAGCACCCCTGAGGCACACTGCAGGAGTGCAGGAGAGCCCCAGGGGGTGTGGGACACTTCACTCTGCTGAGCTCTCTGCAGGAAAGGACAGCCCCACAGGTGTGTCCCCTCCTTGGCCAAACCTGCTTGTGCCATTTGACAATGTCATACTCTAGTGTTTGTCAGGGAGAGGGGGGTGGTGACAGCTCGAGGAGAACAGAGCAGCATCCTGAAGCACAAAGACAGGTAGGCAGTAACCCCCCTAAAATCTGGAAGGCTTTACCACAAGCGAGATCTGATTTGTTGATGATGTAGACTCCATATTGGAAGAAGAGGAAGAGGAAGAAGAGGAAGAGGAAGATACCGAGTTCCCTTCGGAGATCCTCTTCCGCTTCCGTTTGGGAACACTGATGTCTTTCTCTGCAAGGAGAGAGGGAAGCCATGAGGTGGTCCCTGAATGTGGGGACTCATCTTGCCACTCTGAGCTGCCCCCAGAGCATCCCCCTGCAGTGAGGGGCTGTGCTGCCATTGGTGACACAGGCCTGGCCTGGCACTGAGCTGTCAGCCCTCCTCACACTGCAGGCATGCTCCTGCTTGCCACATCTCCCTTCTCTATCCATCCACCTCTTTTATAAAAATTACAGATCATACTTATCTCTAGGACTGCTAATTCTGACACATCCCATGAAAACTGTCTGAGATTTATCAGGATGATGGGACAGAGGGACTTTGGGATTCCCAGTGATGACAGAAACCTTGTGAGAAATTCAACTAAGCAGTGGCACAAATTAAGGGCTTTAAGCAGGGAATAAATTGCTCGTGGTGAGTAAATTGCTAATGGCAGAGGGATAATCATATCCTCCAGAACATGCTGGAAATTTGAGCCAAACAGCCCAGTCTTCCCACAGCTCACAGAAGTGGAATCCTCCAACAGGATAGTTTACTCTGGAACAGAGAATGAGCCTAACTTTTGGTAGGTAAGAACTTCTCCCCATGCTGCCCTGAGGATGTGGGAGGTTCAAATGCCACCTCACAACTCCCATCCATTTTGTCTCCCACAGTGCCAGGAAAGCCACAGTTATGTCCCAGCCCTTCCCTCACCTGTTTGTTTGGCCTCGGTGCAGATTTCAGCAAATGGCCTGTGGAAGAGACAAGGGATGAGTCAGTGGTTTCACCCTGTGTGCTGGGACAGCCCAGACCCCAACCCTGAGCTGACTCCTCCAACACCCCTTTGTGTGCAGAGGGCACTTGGAGCATCCCCAGTTCATCCTGAAGAGAAGCAACCCAAAATAACTCAGCTGGGTCTCTGAGTTACCAACCCCCCTCTCACATCCCTTCCCAACATCATCATCCCAAACTGCACAAGGAAGAGGGGACAAATCAGCCCTGCTGACCCTTCACTGTGCCCACCCATGGGCAAGAACCTCCCTGTGGCACAGGGCAGTGGCTGCCAGGGATGGAGCAGGTCCTCCACAGGAATGTGGTGGCTCTGGTGGCCTCATGGTGAGTTGCTCTGGCTGAAGAAGTGAGGACAACACTTCTTCACAAAGCTGGGGAAACTTACTGCAGCTGGTTTATAACCACTATTCGGATGCTCTCCCGAGCCTTCAGGATCTTCTCCAGCCGATGGATGTCGTAGGTGTTGGGGTTTCTGAAAGGGATATCATCCGGCAGCCCCGTCACCTCCACTGAGTCAGGACTGTCCCTGATGAGTTTGTAGGGCACCATCACAGGCCTGTTCAAGCCCAGAGCCTCTCCTGTAATGGCAAAACAGAGGACAGCACAACAGCTTTACCCTACAGGGCTCCAGAAGCAACCAGCTGAAGGATCAGGGGGACTTTGGGATGCCATGGCTGCTGTGGTGCCCAGCCTTTGCTGCAGTCATGTCTCACCCAGCCATTTTACATGTACCTGCCCAATTTATTGTCTGCTCTAGTAGTCTGCATTTAGAACTCTGCCAGGAGCCTCAGGTGAGTTCAGAACACACACACTGCCACACTTGCCCAAGGCCATGGCTGGACCAGCAGCAGCAGCAACACAGCCCAGGACAGAGGGGAAATGGAACAGATTTGCCCATTTCCTCTTGCCTCTGTACATCAGCAGGTCTGGGGATCACTCAAGAGGAGATCAAAGCCATAATAATCACATCACATCACATCATATCACATCATCACATCACTCCTGCTCATTTCTTGAATCAATTTATCTCTTTGGCCTCCACAGCATCCTATGGCAGTGATACAGTTCAGTTTAATTCCTTGCTGCATTAAAAGCCCTTCCTTCTGTACAATTAACCTGCTGCTCACCTCTCTGGGTACTCCTTCCTTTCCTGCTCACTGGGGAGCAGAGAACATCCCTCAGTCCTGCACTGCTTCTGACTGTAAGAGCCTGGTCCCACCTTGCATCTCTGCAGCCCCAAAACCTGAAGCTGTTATGGCCACAGAGCCACCTTTCCTTCCAGCTTGTCCCATCAATGGCTGACATCAGACTGAACAAATCCTGCTACTGTGCTGCATTTTGCCATACCCCTTCCCCTCCCCAAGGATGTCAACAAGAAGGGAATGGTCCCACCTGCCAAGAGTGAGACACAGGGACATCCCTGGGGACAGGCTGTGACGTGGAGCAGCAGGGCAGTATCTGTGCTGCAGCAGCTGCAGTGTGCTTGGGCTATAAATAGAGGCCTTTGTGGAAATAATTTTAACTGTGGCTGCTCTCAGCAAACCCAGCCTCACCCTCTGATGAGTACAAGCAGAGACTCACCGTATTTTTCATTGAAAAGCTCCTTCACTTGCTCTCGGAGAATCACCTTCTCTCCAAGCCTGTTGGCATCATCCTCATCTGCAAAAGCAAGAAAGAACAGGGGTGAACTTAACTTGTTTCCTTCTGAGCCCCTGGAAAAACCAATGTCACAGACATAAAGCAGGACAGAATCCCTGTCCCTCTGCCCCAGCATGGCCTGGGGACACCTCAGAGGTGCTGCTCTGTGCCTGCACCCTGCAACACCTTTCAGAGCTGTGCAAAGCAGCTCTAAAATGCTGCAGATCTCCATTTGCCATGTGCTGCCACAGCTAAAAGCATTTTATATCTGCTTTGCAGGGCTGTAAATGACTAGAAAAAATGCAAAGCAATGAAGACTCAAGCCCTCAGTGCCATGAATGCTCCCACAAGTGACATCAAGGACTGAGAGAGCACTTTTCTGGCTAAGCTCCTAAGTGAAGTATTGTTTTATAATATGCCATATAATCAGCTTGGCTTTACTAGCTTTTTTAATTATCCTCATTGTGCTAAACAGTTTCTCTTTCATTCTCTCATTTCAAACAATGTGCCTAAGTCAGTAGATTTTTACACTCAGCTATTTATCATCCTCAGGAGGCTTCAGGACAAGTGACTTGAGTCATGACCCTAACCTTTGACCTGGGGTCAAATGACCCTGACCCCAACCTGTCCCTTTCAATGCCTTTTTCCCCCCATGGGTATAAAGTACCAAGTGAACACAAATCTGCCTCTTGCTACAGTCACCCCCAGCTCCCAGCAGCTGGGATGCACAATGCAGGAGCAGCTCAGTGGGGTGGAGTCCCACCTTCTTTCCTCCCAAGGCAGATCCTCACTGCACCCAAGGCAGGCACTGTCACTGCGTAAAAGTAATGGAACCTGAATGGAGTGGGTTGAAAAGGACCTTCTAAGACCATCCTGTTCCAAATTCCTGCCATGGCCAGGGACACCTTCCACTGTCCCAGGCTGCTCCAAGCCCTGTCAAACCTGACCTTGAACACTTCCTCCCACCTAACCCTGCTCAACTCTCTGGGCATCACCCTCACAACAGAAAAAATTCTTCCCAATATCCCACCTAACCCTGCTCTTTGTCAGTGTGAAGCCACTCCCTTTTGTCCTTTCACTCCAGGCTCTTGTTCAAAGTCCCTTTCCATATCTCTTGGAGCCTCTTTAGGCACTGGAAGGGGCTCTGAGGTCCCCAGAGCCTTCTGTCCTTCAGGTGAACACCTCCAGCTGTCCCAGCCTGACTCCAGAGCAGGAGTGCTCCAGCTCTTGGGTAAGTTTGCAGCCTCCTTTGGGCTCATTCCAACAGGTTCAGGTCTTTCTTGTGTTGGAGGCCTCAGGCAGATGCACAAGAGCAGACAGCTTTTCATGGTGGGTTCTTACAGCATCAAGGCAATCCCTGCAAACCTTGGCATGAGGGATCAAGGCATCCTCTGCCCCCAGTCTGCAGTTATTTAGTTTCATTTTGAGCAGTCACATGATTATAATTTTTTATTCTTTTGAGCAATCATATGATTTTTGTTTTGGTTTCAGGAAACACATGGCTGTAAGTTTTGTTTTAAATGCAAGGTGAAAATCCAGTGCCCCCTGCATGGGACTGATTCCAGCTCAGCACTCCAGGCAGAAAGATCCCCATCCCACATCTCAGCCACTCTGCTGCTGTGGGTGCTGGAGAGAAGCTGGCAAACCTCTGCACCCTGCTACTGCAGGGAACAGCCTCAAAAAAGCCTCTCCTCCACCTGGAAAATGATTGCTTTGCCTGGATGTTACACACACACACACAAAACCCAAAAAAAATAAAACCAAAACCAAAAAACAAAAACAAAACCCCAAAAAAACCCCAAGAACTTTCTTCAAAGACAGCTCAGGGACAAGTTGTACTTCAAATTCAGAAATGGGAACAAAGCAGTCTGAATGGCATGGGGAAAAACAGAAATAAAATAGATGAAGATTTCTAAGTGATGCCTTGCAGTGCCACTCTGGAGGCCATGGCAGACCAGAAGGGACAGCCCTGTGGGCTCCCTCTGTGACTTCCCTGTCACCAATGCTCAGTTTCTGGGCTCTATATACATACCCATATGGATGTGTAGATGGTAGCAGACAAAGACACACCAAATTCAGTGTTCTCACTCATTTAATTCTCTGGGACTGAAAAACACAGCAGGTCTTTCCTTTCTGCTCATGCCCCAAGGGATCTTGTTTTTTCCACCTTGAGGTGGGCATTACTCCCCAATTCCCACTCAAGGACACCAACAAATGTCCTGAAAATCCTGGAACTGAGCATGTATAACAGTGAAGCCAAAGAGGAGCCTCTGGCCAGTGGCACTGCTGCCCATGGACTTTCTCTCTGTGCCCAGGCAGGGGGGATCTCCATCTCCATCTCCCTTTGACTTTACCCATTTGGGTTTGGGAATTTATCAACTCAAGGAGTAAACTGAAGGAAGGAGTAAATCAATGAAGCACTAGTGCTCCTGAAATGTGCTTTCCCATAAAACAGGTTTATCCATGCTGCTGGCTTCAGGTCTGGTTGTATTTTTTTTTCCTTTTTAATTAAAATAGTAGTTAGTTGATTAACTTTCTTTTCTTAATTCTGCTTGCCTGAAGTCAGCACCTCTGCACTCCACAGGCATTTACATACAAGTGGTCACATTTGTAAAGCACCACTTTTTTTCTATAGGACTTGTCAGAGCTTAACATTTCTTTGAGAGACACCAAGCTGCTTTTAGGAATTATTAAAACTGAAGTTTAGATGTCTGCTGCTGGGCAAGAGAATCCAAACCACTGCTTATTCTTCTAATGACTCAAAAAACCCACACAAAACCAAATCCAAGGTGTCCCATGGATAAATGATGTTTCTGTCTGTGTTCATGATGTCATGTGCAGAACCTTGATCTCAGTGAAGCCACTGCATAGTTGGGTCAGGATACCCCATGGAGCCTTGTTCCCTCCCATGTCACCACCTGTACCCTCAAACACTGCTCAGGGGGATGCCTGTCCTCTGCTCAGCCACTGCTCATGGAGTAACAACCTCCTGTTACACAAAGACTTGTCACAAAGCCCATTTCATCAGGAAAACTGTCACTGCCCAACACATCCCACTGAGAATATGGCTCAGATCCCTTCTGCAGGCAGACTCATCAAAGATACTCATCCTTACAGTGGCCTGGGATCTGGCCCTGAATCCTAAGAGGCTCCTATCCCATTCCAGCTTCCATGGCTGCAATTCAGTTATACCCCTGTGCAAATCCAGAATAAACATGCTGACTTTGCTGAGGCTGTGCTGCAGTAACTCAGGTCTAAATGCAGTTTGAATTTTCCAAGTGGAGCTATAAACTTGTGGGAGCAGCAGTTAACACCCAGACCCACAGCCAAAATCCCAGCTGAAGGCACAAAGGCTGGATCTGCTGTAGCTGTGCAGCCACAGGCACAGGCAGGTGAGCTCTTCCTCACTGCTGTATATCAGAATATATCTTACATGCCTGGAGCCTTCATGGCTACACACCAGCCCTGACCCAGAGTATGTGTTAAAGCAAAGCAAAAAAACCCCAAACCCATGGAAGCTCTCCTTAGGAATGTGGATTTGTAACAAATTAATTGCTGGGACACGTGGATGAAGGATGAGGAGAACATGGCAGGTTCATTTGGCTGGAGTGATGGGCATGGATGCTCAGGGACTACAGCAACAGTGCTTAGACATGCAGAAAGGATTCATAACAACAATAAAACACTGCATCATTCACTTCTGGATATCACAGGGAAACAGAGCAGAGGGGAAAAATAAACAATACCTGAAATTTGGGGGGGTTTAGACATTTTCATTCCCATATTAAATCACAAGTGCATTTGTTGTCTGCTACCATCTACGAAGCACCAGCTGAGCTACGTACCATTCAAAGCAGCATAGGCTTTTTCCAAAGATGTTATCCGTCTAGGGGCTACAGCACCAGTTAATGGGAGACAAAAAAAAAACAAAAAGAGAAAGAAAAAGAGATCCATGAGTGCTGCAGCTTGGTTTCTTGGTCACAAACAGAAGCAAAACCCAGGATTAAAATTCCTCTGGTCCCTTGGCACAGATACTTTTTGGTAGTTAATAACTGCTGGGTAAGTTATTTACTGGTGAGCTGGGCTCTCCACCTCATACCAGGACCTGCTCTGCTGGAATGTGCTGGAATGCCTGCAAGCATCCCTTTGGCTATGCCACTCTCCTGAGCAGCTCAAGGTGCACATGTGCCTAAGGATGCATGGCCAAATGGCAGCATTTATGACATGTGCCAGAGCAGCAGCAGCTCTCTTGAACAGCTGTTTCAGTGCCAGAGGAGAAAAAAAATATCTCAGGTTAAAGCAGATGAAAAGCAAACAGGGAAATCGTGTCAGTTCTGCATCAACAGGAGACATGGGAGAAAAAGGAATCCCTAAGGAGAGGCTGTGCTTGCCACTGATTCCAAAATAATGAGTGACATGAAAAGAAATAAACTTCCTGTGGAAAAACAGCAGGAATGAGACTATGGCCAAGATTTGCACGATGGGCAAAAGGAGGAGTGAAGTGGCTCATCCTGCTGAAGTCACAGCCACAGGGAGAGCTGGTGGGGAGGTCAGGGCTGCAGTACCAGGGCAAGGAAGGGGCTCAGAGGGGAGGCTCTGGATGGCAAACTGCAGTGAGCTGACACTGGCAAACTGAAGGGGACTTGGGAGACCCCAGGACCATGTGTCCAAATTTCCTAAGCAGAGGCATCAGCCCTCTGAAGTGGCTCAAAACATGTGTTCCCCATTTCATGCAGGCTCAGGAAAGCAGCCACTGCAGCACAGAGCTCTGCTGGTGCCCTGCATGGGGGAGGAGAGACCTTGGGGTCAGTGGCACAAAGGAACACAAAAAACACATGGTTCTGCCCAGGACAGCTGCAGGCACTGAGATTTGGGTGTAGACCCACATGAGCTGGGGCTCTTCACCCCTGAGCTGCAGGAAGATAAAATTCTGCCATAAGTAGTTGCAGCAGTGCCACTCACTGCCATGCTGCAGGATCCCACCCCAAAATAAGAGATGATCTCTGCAGCTTGGTCCCCTAAATCGCTGGTGACACCCTGTGGGCAGCAGCCACCACACTAAATGCTTGTGCCAAGGGGAAGAGATACAGATGGGTCATGCTGGTGCTGGGAAAGCCAAGCTGGAGTCCAAGCCAAGAGGGAGCAAGGTCCTGGCATGGCTTCTGTCAAGGAGGAATGCAGGCAGGAGCACAAGCAGACTGCAGGCAGCAAGGGAGAGCAACATATGGCAGGATATTTCCAATATGGCTCAGAACTGGTTTAGAAAAGGCAGCATGGCATTTCCTTTGGTTGGCAGCAACTCAAAAGGCTTTTGCAGCATTTCAAGGTGCTGTTTATGAAATTACCTTAAGAAAGGTAACTCAAATTTCTTGTCCTGCTGACTCAAAGGTGGCATTAACTACAGGGAGCATCCCACCAGGCTCAGGGACACTGTCCTGCAAGGCGTGGGGTGCTGCCCTACAGCCAGCATGGAATGGGACCCACCTCACTGTTTGGTAAGCACCCTGAGAAAGGAGGGGGGTTGGGGTCTCTGAAGGACACAGCAGGATATGAGGGTGGTGGAGAGCAGGAGGAAGGAAAGAGCAAAGTGAACACAAAGGCTTGGATGAGCTGGGTGATGGTGCTGCCCTCTAACAGTGAGGATGCCACACACAGAGGCAAATGGGAAAAGGAGACCAAAGGCAGGGAAAGAAAACATTTATATGGAATCACAAACATGCTTATAAACAGGCTTTGAAGCTCCACAGCTATTCACACCTGCTTGAATTTTAACTCTCATAATTATCCACAGTAAAAAATATCTATTTTTATAAACACACACACACACATATATTCAACCTGCCTGAATTTTCACTTTAGACTAGAAACAGTGACCAGAACACTCAAAAATAATCGCCCCAGGCCTGGCTGGTGGGTTAAAAAGGGTTGGGGGTGAAGGGAGAATGGATATGGACCTTGAAAAGCAACCTGGTGATGGAGCAAGATGTGCTCAGCCCTCATCACAGCTTTCCTTTTCTATTTTTCTTGCTAGGAGTTTCCAATGTGAGGCACATCTCATCAAAGTCTTGAGGAGGATTGTGCTCTTGTGATTAAAAAAACACATATATATATATATAAAGGATGCAGGGATATGTGGGTTTTTTAATTAAATAACACTGCCTGCCCTACTTAATTAATTGGAGTATGGAAAATAATCCATCATGGTGGTAGGGAGCTTGGGGAATAGGACAGATGGAGCTGGTCTACATTTTCAATCAAAGCACATAAAAATTAACATACAGAAAGATTTTTTTTGTGTGTGTATGTGTGTGTGTTAGATTACTTATGCTTGATAGTATTTTTCAAAGGCTCATATTAAGCCAGTTTTGTATCTGTGCCTCAGGAAAGAAAAAACAAAAGGATCAGTGCAGTGTTTATAGCACTGGAGCTTCACCCCTGCTCACTCACTCCTCTTTAGTGCTGAAAGATCATGCTGCTTTCAAGAAGGGGTTTTGAAGGTCTTTTTTGCAGAGCAGAGAGCAGCAGTGTGGAGAAGAGGCACTGGAAATCAAAAGGAAAACTTCTGGATGCCAGGAGGGTTAGTTTTAAGGGTTAAAGGCCCTGGGGAAGCCATGCAAGGCAAGTGCTGGCACTGGTGGCCTCAGGGTCATTGTCCCATCTTTGAGAGGCTGCAAACCTGCACTGCAGAAGGGATTTTTTCCAAAAAAGAGTCTCATTCCCTGCAAAATCCCCCTCGTTGTGCAAACAGCATCCCTGCAGGCACACAGCCCCCAGCTGCTTCTGCACCAGCAACTCCTCCATCTCCCTTTCAAGGAAAAATAGCACCTCAACATACAAATTACAGGTTACCTTGAGGAAAAAGATGAGACAGATTATATTGAAATCCTTTTACCTGTTTCTGTTACTGGGAATGCTCTTTGCAATGTAGGAGGTGCACAACTTTCAAGCATATGAAACCCCATAAAGGTTTAACCTAAAAGGTTAAAAGTTTTAACCTAAAGGCAACTAAAATCACTCCAAAGTGGGATTTTGGGAATTACATTAAAAAATGCCTTTTCCTAAACACGTGTACTCTTCATGTAATTTTTTTAGCCAAAATGACCCACAAAACCCATTAGCTTCCCTTAAATTTATGATGTTATCTCCTGAGCTTTCCAGCTTTTAGAGACCTCTGCAATGCCACACTTGGGAGTAACTACTGCTTTCATTTTAACCCTCCTCTATGAAATAAAAGTGATTTTCATTGACTTTATTTTAATGCCAAGCATGCTGCTGCTCTTCATTTCACATGACAAGGCTTTACTACACAATATTGAGGTAAAAGGAAGACTCTTTAAATTTTTAGTGACCTATGGCTAGTTGGAAATCATTCATTTTGTTAAGGCAGATGAAAAGCAATCAGTCAAGGCAGAAATGCCACCAACCACCTCGGTGTGGTGGGGTTGAAAAGCAAACAAGGAGTTAATTGCTGCCCATGGGGATTAGGGAGGGGCAGAATACAATCAGCTCTTTTCTGGAAGAGACATTCCAGTGGTTATCTGACTACTAGAAAATACTTACACGAGTCCTGAAATTGTCTCTGAAGACATGGCAAATACGGGAAATTCTCTAACAGCTTGAGATGTCAAGTAAGAAAAACCCCTCACCTGTATCTGCTCTTATTTAAACCTCAGTGGGAGGAGAGGGAGTGAAGCACCCAGCCTGGCAGGGATGCTGTGAGCCCACTCTACAAAAATAAAATATCTCTTTGGGTTTGGGCTAGAAGGCTGGTCTGTGAGGGGAACATTCAGCTGGAGAAGGAGGGGAAAAATGCTGTGCATTAAAAAGAAAATCAATTTCCTCTATAACTCTATTTCTCAGGCTGTGTCTCCCAGCCAAGTAGCAGCCTGTAGTGTTTGCCTTCTGATGTAATGCTTTGTTACTGGTGTGATTTGTGTCAGATACATGTCTCTTACCATCATTTTACTGCTTAGAGTGGGGGAATGGAAAGACAAGATGTGGCTGGAGGAGTGTATCCACAGCCAGGTAATTCCATGGAAAACCAGAGTTCTGCAAAACTTGTGTTTCAGGGAGGGCTCATTTTAGGTCCAGCTGATGCCAACTGGCACATTGCTGCTTAGGACCAAAAGATACAAGTGTAAGGCCACAGAGGTCTCAGGGGACCTCCCTGTCACTGGCTGGGCCCTACACAGGGACCCAGAAGTGAACACATGGGCCATGTCTGAATTCTCCTAGAAGTGAACACATGGCCCATGCCTGAATTTTACTGACAGCTCACCTTTTGTTAGAGCTCTAACACCTTCCTGCTATTCCCAATAAGGGCATATAAATGTTTTCCTGTCTGTCATATTTGTCTTTCCTAAACTGTGCCATTGCCATGGAGGCTGGCCAAGGAAATGGGAAGCCATGAATAAAGATGACAAGGTTCTTTGCACCCATCTGTGCTCTTCCAACAGTTGTAATTACAGACATTTAAAATCAAGACAGGTTTTTACCCACGTTTCTGACAGCAGCTCTCTTTTCTGAGCAGACAAGAAATGAGAGACAGCTCCTGCAGGGACTCATGGTGAAGGACATGGCTCTGGGATGATGATTTGAGCAGCTGTGTCTGGAGCTCACCCTGGACACCCTGTCCTCTCCTCTGCCATGGCTTCCTGGTATATCTGCCTGTGGAATGTTCATGAGCTGGAGTGGACCTTCACTGCCATGTTACTGCAGCCCAACATGGACCCTTGTGGTTAATCACCCCTCACCACAACCTTCTCTCACCACCCAACCCACCAGCTCATTGCAACACAGATTTAAGAAAACACTTAAGAAAGTGGGTGCTCTCTTAAATACAGAAAACAGATCCCTGCCCTGGATTAGCTCTTGAGAAATGCCATCATTTCAAGGCAGCAGTACTGTGGGTGACATTGAGACCAGCTGTCTCAGGCAACAAATGCACCAAACAACAAAACCAAAGTGGGAAGCCCAGGAAAGTGAAGTCAGAACAACCTTCCTCCAGCTGATAAAATTATTGCTTGCCATGCACAGTTTACAATGCCCTGACCACCACTAAACACCCAGCCAATGCATTGCTTAGGCAAAAAGGTATAATCTCTTACCAGGTTTGGGGATGAGTCCTTGAAAAGGCCTGTGAAAAATAAGGAAAAAAGGAGATTTAAAATGAAATGGTGAGGAAGCAAGCATGCCTGGGCTGAACAGCCTCCCATGGCCCATGGAAGGCTGGGGATCAGCCTGTCCTTCCCACAATTCATGTGCGACCAACAGGAGCTCTGTGGGGATGAGGTCCCTGCTTGGGGCAGCATGATGTACCTCATGCCACATTGATAAGAAGACAAACAACATGATCCAGTGAAAGGTTGACAGAGCCACTCTTCAGCCCATTTTTTTCCTGACTCAGCTTAGTGTGATACACAGCTGAAGTGCTTCTCCCTCCCTTCCCACCGGTGTCCATCCCCTTTGGCTGTGAAACACAGAGGACCCTGTCACAAACAGGGGGTGCTACAGCACAGCAGAGCTCTGAGCACTGCCCTGCATCAGCAAAACTCTGTCTCAAGCCTCCTAAAAAAAAAGGGCTGAGATTTCTCTGCCTGGAGATCAATCACACCAAGCACCTTTTTCTCCTGCCACTGCCTTCCCCATCATCTCCTCAGGCAGTGGATGGGAAGAGAGCAGGGAGTGTCTGTTTTGTGGTCCCCTCCTTCCTGATGAACCATTAGCTGCCACCTTAATTGCTGTCTTGGGGGACTGGAGGCATTTACAGAGCTGCCCCAGTGGGGCTGCAGAGCAGGCAGGGCATTGGGGTGGGCTCCCTGCTCTGCCCCCTCTGGCTGCACAGGGTGGCTGACACCTCTCACCACATACCGTGTCACAGTGAACTTGATCTTATCAGCGACGGCCAGGATCCTCTCCAGGTTCTGGGAGCCAAAGGTGCAGGGCTTCCTGAAGGGGATCCCAGGAGGCAGCCCCTCTATGATCACTGACCCTGGATTGCTCTTAATGCGCTTGTATGGCACTTGCACAGGGTATTTAATCCCCAAGGCCTCACCTAGGAGAGAAGGGAGTGGTAATTAAGTAGTGAGTGTGCAGGATGCCAGGGATGCCATTCCTGCTGCAGCTCTGGCTTTATCCCCAGCCCTACCAAGGCACAACACAGTGTGGGCAGGCTGCTTGAGGCACCAGGTCAGCTTTGGATCAAGGACCAACATTTTCAGGCTGCCTCCAGTGGAGGGGGCTAAATACAGGCAGATGTGTTTAGCAGAGCTCATGGAGCTGAGGAGATGCACCACCCTGCAGGATGATGCCCATGCACTGTAGTGGGAGGGATGGAAAGCTGCTGCCCTTTGCTTTGGGACGTTCTTTGGAGATAATTCCACAGGTTATGTTCCCTCTCTTAGGCCTGGCTGCATGATTGAGGCTACATATTTCCTTGCAAGCACCTGGACAAGTCTTACCCCCTTTCTTGCCTAGAAAATGGTGTGTCCTGGTTGTGGCCAGGACAGGGTCAATTTTTGCAGTAGCCTGGAGGGGGTATGGGTAGGACCCAGAGGTTCTTAGGTACAGAACCACTGGTGACAGCATTGCTTGGTTTGCTCACGTGGTTGTGGTACTTTATCCTGTATATACTCCCATATATGTACCATGTGCTCCTCATGGTGCTCTTTCTCAGAGCAGGGAGAGGGCTCAGGATTGCTTTATTGCTGTACTGAGGGATGCCAGTTTGTTACATGATAACATCAAGGGCAGTGAGGGTAATTTGGGATATGTGCTCAGTGTTGCTCCCCTGCCCTGACCTTGAGTGCTGCCTATGGGAATTAATTAATAATTGCACCCAGCCTGTGGGGGGAAGCAGGGCAGGATGATTCTCCCCAGCTTTCCACCTCCTTTTTCTCCTTCAGGCCTGTTACAATTAGATGTTGAGGAAACCATGCATTTGTCTGCCAAATCTCCTCAGTGTGATCCACACCATGATTAGAGTCAAGAAAGAGATTTCTAGGAAAGTTACTCAGAGATCTGCCCCAATGATGGATGGTCATGAGTGGCATGGAATGTGGTAGAAAATGGACCAAGTTTGGGGGAAATTCTTGGCTCCAGTAGTTTGGAAGTTCACCCTTGGACAACTACAGGACCCTGATAAAGTGACAGACAGTTGCAAGAATGTTATGGCACCTCTGGAGAGGAGCAACTTCTTGCAGTGTGCTAGGCCCTGGCTACTGTTTTTCAGACACTGCTTGTCACTAGAAACAGTCGAGCAAATTAAAGAGGAAATGTCCCATGCCCCAGCAGCAGGGACCAGAGTCTTTGCTGTTGGGAGCAAGTGTCCCTGCTTGAGACACAGGGGACACACCCCCAGGTAAGCTGTGGTTTGTCCTGCATGGCCACAGAGAGGACACGAGGCAGTGGGATGGAAAACCCACCTCTGCCCTGGCAGCACAGGTGTGTGAGCTGAGAGGAAGAACCACCACCACAGGAAATTCCTCAAGGCTAAATGCCACTCCAGTCTCCAGTGAGAGAGTCCTCAGAGACAGCAGGAGGGATGATGTTGCTTCTGATCCTCTTGAAGGGAACCTCCAGTTCATATTTACAAGAAGTGAGATGGAGTGCTGTGGCCAGAACACCTGAACTGCCTCAGCCAACATACATTGTCCCAGGGACAATGGGATCTGATGGACTGTGTGAATCCATGGCACATAAAGCTTTAGCTGGCACTGCTGCAAGGTGTACCCTGATTCCATCAAGATGTTCAGGGGCAGAATGCAGCTCCATTTCTGCAGGGACAGGAGGATCCCAACAGCTGGCTGGGCTGGAAGCTGAAGAGAGCCTGACTGGGAATGAATGGCAAAACCAGCCCATTGTGACAGGCCCAGAGACCCTGTGTGTCCTTGGCATAGATGACCTCAGGAGAGGGGATTTCCCAAAAGGGCATTGTTGGGCTTTTGGAGAGCTGCTGTGGAGACAGAGGAAATCAGACAGCTGAGTACCTTGTTTGGTGTCCCAGAGGACCCTCCTGCAGCAGGAGTGCTGAGGGTAAAGAACAGCAGGTACTGATCACTGCCACAGCAGTGCCCTGGCAGCAACACTGCAGCACCCAGGGCTGAGAGACCCCAGGCATGGGATGGGTCAAGAACTGAGAGCCAGGGAGTGCTCAGCAGGACCTGCTCCCCCTTCAGGAGCCCCACATGGCCTATGCCTGTGTCCAGTGGAGAGTGGGGACTGGCAGTGGACTCTCATGGCCTGAGAGAAGTCAGGCCACCCCCGAGCGCTGCCGTGCCAGAGGTGCTGGAATTTCAGTGAGAGCTGGAGTCCAAGGCAGCAAAGTGGTGCCACCACTGACAGTGCAAATGCATTTTCCTGCATTCCTCTGGCAGCAGAGTGCAGCTACAGTTTGCTTTCACCTGGAGGGGCATCCAGTACAGCTGGAAATGACTGCCCCAGGGGTGGAAACACAGCCCCACCATTTGCCATGGACTGATCCAGAGTGCACTGGCAAAGGGTGAGGCTCCAAAACACCTGCACTATGGGAATACAGCTGGAGAGCAGGACTCAAGAGCACTGCTCAACTTGTGGCTGAAGAGGATGTGCTAAGTCTAGTGGGCTGCAAGCCCTGGCAGGTCAAGGCAGAACCCTGACTGAGGAAGAGAAAGGTGTGCTTGGTATGCTTTGTTTGAGAGAAATCCTGCAGGCCTGTACATGCCTGTGCAGGTTTGTGCAAAGCTATGATTTAGCAATGTTACTAAGAAACGTGACTGTTGCTAATTTTAGCTACAGCTGAAAAGGTTTATATATTGAGCTCTGTAATCAATAAATTGGCTTCATGCATGCAAACCATGGGGACCCTGTCTCTTCAATTGCTGACTTCAACTGCAGTGCATTGACAACATCAATGTGTGGGACAACACAGAAGAAGGTTTTGAGAAAGGGGAGAAGGTGATCCAAGTCCTCCTGAAGGCCAGCTTTGCCACAAGGCAACCTAAGGTCAAGGGACCTGCCTGGGAAATTCAGTTTTTAGGAGTAAAATGGCAAGATGGAAATTGTCAGATTCCAATGGGTAAGGTCAACAAAACAGCTCTGTCCTCAGCAAACAGCAAAAAGGAAACAAGCTTTCCTTAGGTGCTGTTGAGTTTTGGAGGATATATATTCCAGATTACAAACACATACATATTACAGATTACAGACAGATTGTAAACCTTGCAACAATTGACCTGGAAGAACAATTTTAGGTGGGGTCCTGAACAGCAACAAGTTTTTGAACAAATGGCCAGCGAGGATGGACTGCCCCAGGTACAACCAGCCATGAGCTCATGTTGCAGCAACCAGCCAAAAGCACAGCAGCACTGTGGAATACTCCCCAAGATGGAAAGAACCCACAATCATGGACTAAATGAACTCAACAAATATCCTGGAGGGATGGCAGTGACTGCAGAAATTATATCTGTGCTTGTGATTACACACACAGGCATTTATAGTTGGAAAGTGTGGAATTTTGGAGTGATGTAAGTGGTATAGAATAAGGGGTTCTGGCCAAGACAGGGTTAATTTTTGCAGTAGCCAGGAGAGGGCAAGACTAGGAGCTAGAGCTTATTCTATATCACCTCACATCATTTTCCAGGAATGTGGGAAGAGGTCCCTTCTGTTCAAGTAAGTGTGGCAGAGGGAGTGGTCAGGTAGTGCTGGTTCCCTCTGTTACTGTTGCTGTCATTTCTTTTTATTTCTTATCCCATTGCTGTTTCCAGTAAACTCATATGTCAGTAAGTGATTTTTACCCTTTGTGCCTCCAAGTCTCCTCTCCAGCCCACCACAAGGGGAGGGAGAGGAGGAAGGACAAGTGAACGAGCAGTGAGTGGTTAGCAGTGCTTCAGTGTGAACACTAAGCTGGGGTATAACATTCCTAGAACACAACATGGGGATAACAGCATTTCCCTGCTGTAGGAACAGGAGGAGCAGCATCTTCCTGTCCCCCAGCACTCCTTATTGCCTGTTCCTATTCCCTTCCCAACCTCCCCCCACTCCCTGTGCTCCCACAGCTCCTGCAGCGAACAGAGCCAAATCCCTGATCTGCCATTCCCTCCTGGCCCTCCTAAGTACCAGCAGCTCAGGAGGGAGATGAGAGAAAGTACCTGGCAAGATGAATCAGGAGCAGAGGGGAGAGATAAAGAGCAAAAATTAGGAGGGAGTAAGGGGGGGAATAAAACCAGGCTGGTTTCTCACCATATTTCTTATTGAACAGGTCCTGGACTTGTTCCCGCAGCGTGTTAGCAATGTCTATTCTGGAAAGCCTGGCATCATAATTTTCTGTAAAATAAAGAAACAATTATAGATTTCTGCTGGTATATTAAAAGGCACTCTGTGACTTTTAAGTAATGCCATTTTCTAATTATAGGAAAGCCCTTATCTTGCAATTAGCTAATCTGTGGAGTGGGTCATTCAAAGCCCTTAAAAATAATCTAAACAGAAATATGTTGGGTTATTTTTCCCTTGCCTGTTTGCTAAGAATAAAAGCCACGTGAAATCGAAGATTCAGTTGTGATAATTACTGGCATTAAAATATAACACACTCCAAAGCCTCTCAGAAAAGCCAAAGGCTTTGAAAAAGCTCTCCATCCTTGTGCAAACCCTCACAGGCCCCCAGGGCCTGAGATGCTTGAGCAGGGTAGCACTTGCCTGTCCATCCCACAGGCTTCTCACCATCACTCTGTCCCCCAAGGGAGCCACCATGCTGCTGCCAGCTAAACTCAAGTGGCATTTACACAAACATCACACAGGTGGAAAGAGGCCCAGAAAAGGCACACCCCTAGGCTTGGAAACTTAATTATGCATCTCACAAGGTCAGACAGGGAGATAAGCCATGTTGGTTAATTAGGGCACCAGGCACTTCAAGCCTCTTCTTGGACCTGTGGGATTGCCTGTCCTGGCTGCGCATTTTGTCTTCTAGTTGCCTGTGCTTCCCATCCTCTCATCCCACCTCCTTCTCTCCTTCTTCCCAAGGCTTGTCTTGCTCCTCTGCCAACCCACCAAGCCCCAACACCTTCAGCACTCCCTTCCCACGTCCCATGCAGCCTCCACAGTGGGCCAGGGGTTCTGCCTCAGCCCCCACATGTGCCTCCAGCCCCACACCTTGAAAGCCCTGTCTCTTCACAGCGTCCTCCAGCAGCACCTCGCTCGAGTCCCTCTCGTCGGCGGCTGAGACAGGGGACATAAGAGGAATTAGGATTCACAGTGCTGCCAAGGGGGATGCATGGGAGGGGGTTTCCAGCCACAAAACAAGGTGGGGAGGGAAGGCTGTAGGAAACCACTCTCTCTCCTCTCCTACCTAGACCTTAACAGCCCAGCTGGCAGTGTCTTTCAGCCTACCTTTGGCTGCCGGGCTGTCTGACACCGACTCCTTCACTCCCTCTGCCAGCAGCTCCGGTCTGCAAAACAGGGACAAGCAGAGGGCATGTGAGTGACCTCCCTGCCAGGGACAACCTGCTGCTCCAGCATCCTCAGGACACCACTGCTACAGCCACAAACCACTCACTCTGTCTGCCTAATGCCATTTAAAAGCTCCTGCAACACTTTGGACGTAGTTTTCATGCTGACAGACTCTTGAATGAGCTGATGTGTCACTCCTTATGATGAGATCAAGCAGGTGATGACTGAGCAGCTTAAGTCAGCAGCTACAGACTTCTAGTGGATATGGTCCTGAACATTTCTCAGGGATGTGAGAAGCTGTGCATGGCTTCTTTCAACATGAAACTGACCCCAAAAATTGCCATTTGGGTACCTAATACTAAAGCTGCATAGTGAGATGATAGTAGGGCTTGTTAACAAGGTGCACTGAAGCTGTGTCACAAAGGAATGGATCTGAGATAGGACAGGAGGAAACCTCAAAATATGCTTGGGCTGACCTGAGAGCTGCTGTTCTGACACCACAAAATCTCCATCTCCAATATTTATTTTTCTGTTTCAGTCACCTGCAGCATTGATTGTGCCAGCATTTGGGTGAGAAACTGCCCTCAAAATACCTAAGACATCTTAAAATCCATCTCTGCTGGATCTATGCCCTCTTTCAGGGCAATGCTACTGCATTACATTGGTTGTGGCTTTTCACAGCCCTCCCACAGTTCTTATGACACTCTCACTCCCCAGCACAGGGCATCTCTCCTCATGTCTGCATCATCCCATGTGCACATATGCACATCTGGACCTCAGCTGGAGCCACTTTCTGCAGACAAACCCTCCAGAGCTCCCAGCCCCTGTCCTTGCTCCACATCAGGGCACCCTGAAGTTAAAAGGCCTCTTCACCAATCCTGCTGAGTTGGCCAAACCTTTGCAAAAGCAGCTTTAAAAACCCAAAAGACATGAAGGGACAGATGACACCACCATCACTGCCTCCCACGGATGGCTCCAACAAGGCAACAACCTCTGTCTGCTTCTAATCAAGCAAATTTATGGAAGGTGACCAAGAGATGGGGGCTCCCCAGGACACTGCAGAGCAGCAGGAGCTCTGAGCAGAAACATCCTCCCCAAGGGACAGCCAACCCCACCTGCCTTACCTTTTAATGACAAACTGGATGTTGTTGCTCGCTTGCAGGATCTTCTTCAGCTTTGCGATCCCGAAGCAGTTGGGGCGGCGCAGCAGGATGCCTTCTGGCAAGCCCACAACAAACAGGTCCTCAGGGTACATCAGGAACTTGGAGTAGGGGACTTTGACTGGCTCTGATATTCCTATGGCTTTCGCTGCATGGGGACCCAATCTCATTAGTTTGCTGCACCTCCATGTCAGGTCTAAGTAACAGCAACGTGGCATGTTGCTGGAGGGACTGAAGAGGTTTTTGGGGAGTTTGTGGTCACTCTGCCTCGTGGGGATGTCCCTGACACTGGCAGACATGAGAGGAGGGACAGAGCCATGCAGCCACCTGGAGCTGGCTTTTGCATTTGCTACATTATCACAGCCTGCCTTCCTATAAAGGCTGCAAGCATTGCTTCCCAACATAATGGAACCCCACATCCAGACCCCCATGGAAGCCCCTCTGCTAAGTGAGGGGACAGGGAATGTGCCTGGGGGTGCCCCATCAGCCTGTGCAGCCCAGCATGGTGAGGACTCCCTGTGCTCTGCTAAATACTGCCAAAAGCAACCAAACAGCCAGTGCCAAGCAGTGCTGTTTGGACAGATTGAAAATCAGGTTTGTGTTTATTTGGTACAGCCCAGTTATTGGTAGCAGGGGAGGGCCACAAAAATGGCTTCTTTGAGTAACTGCTAGAAGCTTCCACCATGTCTGACAGAGCCAATCTCTGATGACTCTGAAGATGGACATGCTACAGGGTCAATTATAGAGGTTGGCAACACCTCTGTGATGACACATTTAAGAAGAAAATCAAAACAGTGTGTGCTGGTTTTTCCCCAGGGGTGGGGAAGTACCATGGCTGCTGTGGCTGCTGCCATCTTGGTGTGGCCTGTGGCAAGCCTTGCCCGTCTGGCCACCCCTGGCCAGCCATGCCATGGGCAGAGGGGCAGGGTGGTGGTGGTGACTTCCCCTTCCCAGAGCCCTGCATGAAGAGAGGCATTACACAGCACCAGCAGCTGCCACTGCGTGCATGGGGGCAGTGGGGCCACATGGGCAACTGCAAAAACATAACAGGCAACTGCCCAGTGCAGACAAAAATCAGCTCCTTGGCACTGTGGGATCTTGCAGAAATCTTTGAATGAGTGGAACTTGTTGGCAATAGTACCTACGAGCAGCAGTTTTTCTTCTAGTCAGAGAAAAGGAGGAGTGAGGGAAAACAACATGGCAACACCAAGGTCAGCGGAAAAGAAAGAGGTGGAGGAAGTTCTCCCAGCATCAGAGCTGGGATTCCTCCACAAGCCATGGTGAGGACTATGGTAAAACAACTGGCATGAAGCCCACAGGGGATGCAGAGATCCACTGAAAAGTGCTCATGCTGGAGTGGGTGGATGCCAGAGAAAGCTGCAATCTAGTGGGAGACCCAAATAGAGAGAGTGGCCTTGCTTCCGAGCTAGAGCAGCCTAGCTTTGAAAGACTGCACCCCATGGATGAGTGACCCATGCCACAACAGTTTTGGGAAGACTGTTTTCCTGTGGGAGGGACCCCATGGTACAGCAGAAAAAAGATTTTTCTCCCTGAGTGAACAGAAAAAGACCTCGAATGACAAACTGACCAAGACCCCCAAACCCAGTCTCCCTGCACTGTTGGTGGGAAAGAGGGAGGGGCTGGGGGGGAAAAAGGTGTTTTAAAGGTTTATTTTACTTCTCATTATCCTCCTCTGACTCTGGTTAATAATAAATTTACTTTACACTTTTAAATTTGGAACTGTTTTGCCCTTAGACTGTTTTCTCCCAGTCCTCAACTCATGAGCCCTTCGTTAATTTTTTCCTCCTCTCCTCTGCATAACTGTAATAGAAAAATGTAAGCAAACAACTTTTGTGGGTACCTGGTGTTTGGCCAGTGTCAAATCACCACAAGGTTAAAACCCCACCTCATCAGTGTGGATAATGACTCCCAGCCTGTTACTACAGTAACATGGGGAGCAGTGAGAGCCATTGCTCCAGTGGCTGTTCCAGCTGCATCCCCAGTGCCCAGCCCTGCCTGAGAGCATCCTGGCCCATCTCCTTTCCCTGGTCACAGTGGGCTCTACCAGCTCAGCTATCCCCCTGGCTTTTGAGGATTGATATCTCCTGGTCCTAAAAGTGGCAAAAGCTGTCTGCCAGCTCTCAGAATGCATGTGTGACCTCACTTGTATTTCTTCTCAGTTAAATAACCTCTCTAAGTAGAGGCGAGCAGAGCATGCTGAGTGCCAGCCCCCACCACCAAGGTGCCACCAGCCTTCCTGAGCCATGCAAGATCACCATGTGTGGAAAACACTCTCTGAGACTTCAGACAAGTGATGGGGGAACCACTTTGGACCTTCCCTCTGCACGATGAAGGCTGAAGGTCATGCTAGCAATTCCTGGGCTGTGAAACAACTTCACGGAAACCAAGGGGAAGAGCTGCAATAACAAGGCTGGAGGAGGTTTCAAATGCATTTGTGAGCCCAGCAGACAGCAGATGAACAGATTAGATTGCACCTTCACTCAGCTGCTGGCTTGGAAATGGCCAGTGACAAAGCCAGCACCTGGCATGATGAACATGTGTTAATGAGCATCTTACCGTATCGTGAGTTGAACAAAATCTCAACTTGTTTCCTCAAATGACTTAAAATGTCCCCTATGCCATCTGCAAAAAAACAAAAAAAGCAAACAACAATACAGAGAAATGCTCTGAGCA
Source organism: Alaudala cheleensis (assembly GCA_013398995.1). NCBI lineage: Eukaryota > Metazoa > Chordata > Aves > Passeriformes > Alaudidae > Alaudala > Alaudala cheleensis. Next base: position 33,717 of record VWYE01026652.1, read on the forward strand.
ACCAGCTGCTTCCAGGGCAAGCACTGCACAGGTGAGCAGCCCCTGCCTGACCTCTGGCAGCCACAGCCATTCACTCTCCATGCCCTCAAATCAGTGCTAGTCCTCTGACAGCAATCTCCAATCTGACATCCTAACAAGGAAGGGCAAGGATGCACCTGCTACAGAGCTATGCTAGCAGTCAGGAGCAAAAGAAAAAAATAGAAGAAAAAGTAAATTATAGCATGAGAGGACAGAGCCCAGGAACACAATGGTCCCCTTCTGGGAGCAGAGGTTTCAGAAGCTAAAGGCCAAAAGCTAAAGGCTTTGCTGCTAACATAGGAAGCCCACAAAACCCAACTTAAAATACATCTGTGTGCATTCATCCATCCAAAAACCTGCAAGGATGGGTGGTGCTCAGAGTTCACCATACACTCACCTGATCCCTCCATCTGCTTTTCTTCGTGTCGAGACTCCTCACTGGACCCCTTCTCTGTCTCTGCTGAGGAAGAAGAGGGTTAGCAGCAGCAGGCACCAGCAAAACCAGACAAGGCATAAGCAGGAGTTCTCCAGGTGCCCTGTGGTCACTCAACTGCTCCCTCACCCAACTGAGCTCTGAGCATGAGGCTGGGCTGGGACCAGCCTGCCAAGAGCTGCATTGGCTGAATAAACCCAGTGTTTCCATACAAGAGGGCTGCCCACCCTTTGGCATGGGCTCCCTGGGAGAGGAGAAACCCAGCAGGAGCAAGGGCAGCCACAGGGCCAGCATACATCCCACAGGTAAACTCCAGGTGTGCACTGGGCAAAGGGGCTTGGCTTTGCAGCATGCTGGAGCTCAAGAGAGGATGGCAAGGAGCAGCAGTGCCACAAAACCCACCAGTTAGTCTATCAGAGCAGAAAACCCACCAGTTAGTCCATCAGAGCTCCCAGCTGGCCTCATTGAGGCCAAGACTCTGGAACTGGCTCTCGAACTCCACCACTTTGGATCATAAATTTATTTATCATAAAATATTTACTCATTTTTGACACATGCATGAACACCTGTCCTACTGTGCAGTCTCCCAGATGCTTCACTTCTGGTACCTGCTGCTGTTTCCAGGATGTATCTTGATTCATCTGAGGCCACCTGTGTGGGCACTGGCTCCTGCATTTCAACCGAAGCAGGCGACCGGTCTGCGGACAAAAACCCAGGGGCACCTTTTGTTCTGATGCCAGCAGGACACTGTCCCCAAAACAGTGTTCAGAGGGTCCCAGCCACCAGCAAGGACTGAGTGAAGGGCCCCCCTGCTCCCAGGAGTCCCACATACCACCAGAAGATGCTCTGGGGATGCATCTGCCTTCTTCCTCCCAGAACCACCCAGAGCTCATCCCTGACACAGAGCTGACCTCTTGGACTGAGGGGAAGAAGCAAAAATCTTTTCCTAACCTCCACAGAAGGTGAAGAGCAAAGTTAGTTCTAATTATTTACTTGGCTTAATTCCATCTAGACACTCAATTTTGACTTAAAAAGCTAATGCTGCTTGATTTAGCTACAACATGGAGGGAAATGGTTCCACTAATGCCCTCCTCAACAAAATCAACCCTCATTTGGTTTCTTTTACATTAAATGTATCTCACCAAGTGCTAGGCTGTCCAATGCCCTCAAAGACCCATCCAAACTCAGCTTTAAATGAAGTTTCAGCTAGTTTATATACTTCAATCAGGTCACTTCTGACCTCACAAAATAAATAATCCAAATTTCACCAATTTCTCTCTGTAAGTGAGCACCTCTTTTCTCTTAATCCTCCTCCTTGCCTTCATCTGTATTCCCTCTGAGTGAAGTCAATATTCAAATAAGGCAAGAAAAGGTGGACTCTGGACTTGAGGTATGATCTCCCTGGCACTGGACAAGTGGTAAGTCTTCCCACTCCTGCCATGGACCTCCAGCTTACCACGTATCAACTTTCTTCTCTTCCATTACCTGAAAATATTTCCAAGTTGAAAATGTTTGATCTACCACTTGTTCCTTGTTCCTCCCCCTTTAGTAACTATAGACAAGTCTATTCTACACCAATCCTGGAGTGACTGCTCAACTATCACCTCACTAAGGGGACTGCTACAATTTAGGTGCAACAGAGATTGCACAGGTGTGGTGGGGCCTGGTGTCACTGCTGTCCCCAGAATCAATCACCCTCAGGCATGTTTGAGTTCTGTTGCTGGCTTCATGCTGTGGAGTTTATTAATTAATGGTTGTAAAGCACTCTGAAAATGCAAAGTGCTCACAGTCCATTCATTAAACCCTGAGAATCATCCTACCATCCTGCACTGTCCAGGACAGGTAAGTGGAAAACTGACTCTCCCAGCTGCCCCTCAAGCACCTCATCTCCATCACAACCCACTGCCACTGACTGCTCTGAGCAGAAATGTGGGGAATTTCCCCCATCAGTGTCAACAATTCCAACACAATTTTAGCATGTGCTTAATATTTAACTGGCTTACTATTAGACCTGTTTTTATGAACTTCAAAATCAGTCTGGTTTTCTAAATGAAGGACCTCTTCAAAAGCATCCTGTACTCAATACCTGGGATCCTCCACATGAAGCAAAGCAGCAAACCAGGCTCGCTTTCTCCAGGGGGAAGGCAAGATAGGAAAGCAATGAAGGAGAGAGAAAAACAACAAAGAGCCCTAAAACACCTTCCAATACTCTCAGGAAACCTCAATATGTTCCTGTGTCAGCTAAGGAAGGCCACTGCAGGGATGTGGGGGAACCTTACGTGCTGGGAAACACCCTGCAAATGCCTCTTGTCAAAGCCAAATGCTGAGAGATGATGCAGCAGCCCTGCCTGTGCAGCAAGCACTGCACACAGGTGGGACCCCAGCAGCTACCTGGAACGGTGATCTGGATGATGTTCAGCTCGTCTGGTTCGACTTTGATCTGCCTGATCCCACCCAGCTCTCCTGAGGTACCTACGGGGAGAGGCAACAGCAGGCAGTCACCAACAGGATCCAGCAATGAATGCCAACATGTGCCCAACACAGCCCCCCTGCAGGGCAAGGGTGACCTGCTGTCCCCTCAGCACCAGCTGAGCTTGCCACAACAACAAGGCTTCAGTCAAGTGGCCCAGCAGCATCAAGCCCACAGCATGCAGGGACCCAAAGCCATGTGGGCATGGCTTCTGCAAACAGCCTGCCTGGCAGGAGCTGCCCTCAAACTGGCAGCTGGACCTTGTTAAAGGCTCATTTCCTGGCTTCACTTCAAATGAACTGGGCCACCAACAGGCATTGGTGGAGACACCAGAGGAGCTGTCTCCAGTGGGTGGCTCCTAGCAATTTTAATGTCCCCAAACTCATGCCTGGAACTTGCCCCTGTTCTGAGAATTCTGAGAAGCTGCATCACACCAAGATGGGACCAGCTGAACCCTGGCAAAATTCAGTGTGGTTTCAACCCCAGCAGATGAAAGCCTGTGCTGCCCAGCTGTCCTAGGAGGGGGCTGTCCCAGGAAGAGGCTGCCCACAGCCCTCAGCCCAGCTTCCTCCTCTCTCCAGATAAATTTCCTCACTTTAGGGTGGGATAGATCCACTGCAAGGTGCTGAGTCCCAGCTTGCAGCTTGGAAAGGCAAGACAGCATGGTTTGATGTGGTTTCCATGGGTCCAAGCCCCCAAATCTGTGCAAAAGCACTTCCATCATTCTGATGGTGCTCAGAATACCAACACTGCTGACTTCTCAGTGGTGGCTTTCAAAGGAAATCAGAGAGCAAAGACTTCCCTTAGCTTTGCATTTAAGCACATGCTTAAGTCTCAGTATTTCAATTTATGCATTTTTAGGCCCCAGCTGGGGGGTCAGAGGGTAAGAGCCTTCATTTCTGCATCAATCAAATGGGGATAAAGTCCTTAAGAACTACACTGTGGCACAATCAGGCAACTAATGTCACACATTCAAGTTACTTGGCAGGCATGTTTCTCTAGTGTGTCCCCCATAACACTGTCTTGCAAGAGAAAACGAATTATTCCTCACCTGGTTCACAGCCTTCAGAAACATTACACTTCTCAGACCTGAAAGGGAAAGGCAGACAACAAGGGTAGTCATGGTGTAAGAGAAGAGAGAGCTTAAAATGCAGTGGTGTGTGGACTGATGCTGCAGGAGGGAGAAATGCTGCCTGGAGCTACAGAGGAGTCCCCAGGGTCACTACACCCACAGTCCCAGCAGTGACAGAGCACCCAGGGCTGCAAGGTCTGTGAGTTTCTCTGCAAATAAACCCTGCTCTCAAACCCTCCCTGGTCCTGCACCCTTGCTGATGGCAGCCTTGCCTCTAGACATGCATGGATGGAACTGCAGCAGAGAGCTCCTGGAAACAAGAGAGATTGTTTTTAAGCCCAAAACTTCGTTGGCTCCATCCCTCTGTGAGAGCAGTGAATAAATGTTACTACAACATGGTTACTCATGAAGGTTAAAAAAATAGGGAGAAAGGAAAAATCAATTGATTTGGTAAATATTTATTCTGTTCAAAGCTTTTCTTCACTGAAAACTGGGCACTATCCCAAATTCCCATCTACAGTTAACTTCACATGCTCAGGAATTTACACAAGTTGTTCTGCATCCAAATGAGATTATTTTGCATTCTCAGGATTCATGTGCTTTCTTGTCTCTCTCTGAACAAGGACAACCACAGCTCTTTGGCAGTAAGGGATCCAAGGAGCCACTCTGGAAAATGCACTCCTCCAAAATGTTGGTCCTTCAGGGGCAAGGAAAATCCTTCTGAGCCAGCACCTGTTGGCTCAGGAGGGATGTTCAAAAGCACTTCTTGCTTGCTTAAATCCACTGAGGAGCATCAGCAGAACAAACCACAAAACAAGCCAGGAGTGCTCTTGAAATGTTCTTCCTAATTGTGGAAAAGCCAAAAGGATCATTGGTCTAGAAGGTATTGTATAGATTACCTGGGAGCCTTGGGAAGGGTTTTAAACTCTCCTGCTTCAGGTCTAAGTAAACCTTTCACCAAGGAAATTTTGGGGGAGGGCTTTCCTGGGGAGGGCATTACACCTCACAGTGTCTGGCCCTTCTCCTGGAGTATTGGACACTGCACTTTCCCTGGAGCAGGACTCTGATGTGGGGGGACCATTCCTATGGAAACACTCCTACCAAGGCACAGAGGTTCCTCATTTGCAGAAAGAAAGAAAAAACCAAACTCCCACAAACCCTCTTTTGAAGCTGAAGATCCCCAGAAAGCTGGAGACAAATGCCAGCCCTGCAGACAGGGCAGCTGAAGAGGTCTCTGCCCCACAAAGTTGTGATATTTCAGCACTGGCCATATTGCCTGCATTGCCTGCTCTAATGCTGCAGGTTCTGCTGTCCCAGACATGCTTTAGGGACATGCAGCAGCCACATCCAAGGGGACAAACCTGAAACAGCACTGGGGAGAACCAGAGGAGACTCCAACCTGTCACAGGTTCATGTCATCAAAGAGCCAAGAAAGGAAAGGAACCCAAGATGTCATGGATGGGACAAAGACAAGTTACCTCATTTCCCCCTCCTGACCTGCACAGGTTTGCAAACTCATAGCACTCTCTGGAGCCCCAGCTGGTGGAGCTGTCAGTGCTGGGCAGTGAGGCTTTGTGCCAGAGAAGCTGAGGAGCATTCCTCACTCCATTTGTGTGAGGCAGGGCTGGGAGAAGGTTCCTTGTCTTACAGCAGTTCATAATGCTATAAACTGCTGCCCTGCCCTCTTCCTTAAAGTGATTTTAAAGGCTAAATTACACCTTGCTTCCACTGAATTAAGAATGAAGGAAACTGGGGAAATAAAGAGAAAAATAGCTCCTGGATCTCCCAGTCTGTGCTGGAAAGCTGTATGCTATGTGATATATGCTCCACAGGTGCTGCCAGCATGTTTTGGACCTGTCTAGCTCATGGCCCAGTTATAACAGAAGCAGGTACTCTGCTCTGCTGGACTATATAAACCCCCCCTTTATTAAATGCACGGTTAGGCTCCCTGTGAGCTTTCTAAACAAGCAACACTTAATTAGCAGGATGTTGTTATGGTGTGGGCTGAGGGTAAGTCCTTTAGGCCATGCATTAACACTGGAGACAGTTCCAGCAGATCATCCCAGGCATGGCCCTCATTTCATCAGTTTGGTTCAAAATTATTGATTCCAAACTTTTGGCTTCCAAAAAATGGGGCTGCTTGGCCTCCTCCTGTGCTGACTAGCTGTACCATTGCAGTGGGATTTTAGGGAGGCAGGAAAGCAACACCAATTTAGGCCCTCACCTTCCCATTATGGACTTACAACATCTCCCTGATGCTCCAGCTTACTGAACCACACTCATGGCACCCTCCTTGCACCCACTGGACATTGCTGATGAACAGATCAATAACCTGCTGCGTGCATTAATAGCCCCAAAGTAACTCTCTGAGGGATGTCACTTTTCAGGGAACAGGGCCAGAAGTCCCACTTACCTGCTGTTGGCCTGAGAGGTCCCCACCAGTTCCAGCATGGCCCCACGGTGAGGCTCGGGGGAGATCTCCCGGGGAGGGCTGGAGGGCTCCAGCTTGGTTGGATCTTTGGTAAATTTGCTTCCTGTTGCCATGTGTGCATGGGTGGTTTTGGGAGCAAAACAAAACCAGCATTAGCAACTGGACATGCCAATGTTGCAGCTTGTTCCCCTCCTAGCCCCAAAACTGAGGTCAGGGGGGGAGAGTAGGTTTTCAAGTGTCACCTCCTTGCAGAGACAAGGACGCCAATTCCATTGGGTTCACATGTTAAAATATTAGCAAGACATCTGCTTTAACTTCTCCATAACTATGTGTGTGCTGGGAAGCCCTGCCAGGAAACAACATCTCCAGAAAGGGTTGGCTGCCAGAACAAGGGTTCCAAGAGGTAAGGACTAAGGCCAGAAAACCCAGGGCCATGGATCACTGCTGTAGGAGCGAGCCCTGAAATGGAGAGAGCCCTGTCCCAAAGGAGGGGATGTGCTGCACTGGATGTGAGCTTGGCAAAACACAGAGTAGCAGAGACACAGGCAGCCCTGTCTCACAGCTCCAAGCCCACCAAGCAGCAGGAGAAATCTGTCACAGTAACACCAAGAGGGACAGAAGCACCCTGCTACCATGAAATATTTCCTCTCTCCCTTCCCTGTTCCTCAGCAGCCTGAAAGGAGCTGAAATGAAGCCTCAAAGATGACCTTGGAGATGGAAAGAGTAATCTGAAGGAAGAGTAGGAAATAAAATCAGGCAGGGAAGGTGAGCAAAGAGCTGAAGAATGAAGGCTAGGGGAAAGAGGGAGTGAGACTACATTGTGAGGCTGCAGAAACCACAGGGTGTCTTGTTAAACAGCTGTTGTCAAAGCCCTTTGTTGGTCTCAAAGCACCATCACAACATCCTCACCCTTCTAAAACATATTCCATCTATGGGAACCTGATGCCACTTTCCTTTTGGCTCCAGCCTGCAAGATAGGGCAGGGCTCTGGCAACAGGATCAGCAGAAATATAGAATCTTAAAGACACTATTTATCTACTGACAGTCCAAAAGGCTCCTTCTAATTTGTGCTTTCTATGAACCAAATCTTGTTCTAGCACCAGCAGAGCCTGCCTGAAGCCACTACCCAGGGGAGTAACAAAAATAGGTTTCCGAGCAGTGGTGGGTACTTTAATTAAAGGGTGAGCAAAACTTTATAGGGAAGCTTTGGGATACTTTGCAAATGGCAACTTAAAATACAGCTCCACTCAGAAAATAATGTCTTTGCAGAAATGGCACCTCCTGACTCAGCAGATGTGGGTTTTTTTTGCAGAAGCTGATGTGCTGACACAAACCACAGAGAGCCAGGTTTAATGGGCTTTGCTTCTGGTAGCCCTGCAGGGACCTGTCAGGAGAGTGGGACCTGTCACCCACCTCAGCTCTGCTGGGTTTGCTTCCTCATCTCTGAGTATCCCCTTGCACCTCCCTACCATGTAAGCCACAAGCTCACAGCACAGTGGTGTCCAGCAGCAGGTCCTGAGCTGCTGTGCAGATGTGCATGGTGCCTCCCCCAGACACCATGCAGCCATTCTGCAAGGAAAATCCAAATACCCTAAAACACAGCTCAGTGCTCCATCCCTCGGGGATGGGCTAGAGCTTAAAGAAATCCCTTTCTTGAGGAACAAAAAAAAAAGCCATTAATGGCTTTAGACAAAGAAATCCCCCCAGGTAGATGAGACCCCCTCCAGGTTCTGCTGGAAGTCCCCTTTGAGTGGCTCCAGTGTCATCAGGCTCAGGAAGCACACTTGGGGCTGGGGCTGTTGTGGGGCCAGAGTGATAATTTGGCTGGCAGAGATACCTGGGAAGAAGGTGTTTGGAGAGCTACCAGCATGTGCAGTTGGCAGCTCAGGGGAAAAAAACAACCAAAATACCACCCCAAAACATGTCTTTACTTGTGAGCCAAGCCCAGGCAATCCTGGACCCGGGTGTGATAAACTTGGATGCAATGCCATGTTCCAGGTGTGTGTGAGGGCAGTGCTGGAGTGTGGGTTGAGTCTGACAGCATGGGTACCTGTTCCTTGTATCTGCCAAGAAGCACTTGTCATGGAATCATGGAATGGTTTGGGTTGAAAGAGACCTTAAAGGCCACCTTGTTCCATCCTCTGCCATGGGCAGGGACACCTTCCACAATCCCAGATTGCTCCAAGCCCTGCTCAACCTGGCCTTGGACACTTCCAGGGATGGGGCAGCTGCAGCTTCTCTGGGCACCCTGTGCCTCACCCTCACAGTAAAGACTTATTCTGGCTTCTCCAGCTCAGAGAAAAAAGGAGTAAAAACACAGAGCAAAGAAAGTCAAAGAACCCTCTCCCCACCATTTTGTCACTGAAAAAATGAACTTTTGGTTGTTTTTTTTTTTAACAGTTAGAAGCTGGATGATGCCAGCACTTCCCAGTAAAAATGAGTAATTTACCAGTGAGGATCACAGCAGTGATTTTCTTCCTCTTGAAAGTACAGATACACACTGTGTACTGCCTGTATTCTGGCTCAGCCTGATTCAGGAACCAGCCCAGCCTCACACACCAGGAATTCTCATTTAAACCTTCAGTTTTTAAGGGGAGTACAGAGCTTGCACTGATACCAGGCAAAGGCACTCTCATCATGTCCTGCTGTAGGGCACAGACAAGGCTTCTCCTTCCTGAACATAACTGCATGTGTCCTGCCCTTCCTCTGCTTACAGGTGACATCATTTCAACTCTGCTTCTGTGGATAACCTTTCAATTTTGTGGGCAACAGATCAAAGGATTTGGAGAACATACCTGTAAAAATTCTCTCATCAAACATCCTAGGAGAAAAGGAAAAAAAATTTTTAAAAGGTGCTGCTAGTGACTGAATTGGAGGTTGAATTAATGAACAGCATTAAAACAAGTCAAACTAATAATTTTTTTTCATTCTCTAAGAAAAGGGAATGACATTTTCAGCTAAAAAAAGGCCTTTCAGCCTGTTGTGCAGCCAAGCAATCTCATGGCATATGCTTTTTAACTAAAGCACCTCTAAATCTGCTTACAAGTCATTCTCTTAATTTAACTTATTAAATGAGGCTGCAATAGGCTGTCTTTACAGAAAGAAACAGGGGGACCAAAGTAGCTGCTTCAATTTCCAGTGTAAACCATTGACCATGATGTTACCTGTCTCCTGAATATTGTGTATATATATAAAAATAGTAATTGTTATTATGCCCACAACTTTGCTCATAGGAGCAAACAATGTCCAAGGCTACATCACACAGCCTGATCCAGCCTGGACAGAGCAGGACAAAGGGGGATCCTCTACCAACTGACATCAGGAAAGCTAATCCCCTTTAGGATGTCTGAATTCCATCAATATTGGTGAGTTTAGCCCCCTTGGGAGCCTTCTCCAGGATTTTTCTGCACTGTAGTTTCACACCTCTAGGAAGGAAACAGCACAAGTGCTGCATAGGCAGGGACTGGATAAATCAGTGTATTATAGAGCAGATTTTCCTGACAGAGAAGCAAAGAGAGATTGCACAGCACAGTGATAACTGGGAATACATCCACTCCTCCTACCCCAGGGGAAAGGCAGACACCCAGACACAGTGCCTGGCCTGTGGGTGATACATTCTCATCACCAGATACAGAGGATGTGCACAGGTGATCAGTGGAAAATCAGGTGGATGGGAATCCCTGTGAGAATTTGGATGTTCCTCCCTCCACCCAGGGGAATTGCTTCCATCCACCAAATGTCACTGAAGGTGCTGTAACCACCTCTTAATGTTTGGGGTGGCATCAGCAATGACTGGTGCCAGTGATCACTCAAAACAGGGTGGCAGAGCTTGGGGGTGGTCATGGTACAGCCAGCTCTGCCACATCCTTGCAAAAACAGAGAGAGAGATGAAAACCAGAGGTTTTCAGGGGGAAAGAGCTTTCAACTCTCTTTTATGAAAGAAGCTGAAATGAATTGTTCATGTCAAAACAAACCCTGAGCGTGGAGGGAGCACAGCTCAAGACCCTGACACCCTTGAGCCACACACTTCCTTTTGCTTTCCTTGCCACCCACCTTTTGATGACAAAGTGGATGTTGTGCCTCTCCTCCAGTATCCGTTTGAGTTTGGGGACACCATAGGTGCAAGGCCTTTTGAAGGGTATTTTGTCAGGGATGCCAATGATCTCCACTGCCTCAGGGTCACAGGCAATCTTCCTGTATGGCACAGGCACCATGTGGTCCAAACCCAAGGCTTCAGCTGAAAGATGAACACGTGGCTTTCATTTACACAATGCTTGGTCTTTTACAGAGGCTCAAACAAAGGTGTAAGGGCTTGAACTCAACACATCAAATGCCTTCTGCCCTCTTCTCCCCTTGTCCCAGAAAGTGAACCCCAGGAGCATCTCTCCCATGAGAAATGGGACAAAAGGAAAGCAGCAGTAAACACAGCTAAGTGTCTGCCAAAACTCCCAAACATGCCCAGTGATGTTCAAACCAGGAGTGAGCTGGCCCAAAGATCATTCCCAAACTCCTTGTGACCCACCACAGCAGTTTTGTGAGCTCTGTGATTCACAAGCTGCATAGCACATGGAATCATAGAATTGTTAATGTTGGAAAAAACCCTCTACAATTGATTCCAGCTGTTAACCCAGCAGCACTATGTTCATCAAACCGTTTTTTGAACATTTCAAGGGATGGTGACTCCATCACAACCCCTGGGCAGCCTGTGCCAATGCCNAACATGCCCAGTGATGTTCAAACCAGGAGTGAGCTGGCCCAAAGATCATTCCCAAACTCCTTGTGACCCACCACAGCAGTTTTGTGAGCTCTGTGATTCACAAGCTGCATAGCACATGGAATCATAGAATTGTTAATGTTGGAAAAAACCCTCTACAATTGATTCCAGCTGTTAACCCAGCAGCACTATGTTCATCAAACCGTTTTTTGAACATTTCAAGGGATGGTGACTCCATCACAACCCCTGGGCAGCCTGTGCCAATGCCTGACCATCTTTTCAGTGAAGAAATTTTCCCCAGTGTCCAATCTAAATATTTCCTGGATGCAGCTTGAAGCAATTTCCTCTAATTCTCTCACTTGTCACCTGGGACAAGAAACTACCTGGCTGCAACCTCCTTCAGCTAATTGTAGGGTCCCCNCCCTCTACAATTGATTCCAGCTGTTAACCCAGCAGCACCATGTTCATCAAACCATTTTTTGAACATTTCAAGGGATGGTGACTCCATCACAACCCCTGGGCAGCCTGTGCCAATGCTGACCATCCTTTCTGTGAAGAAATTTCCCCCAGTGTCCAATCTAAATCTTTCCTGGATGCAGCTTGAAGCAATTTCCTCTAATTCTCTCACCTGTCACCTGGGACAAGAAACTACCTGGCTGCAACCTCCTTCAGCTAATTGTAGGGAGTGGGAAAGTTCCCCCTGAGCCTCCTTTTCTCCAGGCTGACCCCCACAGCTCCCTCAGCTGCTCCTCATCAGACTCATGCTCCAGGGGTGGGCTGAACTCTGTTCCTTCTTGGACACACTCCAGCACCACATATTTAAATCACAAGTTAAAGGCCTTGTCTCAAGCCCATATACAACTCTCAGGTGACACCACACACATCTACAGCCCATCTGTAACTCACTAATTACACAACCCAATAGGGATGGCACAGCTGAAGAACCCACCACCCCAAGTGATTTCCCAAGCTTCCACCTGCCAAAATGCCCAGGAGCTACACCAAAAGCACTGCCCATGGCAAAGGGAGCACCAACAACACATGCAAGCCATGCAGATGGAGAAAAAAGCAGCTGCAACAACCACCACCTTATTTTTACCTGCTACATGTATGTAAAAGGGCCACATGCCACCACTGCTGGTGCCTGAGAGCTATGATCCAGCATGCCACATTCCCAGACAGGAATAGAGCCCAGTTATAAATTCCCTGACAATGGTGTGGGGCTCCAAACAGAAATATTGACATAACCTTCAGGAGACTGGGAGCTGCTGAGCTAAATGTGTTAGGAAGAGCAGGGAGCTCTAGCATATGGCTTCTGCTGCTGTGTTAGGGAACAAAAATGATTGCTATATAATGATATGCAATCCACAAGCACTGCAGATGCATAATGGGATATTAACTCCTACTCACCATATCTGCTGTTAAAAAGAATTTGCACGCACTCCCTAAGGGTGTTGATGTCTTCAGTTTCTTTTATAAAACTGTCCCACTTATCTATCAAAACAAAATACAAGAAATAAGAAACTTCCATATGGTTCATACACAGCAGATGCACTTTTTTCCTGCAAAGTGCTGCGAAGCAGGAACAAGACTTTAAAAATTATTTCCCTGTTCCTCAGTGAATTTTGCCAGGCTGGCAGAAAGGTCTGGACCTCTCCAAACCCAGACCTAAGCACTCTCCTTGGCATGTGCAAAGCAGATTCCTAAGAAATGGACCCATAAAATCTCTCAGCCCCGGAATGAAAGACCCTCCAGGACAGAGCCAACTCCACCTGGAATGAACCCTTGAAAGGTACAGCCCTTTCACAAGTGTATCTTTTCCATCTTCCTCTCTTTCCCAACCTTCCCACCTGTATTTTTTTCTCCTCTTTAAGGCAGGCATGGGTTTTTAGGCTGCATTGCCCTTGGGTGTGGTGGAGGTGGGGAAATGGCAGTCTCCTCCCCACTGCTGATCCCCCCAGGCACTGCTGCAAAATCCCACCGGGGTTAGTGGGTTTCAGTCATTTTGAAATAATGCCAAGTTTTCAGCAGGTATGTGCTGTTTGCAGCTGGGGCAAAGAGCCTGTCCCAAAGCCATGCCTTGGTTCCCTGTGCAGGAAGCAGAGATGGGAATTCCCAGCCAGCCAGCAGTGCTCAAGGACCACTAGCAGCATCTCAGAATGGCAGAGATGGACCAGAGCAGAGATGAAGGTCTTGGCTCCAATGAGAGAGGCATCACCTCCAGCACTGCCAGGTCCCTGCAGAGCATGGAGAGGGCTGGGAGACTGCTGGGCAGAGATGTGCTGAGGGGAAACCTTTCACTAAGGCTGCCAGCTGCCTTTAATGCTGGAGCAGGACACAGACCTGTCTTGTCATGGACGATGGAGAAGAGGATGCGCTTGGATGAGTGCACATTCTGGATGAGGGGACCTCCGGAGACTGATGATTTCTGTCCTGGACAAGAGGGGAGACAAGGAGAAAGGGCTGATGAGAGCCTGACCAGTGCTCCAGGCACCACAACCAGCCCCTGGCTGCTGTCCCCAGCCAACCCTTCAGTCTCTCCTCCATGTACCCTGTCCTGTGACACCAGACCAACCCCTGCCATCCCCACTCCACCTGCCTTTCTGGCCTGGTGCTGCAGCACCTGTCACTTGAGGGCAAAACCAGAGGTGTGCCCTGTCAGCACCCTGCAGGCACCCAGGGAAGGGCTGGGACAGCGCAGCCCAGCAAGGGCTCTGCTCACTTCCACACAGGCCAATCTCTACACTGATTTTCCATCCAACGCCAAAACCCCCAGCCTGCCCCGTTTGCCAGGGCCGGGGGTGGGCCGCGCAGCGGGCCCTGATCCGAGAGCAGACTCCAGGCTATTACCACAGCAGTCGCTGTACTCCTGTGAGGAAGGCACCTTCAGCTCTCCCGCCGGCCGCGCCTGCAGCGCCTCGCCCGCCGCCGTGGGGCCCGGCAGCCCCGGGGACGCCTCCTGCTTGAGGTCGATGGAGACGGGGCCGGGCAGCGAGACGCCGTACAGGAAATTGGTGATGGCAATGGCCGAGGGCGCGTCCTGGCCGCTGGGTTTGGCCACGGGGCCGTTGGCACCAGAGTCCCGGCTGCCCTTGGAGGCGAGGGAGGAACAAGTTAACTCGATGTTGGGGTTGTTGGGCTCTCGGCTGGGCTCATCTGCCGGCCTGAGGGGAAGGAAGGGAGAAGAGGAGGGAAAAACAGGTTCCTTTTGGGCCCATGGCACTGCTGAGCTGCAACAAGCGAGGATGTGGATGGGGAAGAAGGGCCGTGCCTGGGAGGGTGGGACATGCTGCACCACCAGGGGCCAGGCTCCTTGAGGATGAAGAGAATTACAGGGTTAGAGCACCTCTTCTGTTTGGGAAGGCTGAGAGATTGTCCAGCCTTGGAGAAGAGAAAGCTCTTGGGAGAACATGCCCTGGCCTTCCATTACCCAAAGGTACCAGAGAGCTGGAAAGGGACTTTTGCCAAAGGCAGGGAGTTACAGGACAATGGGGAACGGCATCGAACTGAAAGAGGGTTGGTTTGGATTGGATGTTAGGAAGAAACGCTTCCCTGTGAGGGTACTGAGGCCCTGCCACAAACTGCCCAGGGAAGCTGCGGCTTCCACATCCCTGGAAGTGTTCAAGGCCAGGCTGGATGGGGCTTGGAGCAACCTGGATAGTGGAAGGCGTCCCTGCCCACAGCAGGGGCTTGGAATGAGATGGTGTTTAAGGCCCCTTCCAACACAATCCACTCTATAGTTCTGTTCTGTGATTCAGAAGTTACATCCATCACTCAAACTCCTGAGCATCTTCAGGCACCTGAACAGTTCTTGTCTTCTTTAAGTGGAGCTGGTTAGTCTTATGGTAGTTCAAAGCATTTTTCTTAGCTAGGACCGAGCTGCCCAGCTCCATGCCCAGTGTATTTAAGGGGTAAAACCTTTAATGACCACAATCACTTGGCTCCATTGCCTATGCCAGCCCCCAGCACCCATGGCACATTCAAGGGGGAGTTCAGTCAGCCCACAAATGAGTTTGAGACTGAAGAAGCCAACGTGCTCCACATGAGACAGGGAGTGACAAGCTCACAGACAGCTCAGATTCTGCGTGTCCTACTTTCAGCTGTCTCAGCCTGATTTTCCAGAAGCATCAAGCCTTTAGAGGAGGTATTTGGTCATGCTCAGCATTTTTCTGAATGGATTTGAGGTGCTGCCAGCCAGGCAAATGCAGGGAAAATGCACCTAAAACTACTGAACCTCTTGCGTAAATGTGGCCAAAAAAGGGGAGTTTGCTCTGCTGCAGTCCCCTACTTCCCTCCTTGTCTGGCATTAAAAATCCCATTTCAGCCTGGGAAGACACTTGCAGCATTTACCCTGGAAATCCCTCTGGAGACAGAAAAGCACTTAGCTTACCGCAGTGGAAATTTTGGCAGAGACACATAAAAAGATGCAGTTAATGTGCATGTTTACACACACTTTTTATAGAAATGAGCCTGAAATGGACTCAAGCCCCCCAGCACGAACAAATCTCTGTGCAAGGCTGGATTTGGCACGGCTGGGCCCAGGTTTGTGGGTCTCGAGGAGGGACATGGGAGGGACCCTCCTGCCTGTGCCACACAAAATCCCCACCCAACAGTGTTGTAAGATCCACCATCCCAAGGGCTCGCTGTTCTCTCGCTCTTTGGAGGTCCCCAAAATTACCTTTTTAGCCTGAAGCGGATGCTGTGGCTGTGCTCTAGGATGGCCATCAGGGATTTCACATCATACTCCAGGGGTTTCTTAAAGCTGATCCCCTCAGGCAGGCCGGTAACTGCCAGCGAGCCCGGCTCCTTCAGGAACCTCTCATATGGCAAAGGGACCACGCTGCTCTTCCCCATGGCTTCACCTGGGGAGGGGACAGAGTTACACACTGACAAATACCCTGTGCCCCTGGCCATGCCTGAGCTGGGCTGCAGGGGTAAATGCAGGAGCAGGAAATACCAACAGAATCGTTAGGGGAAAAAAACCCGTTCCTACCTTCACACTTAGCATGCAAGGCACTCCAATCCCTTTCTAAAAGCACTAATTAATAAAAAGCTCATAAAAGCCAATAAGCAGATGTCTCATCATTCAGGTTTCACAGGAGAATCCTCAGTTGGGGTCACTTGGCACAAGCCCACCCCTGGGAGTGCCCAGCCATATGCCAGTGAGGTACATGGCCATCAGCAAGGTGGGAGGGAGCCAAGGGCTGACAAAGAAGGCAGAGGAGCTCGCAATGATTTTTATCTCTTGCTTACTGAGATATTCTGGGAACCTCATTTCTAGTCAGTTTTCTTATTTTACCTCCTGGAAGAACGGAAAGCAGTTTGATTGCTGTTGCTGTCAAGCAGCTTTGATTCACTTTGACAGACAAGGAAAAAAAACAAAACCAATAATCTCCCCCCATCCCGCTATTCACAGACAGTGTGAACATTAATACATTTGACTGCACAATCACCTCCAGCAGCCCAGAACTCTCACCTGCTCCCCTCAACACTGGCAAAATATTCCCACCATGTCCCCACCATGTGCCTCTGGCTCCACTTTACCTCTGACACCAAAATCTCCCCAAGGAGTCAGGTACAAATTGCTTTCCCTTCCCTGGCAGCAGCAGACAAGCAGGGAGCATTGCCATTATATAGGGATTTTCTAAACCTGATAAATAGCCTGTGTGCCCAAACCAGGGCTGCCCTACTATGCTTTGCAGGCAAAACACCATCAGAAAAACAGCTTGCTCTGAAAGATTTCAAGGAATGGCCAAGAGCCTCAAGCTACTCTCTGGGGGAAAATTACTTTGGAAACCAACCTAAGGCACTGTGATCAATAAACATGGTGCTGAAAGCATGAAACACAAGAGACAGCCATGCAGGACTGCAACCTGCCTGGCAAAGCAGTGTCCAGATGCAGAACATCTGGTGGCATGATACAGTGCCTGCACCTTCATCTCCAGGCTGAGGGGCAGACAGAGATTATGGGACCTTTAAATTGTTGAGGGATTTTATACAGTGGATTTTCTTTTCAATCTTTTAGTTTTTTCTCTTAAAAAAAAACCCAAAAAAACCCAATACCAAAAGATCTTACAGAAACACTGCAAATCTTGTGATACTGCCAGCAAGTCCTTACTAAAAGTGATTTCTTCAACATGTCCTTTAAAGGAATGCATTGTAACTAACAATGTGCAACTTGCACGAGCCATTAAGGCTTCTTATAGGGAGGATTGATAATACTTTAATTAAGCAAATAACCAAAGTTTTAAAATAAGCCTTTGAACCATGACACCATGGGTGTACTTTCTGCAAGCTGACAGTTTCCCTACCCCTACATGCTGCCTTTAGCAGCTCTCCACCTCCCTTCATCCCCTCTCTTCTTGACTGGGAGAAGCTCCCAATGTCCACAGTGGCTCCTTATCAACCCAATGCTCAAGAAATCCCCAAACATATTTTTATGGGGACTGTGTTACTGTCAAGGTGACCTTCAGAAGCCTTGTGCTGCTGCACAGAGACTCATGGTTTAGCTAAAGAGACAATAATCATCATTAATGCCTGTTTAATAGAAGCCACTGGTAATCAGTCATCCTGTTGGAGCAGAGATTACCCAGCTCTGGAGGGAATCTTTTTGACTGAGCATTTTAAAAGATTTTTTTGTTTCCAATCCTTATTGATGAAAGGATAAACTAAAAAAGAATCATAATTGTTAAACTCTCACAGTCCTCTCAGTGTTACAAACAGAATCACCCTGGGGTATCTGCTATCCCCTGTGTATTCCTCCCCACTCAACCAGGTGAGGCTCTTCCCAGTGGGAGTGAAGGGAGGGCAGCAAGCAGCTTTGTCAGGTTTCACCAGAGAGTGGCTCAAGGATGGAAACAGCTGATATTACTGAAGCAGCAGCAAAGGCAGAATTACATCCAGTGCCAAAACCAAAACTCCTGTCCCNCGGAAAGCAGTTTGATTGCTGTTGCTGTCAAGCAGCTTTGATTCACTTTGACAGACAAGGAAAAAAAACAAAACCAATAATCTCCCCCCATCCCGCTATTCACAGACAGTGTGAACATTAATACATTTGACTGCACAATCACCTCCAGCAGCCCAGAACTCTCACCTGCTCCCCTCAACACTGGCAAAATATTCCCACCATGTCCCCACCATGTGCCTCTGGCTCCACTTTACCTCTGACACCAAAATCTCCCCAAGGAGTCAGGTACAAATTGCTTTCCCTTCCCTGGCAGCAGCAGACAAGCAGGGAGCATTGCCATTATATAGGGATTTTCTAAACCTGATAAATAGCCTGTGTGCCCAAACCAGGGCTGCCCTACTATGCTTTGCAGGCAAAACACCATCAGAAAAACAGCCTGCTCTGAAAGATTTCAAGGAATGGCCAAAAGCCTCAAGCTACTCTCTGGGGGAAAATTACTTTGGAAACCAACCTAAGGCACTGTGATCAATAAACATGGTGCTGAAAGCATGAAACACAAGAGACAGCCATGCAGGACTGCAACCTGCCTGGCAAAGCAGTGTCCAGATGCAGAACATCTGGTGGCATGATACAGTGCCTGCACCTTCATCTCCAGGCTGAGGGGCAGACAGAGATTATGGGACCTTTAAATTGTTGAGGGATTTTATACAGTGGATTTTCTTTTCAATCTTTTAGTTTTTTCTCTTAAAAAAAAACCCAAAAAAACCCAATACCAAAAGATCTTACAGAAACACTGCAAATCTTGTGATACTGCCAGCAAGTCCTTACTAAAAGTGATTTCTTCAACATGTCCTTTAAAGGAATGCATTGTAACTAACAATGTGCAACTTGCACGAGCCATTAAGGCTTCTTATAGGGAGGATTGATAATACTTTAATTAAGCAAATAACCAAAGTTTTAAAATAAGCCTTTGAACCATGACACCATGGGTGTACTTTCTGCAAGCTGACAGTTTCCCTACCCCTACATGCTGCCTTTAGCAGCTCTCCACCTCCCTTCATCCCCTCTCTTCTTGACTGGGAGAAGCTCCCAATGTCCACAGTGGCTCCTTATCAACCCAATGCTCAAGAAATCCCCAAACATATTTTTATGGGGACTGTGTTACTGTCAAGGTGACCTTCAGAAGCCTTGTGCTGCTGCACAGAGACTCATGGTTTAGCTAAAGAGACAATAATCATCATTAATGCCTGTTTAATAGAAGCCACTGGTAATCAGTCATCCTGTTGGAGCAGAGATTACCCAGCTCTGGAGGGAATCTTTTTGACTGAGCATTTTAAAAGATTTTTTTGTTTCCAATCCTTATTGATGAAAGGATAAACTAAAAAAGAATCATAATTGTTAAACTCTCACAGTCCTCTCAGTGTTACAAACAGAATCACCCTGGGGTATCTGCTATCCCCTGTGTATTCCTCCCCACTCAACCAGGTGAGGCTCTTCCCAGTGGGAGTGAAGGGAGGGCAGCAAGCAGCTTTGTCAGGTTTCACCAGAGAGTGGCTCAAGGATGGAAACAGCTGATATTACTGAAGCAGCAGCAAAGGCAGAATTACACCCAGTGCCCAAACCAAAACTCCTGTCCCAGGGATGCCCAACCTTCTTGTGCAATGGCAATGCTGGGTTGAGGATGTGGCCAGTGTGTCCCCATGTGTCCCCACACACATCCATACACTTTGAAACTGTAAAGAGCCTTACAAATCATCCAATGGTTGGGCTGCCTGCTTCATAAACCCCATGCAGATGCACCCTGATCAAGTTTTACTAATGCAATTATATATTTATTGTATATCAGATTTTAACAATTCACATATTCCCAAGAGGACAGCAAAGTTTGGCACTGTCCCAGCAGCAGGACAATGAGACCTGCAGCTTAGAGAGGGAATTCACCAATAAAAAAACACCCTCTCCATTCTGTTTGCTTGTTTCTTCTGCATCACCCCTTCCTTCATTCTTGGGCCCAGCCTTTGGAAGGCAGCAATAGGATCTGATTGCTCCCATTATTGGGAATATTGCTTTTAAGTCCTTAAAGTGGCTTCAGAAAATTTCAGTGACTGTCTGTCCCAGGGGAGAAGGGATGCCATCTCCCTTTTCTGTCTGTGAAGCCTGTGGAAGATGCTAGCAATAGCCAGCAGCAGCAGCTCCTGCATGTGAGCCCAGCATAGTGCATGGTAGCTCCTGTTATCCCCTTCTGTTGTGTGGGAATGCCCATTCCCTAACCACATCCACAAACAGGGGCAAAGCCTGCACTTTGCACTCAGGGAGAGCTGCATAACCCCAGCAGGGCTCTCCCAGGCCCTGAATCTCAGATGGTGATGGGGAGCTGCAGCCAGAAAAGCCAAACACCCAGTTCTGCAGCTGGTCGAGCCACAGGGCCTGAACCCCCCCAAAGCATCATGCAGAACTAACACAACCCACTCAGCAACATGGGGGAATAACTGGGGCTCGTTTTCCCAAGCCAGTATTGCTTTTCCTACCCTGACTAGCACAGCTCTAGAGGTGCTGCCAGAGAATGAGCCAGCAGCATGGCCACTGCTGCCAGCTGCTCCATGGGGGCTCCAGTGGATCTTTGTGAGAGAGAAGAAGGTGCTGGTGCTGCTCAAGTCACTGCAGATTGGGCCTGGAAGGAGCTCTGCAACCCACTGGGTTCCATTCCAACAGCCATATGGTCATCTATATTTAATTGCAGAAGCTTTATTGCTGGGGATGATGCATGTGCTGGAACGGCACCACCTTGTCTCTCAAAGTTGGGGCTGCAGGGCCACGTGCTGGAAAATCATCTGTTTTCTTTTTAAATAGACTTGCCAGGGAAAAGAGGGAGCAAATCTGCAGAGCTCCAACACAGTGCTATGAAAGAGGTGCTGTGGATGCAGTGGCAGGGATAAAGGTGTGCTTGGAAATCACAATCAGGGCATCACAGAGGCTCCCCCTGGTCAGGGGAGACAAAGGATGCTTCATCCAGCACAGGGATTTTTTTTTGGCTCAGTTTGGGACACTGGGAGACTAAGAAGCAGTGTCCAAATCCCATCTCAATGCAGTGCTAACTCCATACAGGAGCACATGTCACCCTGCTGCCCCTGCCAGGCACCTGCTCCCACGCAGAGGAGCAGGGGTGGTGATGAAAGCCACATCTGGTGGCAGTGCTGGGCAGCTCAGTGAGCCCCAGGGACATTCCATATCCCCAAAGGGAAGCATGAAGGTTCTTACTATAAAGCACATCAAACACTTCCTCTACCATCTTCCTGAGGAGGTACACATCTGATCCCTGGTCCGGGGACACCCTGAGCACCCTTTGCCCGCACTCCTTTGCCTTCTTCTGCACCTCTGCATCCTGCTCCTTCCTCTGCTGGATTCCTGCAGGGGGAGAGGACAAAACAGGAGTCACTGTGGTGAGAAGGGGTGATGCCTCTGGCTGAGCAGGCAGGTGTCCCAAGCCTCCCACACACCTCAGGCCCCAGCTTGGATGGGATCACACTGGGTTGATCCCAGCAGCCCCCAATGTGCAGGGAAAGGTACTGGCAATAGTGCCAGCAGCAGGGTCACTCATCCAGTGCCTGCCCCCTTCTCCCTGGCTTTTCCCACTCAGCCAGACTGAAACATTTATGACTAATTGGGCAGTCCATTTCTAGTCTCTGGTTTCAATCTGCTTAGCCTTCAATCTCTCAGGAAAAGAAAATCCGCCTTTCTTGGAGGCTTTTTTACCCCTCAGCATCATGTAGCTCAGTAATACCAGCTATTTCCTGCTAATTTCCCCCATTAAACTTCAAATAAAGCATATCTTCGACATTGACTTCTTTGCATCTCTAAATGCACAAAAAATGAAACACTACAAATGCATTATTGCTGTTCTAGCCACAGTAATTTGCAAGGGATTTTCGGTGACAAAGGACTAATTCCTTCATCATCCTCAACAGATTCCTGTTGGCAATCAGCCCTGGATGCTGCCAGGGTGCTCAAGAAGGTGCTCATAGGTCCTTCTGTGGAAAATGTCCATGGCTGGGACATCACAGGGAATGGGTCAAGGGCAACATGGGATACACACAGAACTAGACACAGGAAAATAAACAGTCACCATGTAAAGCTCCACATGCCTCCCACACAGCATGGCAAAACAGGCCCTGGAAAACTTTTCTGGGATGTTTTACCAAGGTTGTGAAATGCATTTGCATCTGCATCCTCCAAGTACTGCCTCTCCTTCCCCCACTGACAATAATTCTGATCTCTGTCAGGTCCCCCCATGCATCAAGAAAGGCAGAACCAGAGGTTCAGGTAAAGGAGGGTGTTCCAGCAAGGTCTGTGTCCCAGAGAGACAAGAGGCTTCTTACGTCTCCAAGTGATGTCTGCTTTAGATTAATTCAGATCTTTCTAAGAGGGCAGCAAGAACTCAGAGGCATACTGGGATACTCCCCACTGTGTGCCAGTTTTAAGGGCTTTATGGAGTGGAGTTGAGCCTGGGCCTGTATAATTCAAGACAGAGTTATCAGATTTCACCCTGTCTGCAGCATCATCCACTTAAACTTCATGCTCAAGATTTGTTTTCAACAGACATGACTATTTCTTTTTGACAAAGGTATAAATGAAACCAAAGAGGAGGGGAATCAGGATCTAGTGCCAGGTGCTTTGCCCCCACACAGGGGTAGGTCATTAACCAGGATATCTCACAGAATCAGAGAACAGTTTGGGTCAAGAGAGACCTTAAAGACCATCTGATTCCAGCCCTCTGCCATGGGCAGGGACACCTTCCACTAGACCAAATTGCTCCAAGCTCTGTTCAACCTGGCCTTGAACACTTCCAGGGATGGAGCAGCTGCACCTTCTCTGGGCAATCTATCCCAGTAGCTCATAACACTGAAAAGAAGAATTCCCTACTAACAGCTAATCTAAATATCTCCCCTTTTAATTTAAAACCATTCTCCCTTGTTCTGTCATTACCTGCCCGGTCAAAAAGTCACTCTCCCTCTTTTTTATAAGTCCCCTTTAAGTACTGGAAGGGGCTCTCAGGATTCTCCAGACCCTTCTCTTCTCCAGACTGAACAACCTCTCTCAGCCTGAGGAAACACAAGAGAGTTCCCCCCCTTTGGCCACCCCACTGCCATCCACATCTTGTGGGTGGGAAGGCAAAGCAGAGTTGCCCATGAACGTAGGGAAACATGCCCCAAATGCCTCCTGTCCTGCAGAATACAGTGGAGGATAACTAACAGTGTCTCTTGTGAGAGGATGGAATAGTGGAGTTGGCCAGCAGCTGCCCAGGGCAGCAGGATGAGGGGCTGGGCAGAGCCATGGCAGGGAGCTGCTCCTGCAGAGCCATGCAGTGAACAACCCAACCTGGGCAGCTTCACAGCACTGGTGTCACCAGAGCAAACCCTTCCTGAATGATCTCTCCCATGGATTAAGCACCTCTGTGGTTTCTGTCAACACCATGTATTTCTCTCACTGACATCCCACAGTAGAACAGGTGTCCTCAGCACCACCAAAACCAGATCCCATTCCAGCTTCTGCATTGAGTGAGGAAAGCAGCAGTCAGCAATGCTGGAGATGATGCTGTCCAAGAAACAAGGTCCCCATTCACAGAACAGCTCCCACCCTCCCTTCAGCTCCCAGATTGGATTTTGGAAACTGGCAGAGGTACAGAGCTGGCACAGAAGGCTTGCAACACACAGGTATCCCTCAGATACTTGGTGAATCTGATCTGAGACTGGGGGAACACAGCTCCTGCTCAAGGTATCCTGTCACCACTGCTCATCCCTCAAAAATATAACCAACTCCACAACCAACACTTCCAGCCACCAAATCCATTCCTGTTTTTCCAAAGCCAGGAAAAAAGACTTGGGCCAAGAAAGCCCTTCTGTTCCTGGGAGGATCACTAGGACAAACTATTTCTGCTAAGTCCTCAAAAACCACTCCAGCTCTCTGGCAGCAGTGCCAGAGGCTAACAGCAGCAGGGCAGCAGAGCAGCCATCCAGCCCTGAGCCACCTCAGGGATGCTTCAGGAGAGAAGGGCCACGAAGAGACCTTACTTTGGTCTCCCTAACAGGGAAAAGGCTCTGCCTGCATTTCCCCCCCAACTTCTCCATCACTTCAAACACCACTCAGCCCCACGAGGTGCCCCCAAACCCCAACCCCTTCGTGTGCAGTCACAGCTGGACACACCTGGAGCACCAACCTCGGCAGGGAAGGCAGTGCCAGAGCAGATACTCACTGCAAAACTTGTGGAAGTCAGCCTGCAGCTCCTTGCGGGCGCTGAGGAAGAGCCGTCCCTTCTCGGTGCCCAGCACGAAGGCGCTCTCCTGGTGCACGGCGATGCAGGCGACCTCGGCGTTCAGCTTGGAGAGAGCCGCGCACTGCGGGAGGGGCGGGTCAGCACGGCACGGGGGAGCTCCCTGCTTCCCACCCTGCTTCTCAACCCTGCTTCACATCCCTGCTTCCCATCCTGCTTCCCACCCTGCTTCCTACTCCTGCTTCCCACCCTGCTTCCCACCGTGTTTCCCATCCCTGCTTCCTACCCTGCTTCCCACCCTGCTTCTCATCCCTGCTTCCTGCCCTGCTTCCCATCCTGCTTCCCACCTTGCTTCCCACCCTGCTTCGCATCCCTGCTTCCCACCGTGTTTCCCATCCCTGCTTCCTACCCCTGCTTCCCACCCTGCTTCCCATCTTGCTTCCCACCCCTGCCATTTCCCAGTGGGATTGTTTTTTCCTTCCCACCCAAAGATTCCTCTGTCAAAAGCGGGTTTATGTCAGAATTTCATGGGTTTATGACATGCCCTAAAAATTTTGGTGACTTTACAGCTCTACAAAAATATCCAGCTGGAAAACAGGAACTATTTACCCATCATTTTATTTCACTTTTTCCTGTCCTAAAAATAAACATTTTATTGCATTTTCTTTAAAAGAAAACGCTCCTGTAAAAAAAAATCTAACAAAAAACCCACACCACAACCAATAACAATTTACATTTTTCCACCAGCTCTAATGGAATAAGGAACACAGGAATCTTATTTCAGCTGCAGAACACTAATATGGTCAAAGTCCAGATTAGCTGAACGATTCTTCTTGTTCAGTTATGCAAAACAATAAAGAGATGGAAAAAACTTCTTCCATTAATCCATTTTACGTAACATGCCCTTCCTGCTCTACATAAATACACATGTATATGCATTTTTATTAGTATTTTTTATATTGTAATAGTTGCTCAGTGCCAGCAGCCTGAGTCATATTCCTATAGCTACAGCACTGGTGCTAGGAAGATGCTATCCCCAGGTCATGATTTAAATGGGTAAAAAAGGGGGGATTTTCCCACCATCAGCCCTGGTTACACACATCAACAACCCCACAGAGGAGTCAGAGGATGCTGGCAGCCAGGGAGGGAGCAGGAGAGCAGGGGGGTTACATGGATCAACCCCCCTAAGCCACCTGCACACAGGTACAATGAGCTCCACCTGTGTGGGCTTAAACCAGCTCCTATACTAAGTTATTTTACCTCCTGCTCACCTTCTTCAAGGTGGCATTGAATCAAATCTCAAAAAACAGATATTTTTAAGAAACCTCCTTTCAAAACCCGGTTGCAAAGACAAGTATTTTGCTCAAAAAGTCCAACACTCAAAAAATAAACACAAAAACTAAGGTATGTGAGATTTGGATGCAGAACAAATGCAAACCCTAAGCCTGCTTGGTGACATGCACATGGGGGTTTTGGAAGGGACCTTAAAGCACTAGGTTTCAGTGAGCACAGAGCCTGCCATTGGTGAAGGGATGGGATAAAGGCTGAATTTCAGGAGCAGCTTGGCTCCCTGGCCCCGGAGTAAGCACCTAAAAAGGACTGAATTATAATGTATATTCGTTAAGAAGCCAAACTATGGTAACATAATTTGCTGTACAGGATGGCATGTTTATAAATCATCAAAGCTGCTTGGGGTGTGTAGGCTCCAGGGAACCTGCTCCTTAGTGGGGTGGTGATGTCAAAGAGAAGGAAATTGGTATTAATGAAAAAACCTCTCCCCACATAGAGAGGAAAACATATCCTAGATAAATACATTACTTATGACTTGACTTTAAAAAGAGAGAGCTATTTAGCACATCTCATTGCATTAGACATTTGTTACTACACATCCGCTTTCCCTTCTTGATCACATTCACAGTTAAAAATAAGATTAGCTCTGGTCCACGAGACTTAATCCAGACAGTTATCTTGTTTATGTAAGCACGGCTGACTTAGGCAAGGCTTCCACCGGGAATTCTGCGTCAAAAGATATGAAAGTTCTTTTCTTTGTTCTCAGAGATAAAAAGCCATTGTTCTGCTGTTGTGTAAATGCTCACGGTAACATTGGTAAAACAGCAAGAGAGAGAAAAAAAAAGCCAAGCACCCTACAGCCAGTTGATACCAATATAAATATTAATGGGAAAACAATACACATCTGAGATTAACTTGTGCCGAGTTTATGATCCTTATGGCTGTCAGGGCAGGAAAGGGTTTTTACTCCTCAGCAGTTCCCTGGGCTTTGCAGCAGCAGAGGAGAGAGGAATGAGCTCACCAGGCATCCTGTGCCAGCCCTGCACCCAGACAGCCTTGCTAAATGGAGGCCAAAGGAGGGAGGGGGGTGGGGACAGGGGTGCCACTGGCCTCTTACCATGGAGTCTAAGGCAGACACTAAGCTGGTGATGATTTCGTCTCTCTGGGGAAAAACCATATTCCATTGGTCAGCTCTGGAGGTGGTGAGTGTCCCATCTAAAGGCTTCCCTGCCAAGGCCATATTCACCTGAAAATAGAAAAAGAAAAATAAAAGAGCTGTGCATCACTGTTACTAACAGAGAGCTGGAGCTGGGCACCACCACAGAAGCCCCACTACCATCATGTGCTATGGCAGCAACGCTTGCACAGGTACACAGGGGAAACTGAGGCACACAGAGAGGCCAGAGCAGCCTGAACCCCACAGTCCCCATGAGTGCTCTGCTAAAGGCAGATAGCTGCAGAAGCTGTTGAGCTGTGATCAAACCCTGGAGCTATGCTGTGTGTCCTAGTGGTGGCCAGATCATCTGCATTTGGAGCTCAGCCTCGAGGAGATGCCACCATTGCACAGGGACCAGCTGCATGGTGGGACACCCCAGATGTCCAGCCTGTGGCCATGCAAGCCAGAGCATGTGGTGCTGAAGTGGACACAGAGCACTCCTGTGCCCAAGCTCTGGTGGCAGCCATGAGCAGGGGGTGGTGGCTCTGTCCCCATTAAGACACCGTGCTGATCATCCTTGTGCCTCCTGCTCTAGATCCTGAGCAAGAGGAGAGCCTGCCACCCAAAAGTGTCCCTGAAACAGGTCAAAGTCACAGGGTGCTCTGCTTTCACCCCAAGGGAGAGGTGCAGCTCATGGCAAGGGATTCCCCACTCAAATCACCTCACTCTGCAGTTCTTGGTGTCAGGGGGAACAGGACAAGGTGGTGTGCAGGGACCACACATCTGCAAAGAGGCTCAGCCCCAGAATCCCCATCCCCCACAGTCAAATGGGGAAAAATGCTGTGACCCAGCTACAAGTGCAGCAACACCATCAGGTCTCTGCACCTCAGTGTTCACATCTCATCTGGACACATGGTAATGCTGCAGGAAAACCAAGGCAAGGTCTCACCCTGCTCAGAGCACCCACACTGGGACACCCACACTGGAGACAGCCTCACCCCCAGCACCCAACACTGCCCTCCCAGCTCTGGCCCCTCCTGTGGAGGGCACTGTCACACCAGGCAGCTTTAATCCTGCCAATAAAGGGCAGCAAGTGAGCTGCTAAGCCACTTGAAGCAGATCATAAATCATGTGCTCACAAATGGATGAAAGAGCCCAGAGACTCCCTAACAAGGCCGGATGGGCAGGAGGCGGGGAATATGAATGGAGCTGCCTGCACATAACTCAATTTGCCACTCAGTCAATAACCACAGCTGCCCAGCCTCACTGCAAACATGGGTTAAAGGCAACAGCAATTCCCCAAATTCACTTTCCTGCCCTTAGTTTGCACCCGTGTCCAAGCAGAAGGAATTGGAATGCAAAGCAGAGCTGTGCTGCCCCATGAAACTGGGGAACTGGAGGGGTTTGACCCAAAATAACAAGATCCCCCACACTGGCACCTCTGCAGGTGCCTGAGCACACATAGATTATGAAAGAATCACAGAATAGTTTGGTTTTGGAAGGGACCTTAAAGGTCATCCCATTCCAACCCCCTGCCATGGGCAGGGACACCTTCCACTGTCCCAGGTTGCTCCATCCAGCCTGGCCTTGGACACTTCCTGGATGGGACAGCCACAGCTTCTCTGGGCAAACTTTTGTAAGGGGCTGCAACAAGGTCATGAAGAGGGGAGACAAATCCCATTAAACAATAATGACTGAATTTCAGGAATTGCTCTGGATGAGCTCTCCAGGCTTTTCCCCATGTTGCCAGCTCTTGAAAGCAGCCAAGCAGTGCTGAGGCTCCACTGGCACCTGCAGACAGCAGAGCTGGAACCTCAGCCACACTAACAGTCACCCAGGAAAATCCTTTTCCACCCATCTGACACTTTCTAACAAAGCTGAAGGGCATCTGCTCCATGATGAACTTGGGGGGTAAAAGAACCCAGCCTAACTAGGCATCAGCTTGGAAAATAAAGCAGGGAACTGAACAGATGATCCTGCAGCTGGGCACAGACCCCAGGTGTCCCCATGCTGGGGACAGCTCTCTGCCAGGCCCCTCCAGCTTTATCATGACAAGAAGCTGCAGCAACACCAGGAAGCAATCTGCCTTGCTCCAGCCCTGCAGTTTGTGCATGCATGGATGGACAGACAGACAGACAATCTGCCTTGCTCCAGCCCTGCAGTTTGTGCATGCATGGATGGACAGACAGACAAACAATCTGCCTTGCTCCAGCCCTGCAGCTTGTGCATGCATGGATGGACAGACAGACAGACAATCTGCCTTGCTCCAGCCCTGCAGCTTGTGCATGCATGGATGGACAGACAGACAGACAAGAGCCCATCTCATGTGCAAGCTCCCAAGCAGCTTCCTGAGCACAGCTCTGCAGGAGTAGGGGACTTGAGATGCCACATTTTCATGGATGCTGTGTTAGTGAGAGGTGCCTTGTTGCAATTGGCAGGGGACAGTGAGGTGCTGGTGGTGCCAATGCTGGCACCAAGCTGAGCTAGGGACCAGCCACTGCCTTGCTCCAGGGAGCATCACTCCCTTCTTAACTCCCCAAGCACTTGCTTAGGAAACAGCTTTACTTTGATGCCTGTACATGTTTCTGAGTGTCCTATTTATCATTAAACGTGGCTGCTGTGACATGGACATTCTAGCCTGGCTTTTGGAGGACCAGTCCCTGCCTTGGTGGGGCTGGTTGCATCCTCTCAGAGAGCTCTGAGCTGCACCAACCTGCTCAGCCACGGCCTCCCACAGGCATCAGCACTTCCAGGGAAGAGATGCTCCTCTCTTGGCTGCTAAAAGCAAAGCCACAAGCTGGATCTGGCTGCAGGGAGGGAACCAATAATAACATCAGTGGGAAGTGGGGCAGGGTCTCTGCATCCCCTTCCTATCCTGCAGGAGATGGGGACAAAAATAATCCCTGGCTGATTGTTCCATAAGTAAAAGTAATACTCACTCAACAAGAAAAAAACCCCAAAACATAACAAAAAGATGACCCAAGTAACACAATGGGATTTTAAGGAAGGGGGGGAAAATATTCCAGGAAAGCTTTTAATCATTTGTGGTCACAAAGAGCATTACAGTGGATTTACAAAAGGGTGGAATAAAAGGGAGGAGAGAAAACTTCACTAGCAAGTGCTAGGCTTATTTAAATCAAATTAAGACACAGGGCTTGAAGTTGTTTGTCTAATTAAAGGGAAAGTACTCTGTAGGAAAACTAGGCTAAACCATTCTTACAGCAGTTTGGGCTGACAACAGGGAGCAGGGTGGGTAGGGGGGGTGCAGAGCAGCCTGCCCCACTTCCTGGGGCTCCACACACCTGTCCTACNTCATAAGTAAAAGAATCACTCAACAAGAAAAAAACCCCAAAACAACAAAAAGATGACCCAAGTAACACAATGGGATTTTAAGGAATGGGGGGGGAACAATATTCCAGGAAAGCTTTTACTCATTTGTGGTCACAAAGAGCATTACAGTGGATTTACAAAAGGGTGGAATAAAAGGGAGGAGAGAAAACTTCACTAGCAAGTGCTAGGCTTATTTAAATCAAATTAAGACACAGGGCTTGAAGTTGTTTGTCTAATTAAAGGGAAAGTACTCTGTAGGAAAACTAGGCTAAACCATTCTTACAGCAGTTTGGGCTGACAACAGGGAGCAGGGTGGGTAGGGGGGGTGCAGAGCAGCCTGCCCCACTTCCTGGGGCTCCACACACCTGTCCTACTGAAATCCTTCCCTGGGACACCTCCAAAGGGACAGTGCCACCTTCCACAGGGGTCCTGCTCCAGGTCCAGCCCCACCACACCTCTGCAAACTGAGTCTCAACCCCAGGAGCAAAGGTTGGCTCAGGGACCCTCACACCACTGTCACAGGGCCAAAGCAAAGATTTGCAGATTGTTTTTACATTTTCCAGGTATTTTTAAAAAAAAGTTATCAAATTTTATAATTTTAAAAATTATTTCTCATCCACGAAGCAATCTCAGGGGAACAGGGTGCTGTGCAAGAGCTGGCACAGGATGTCATCTCCTGCCTGGCTCTTGCGACACGTCCCTTGATAATCCTGGGAAAGATTAGAAACTTGGCCCCGGGGCAGTTTCACTCATGAATCACCCGTGCTGCAGCAGAGGAAACACCAGGCACGTTGGGAAGCTCATGAACTGCTGTGGAATGGGCCAGGGGCCCCCCAGCCCTGCACCCACATCCCCTCACCAGTCCCTCTAAAGATTCCATGGGGCAGCATCTCACCAAGATAAACATCCTCCAGCATCCCACATCACCAGCTCCAAATCCCATGGAGCTCACAAAACAGTAAAAAAGAACCCCAGCAGTAAGCCAAGGACAACCCCCCAAAGGAAATTTCCTGCCAGAAAGCTGTTATTATACCCCTCAAATTAGAAACAGGTCCCATTAGGAGAAGTAGAGGGGGTTTCTGTGATCCAGAAACTCACACAGTCCATGCAAAGACTGAACTGGCAGGGCACTCCTGCTGTTCAGAATGGGAGAGTTTTCATCCCTCTTCTTCCTTATCTTCCAAAGTCTTACAATGATTCTCAACCCCATGTCACACCCAGAAGCATCAGCATCTTATTTATTAAGCTGAGCTGGTGTTTCCACACAGTCCTTGAAACAAACCCTCCACTGCCATCCTCCCCTTGCCCCAAGGGTAAGTCCCCAAAATCTCATTCCTCAAGGGAAGCTGAACATTTGTCCAGGATTTGCAAATCTGGACTGAATTACTGGCTCTCCCCATACTTCCACTCCTCTGGGCCACCCTTGCCAGCAAAAGAAAGGCAAGGCAATGACCCCTTTTTTTGGGAAGTACCCAGGGCCAAAGCCAGTGCAGAGTGGGAGATGCTGTGAGATGGGAAATGCCCAGGGGGAATGGAGCACATCCCATAATTGCTGCTTGTTACACTGACTTCTACCACTACTGGGGGTTTTGCTGCCAATGCTGAATCACAGAATCATGGAATGGTTTGGTTTGTAAGGGACATTAAAAGTCCATCACTCTCCAATCCCCTGCCATGGGCAGAGACACTTTCTGCAAGACCAGGTACCCAAAGCCCTGTCCAAACTGGCCTAGAACATCCTGGGTTTAAACTAATTCATTTTAAATCTAAGTGAATGAGAGCTTTGGCTATTCAGCATGCTGGGGGTTAAAAAAAAAGAATTGACCATTGCACTGGTCCTGCCCACAGTTCCACACAATAGTGGCAGGAAATGATCCACTTATTCATTTTTCCAGGAAAATTCCACCTGTTGCCTAAGTGCTTCTGATGAGATGGTGGGAGGCCCAAATGAACTAAACCCAGTTCCAGCAAAATGAAAAAAAAAAAATTGTGTGTATATATATACATATATATATATATATATATATACANATAATTTTTTTATTATTTACTTATTTTCTTAAATTTTTTAGAGGTTGGTCTTCAGATGGATTACAGGCCCTTTACCCTCCTGGGTAGAGGAGGGGCAGCCTGGGGGTATATTAGAGCAGAGGAAAGCACAGCTGGGAGTGGGGGACTTTTAAAGGTATTTGAGTTTCCTGGCCCCCTGAAATGTTTGATGGGCTGCAGGATATTGGGCACCACATTCAGGCATCTCCATCCTCCCAAGACCAAGGGAGCAGGAGCAGTGCCCTCAAGCCCATCTGCTGGGAGGACACTACCAGCCCATGAACATCATGAGGAGATGACAGTGACTTTATCTGTAATTGCCTGTTACTCCATGAGGGAACATTTAAAGGAGTTTTTAAAGCTTACACTGGCTCTGGAAGATACTTAGGCAATTAGCCCTGGCTATCATTAAATATGTTTTAAAATGGATCAGGAGTCATCCTG
The DNA here is from genome assembly GCA_013398995.1 of Alaudala cheleensis. NCBI lineage: Eukaryota > Metazoa > Chordata > Aves > Passeriformes > Alaudidae > Alaudala > Alaudala cheleensis. Next base: position 66,299 of record VWYE01026652.1, read on the forward strand.
ATTGGAGCCAGAGGGAGAAATAATGTCCTTTGCTAGTAGCAGGACAGTGTCTCTGCTCCAAGTGAGGGGCCCATCCCTGTGTCCCATCCAGGGACATGGCTTTGGGGCAGGACCCACACTCAGGGTTATCCCACCAGAGAGGAAGGGGCAGTGACTCAGAGGGTATTTCCCTGTCCCACTCCATCCCAGGGATTTTGGAGGGCCCTTTTTTGCAGGTAGTTGTGATCAGTGAGGTGCCTGGTGAGCAAAAAGCCCTGGAAACCACATCAGCCACAGCAAGGGCAAAAGCTGGGGTAGGGACCAGGCTTGAATGTCCATTTGTGGTTTTATTCTAATTGCTTAAGCAAAAACCAGTATCAGAGGAGCAGATGTGATCAAAGCCCTGTTGGACACAGGAGCACATGCAGAACCTCCAGCACCACTCCCTGAGCCCAGCCAGTTCCTGACCCAGCAAAGAGTGCTCCTGTCCAAGTGTGGGCTGCCAGCTTTTCCAGGACTGAAAGGTTTCAAGCTGAGATCAGCTTTTCAAGGTGATACCTTTCTCTAAAGACTGAAAGCAGCAGAGCTGGGGGGGCAAACACCCTCTGGTGCAGTTTGGGGCACAGTGAGGATGCAGGCACTGCTCTGTGCCCCCACTGTGCCAGCAGCTCTTACCTTGCTGCCTCTGCTGCTTCTCCCAAACCCTCTGTCTCCCCTGCCTGTTTCCTTCCAAGTGGGCAGTACAGGGCAGAGCAAGCTCTCATGACCAAACACCTCCTTCCCTGTTTCATTTTACCCACAAATCCTAAAGCACCTGCTGGAAAACCTCCTCACACACACACTGGCACCACAACATCCACCAGCAGCATCACTGCCTCGGCTCCACTTCCCCAGATAATCTGGCACCTGCTGTGGTTTAGTCCCACTTAAAAAAGAAGCAAAGAGCAAACTGGGGGCTCCCACAGGGAAAAGTGTCTACCACAGGAATTTCACTTTCCATCTCCAAGCAGGGCATTGCATTCTGCTGCCACCTTGATTTCCTTAAGCCTAGCCTAGGTGCATACCTAAATATAATATAGCAAAATTATAGCAGGCTTCTGTCTAGTGCAAAGAGAGATGGAAGAGGATCAAGTGCCCTTCAGAAGCTGTATCTCATCTCCCCCAGGATAAACACTTCCATGGCATGGCAGCAGCTGGGGGATCACTGTGCCTGTGGAGCTCCAGCAGCACTGCTCTCAGTTCCAGACAAGTTTCCACACTGCAATCTCACGGCAGGCAGGCACAGAAGCTCTTGCTTCCAGCAACTGCTTCTTCATTTATTAAAGAAATCTTAAAGAAAAACAGGGAGGGAGGGGAAGTGTTAATTGGAGCATTCCCACCACAGCAGGGAGGGATACTGAAAGCACCATGCGTGGAGAGCTGGATCCTGCCCCAGCAGCCCCGTGTGAATGGCTGGGCTCAGTGAGGCCAAGATGAGCTTCATGGTGGCTGCTGGGTGAGCAGAAGCACCCAGCCACAGGGAGCTGGGTGCCTGCACAGCTCCCAGAGCTGAGCCTCCCTCCCCAGGGGGATGCCCAGCCCCAAAACTCTGCCTGCAGCAGGGAGCTCAGCACCCCTTCCTGCACAGAAGCAGTTCCTAGAAGGAGAGACGCAGACCCGGCACCTCAAACGCCAGGGCTCAGGTTGCACTTCCCAGAAGCAAGTGGCAGGGGAAGCCAAAATTAGCAGGCTGATAATTCTACCCCTTGGTTCCTCCCACTGGTCTGGTGGAAGGTGTCCCTGCCCATGCCGGGGGTGGAACTAGGTGACCTTTAAGGTCCCTTTCAAACCACATGATTCCATGAATCCATGATGATCCCTAGCTCCTGCACCATCGTGACCGCTGGTTACTGCAAGATGATGCTGGGCAATCCCTTGCTCATCAAAAAAAAAAAAAAAGAGGGGAAATGAACTCAGAAGCCATGGGATAACCTGCAAGGCAGGTCCTGGGACTGCACCAACCCGGGTTCCCAGCCCTGTACCCCTGTGCACCCCTCCATCAGCACCTGGGTCCCACCTTGCGTGCCTGAGTGGGTGCTGGAGCAGGGGGAAGGCAGGCAGGCTCTGCTCCCTGCTCTTGGCTCAGCAGTGCATGCACTTACACTGGGGTTATTTAAAGCCCAGTTTTAACAGCATTCAGCTACTGGTTGCGTGATCGGGATAAAAAATCGCAATCCTAATTCCTGGCCCCCGGTGCCTATGGCAACTGGTATCCGTCTCCTTGGAAACTAATCTCGTGGTATTTGAACAATGTACCAAGGGCCTTTAATCTCCCAAAGACTGTAAATCTTTATTCTAGCCTGCTCTCCTCCTACCCCAAGAGCCAATATAAAAAGCCTGTTGTTTTCCATGAAATCACCAAGAGCCTAGCTGGAATTTCATATTACACACACACATGCTTTTTTGCTGGTTTAAAATATTTTTTTCTCCCCACTAAATTAAGGGAAAATCCCATCTCTATGATGCCCCTGGTGTTGCAGCCCTGGCTCCACACCCTGGTAGGGGGTTTGCTTTCTCTGAACAGTGTTCAGTGCCCAATCCTGGCTCTTGTCTCAACTGGCACATCCACCTTGTCCATCTAACCAGACACTGCTCCAGATTATTATTATTATTATTCATTGTCATTAATTATCATCTAGCAAAAGGCTACTCAAACTGCAAATATACAAAAACCTAGCAGCAGCAACTCATTGCTGGGGACAGTGAGTCCACAAGGGCTGAGCTGAGGATGCACCATCCCAGTCCCCCAAATGCTGTTGGGGTCCTCCTCTTGCTCCTCAGCACTCAACCCCAATGCTTTTTTCTTCTGCAAAGCTGCTGTTGATGGCACCAGCCCCTCCCCAGCTCCCAGACACTGCTCATCACCCACTTTCTGCTCTGCACAAGCAATTAGTTTGCTCTGGATAAGGTGGTCCCTGACAGAGAGATACCACATAATCTCATTATGTTTAATTTTATCTCTAGTATTTCTCTCTGGTTACTGCTGTCTCAGTACCAAGTATTCCATGTGTTACAGGATGGGCTGTTTGCTAATCCAGGCTGGCTACATAAATAAACTCATTAAAAAAATAAATAAAATGGCTTTTTAAAGGGATGAAAGAAGGCTCAGAGATGGGAGCATCCCATGCCCCGAGTTTCCCACTCCTGTCTGCTCCCTGCTTCCTTCTCCCTTATTTTATTTTATGGGATAAGTCACAAAGGTGAGAGCAGGTGCTGGGTCACCCCAACCCCACAGCTGGGAGCAAGTGTGTGGAGAGCTGCCAGCAGCTCCTTGCCACCAGAGCCTCAGTGCCTGCCCAGCACTGGGCACCCAGCACAGGGCAGGTGACTCACCCTGGCACTGGAGGAGCCCTGGATGAAGCCAAGCAAGCACCCGCCCTGGAATGACCTGTCAAGTGAGGCAGGGACTGACAGTGCTGCCTGGGAGGTGCAGCCAGCCAGGATCCCCATTTCCTCCCCAGGCAGCCTCTGGCCATGACACAGCCCCAAAACCTGCAAACCTTGCAGTACTGTGGTGCTGTCAAAGCTGTGCCACTGCTGCTGCCAGACCCCAACAGCTGTGAGTGCCACCAACCCCAGGCAGGGACATCAGATGCTGCCCAGCATCCCAGCTGGTCCTGCTGTGCAGCTCAGGCTGGTGGAGCCATGCCACCTCCAGCAGTGTCCCCAGCAGTGTGACCATCCCCACAGCTCCTGTGGGGAGATCTTCCCATGGCTGATACCCCTTGGGTGTACACCACAAGGTTACCCCCACATTCACAAAGGCCTGGCTTTTATTGACACTGAGCCCTGAGCACTGTAAGCCTGGCTGTGCTGATGGCAGCTGACCAGGGACAGGGACAGATGGATGGGACAGACCCACATCCCCACAGGGACAGCTGCTGGTTACAACCCCCCCAACAACACCTCTGACTCTGGGGGCTCTGAGGAACCATGCAGGGACATTGGGTACCTTCACCTGGGCAGGACAGCACAGCACCTTGAGGGCTTTGCTGTGGTGCCAGGGTCTCACCTGGTGCTCCCAGAGGGATTTGGACTGCAGTGGGCAGGGGACTGTGCCAGCCTGGGGCAGATGCAGTGGGAGTGGCTCTGATCACAGCCCTGATTCCAAGGGCTGGCCCCAGGGAGCCCTGTGAGGATGGCTCGGGGCTGGCCAGGACCTGGCCCAAAAACAAGCCAGGTCCTCTCCCACGTGTTTCTCTTGGAGTCACCTCGGGACAAGGTGACGTGGCTGTTGATACCTCCTCCTTCCCAGGACTTGTCATCACTCAGCCTGGGACAGCATTTCCCTTCCCTGACACCCCGAGCCACCCCAGAGCACAAGGCCCTTCTTTCCCAGGAAGAAACTGGTCCAGATCAGCCCAGGTTCCTACATCCCCTGTTTGCCAGTGGGTCAGCTCAGCTCCCTGAACCTGCAGCCACCCAGCCCTGCCCTTGTCCTCCTCACACTGTTTTGGAAAGGATTAGCCAGGGAAATCATTGGCAGAGGTGTCCCCCAACACCATGGGGCCAGCAGAGCCCAAGGTCTTGCAGAAACACATGTTCCCTCCTGCTAAATTCCAGCTTAATTCTCATTTCCATTGTGTTATGAAATACATTATCTATTGAAACTAAGTCAACAGTTGTTTGCATTTACATGTAAACACAGTGAATATTAGGAGCAGGGCCAGCATTATATTTGCATCCAAAATGCTGCCTGCACTGCTCTCTCTCTCTCTGGCTCTTCTCCATTTTTGCAGCTAAAGACACAAGGATGCAGGAGATGGTGAAACCCAAGACCAGAGCAGCCCAAGAAGCAAGAAACCCCCTTGTTTTCCTCTCTCTATTTTCATTTTCCTGCAGCAGGAGAAGGAACACCCCTGTAAGCCCCCACACCACACCGCCACGCACAGCCCTTCATCTCAGGGCCAAGTCGAAACTGCTTCAAATTCCCAATGACACACATATCTTATCAGAGCTGCTTTGCATAATGCATAAATATTTATTTGCTTTTAATCCTGCAAAGCAAACCTGCCTCGTGGCACGTTTCCCTTAATCGGCAGCTCTGGCGCCCGACAAAGCGCCGAGAGAAGCAGCGTCCCAAATTCAGAGCCTGATGAGATGCAAGGGCAGGGAAATCAGCACCCAAGGTCCAGCACCCACCACCCCCTGGGCTGCCCAGGGCAGGGAAATCAGCACCCAAGGTCCAGCACCCACCACCCCCTGGGCTGCCCAGGGCAGGACTGGGGTGCCAAAGCAGCCACAAAGTCACCCTTGGTTCCTCGCCTCCAGGCAAACGAAGAGCTTGGCTCAGGCACCTCATAAATAACAGGAAATCAATAAATAACAGGAAATAAATAAATCTGCATCGTGAAACCATGGGAGTGTTTGTGAGAGGTGGCTTGGTGCTGAGCTAGCTCCTGGCTGGGGATGCTTCCAGGAGACAGTGGGTCTGGGCCCTCCAAAAAAGAGATTTTGGGGGCTGAGTAAAAGAAGAGCACCTTGTGACAGGGAAGGCACAGGATATAGCTTATTTTGGGGGTTCACAGCTTTGTTTTTGTACATGGGCTTGTTGAGTTGAAAAATGGGAACCCTCCATGGGGTGGGCAATGAGGGGATGTACCACCAGGGACCAACTCAGCCCCACCATCACCCCAGCTCAGGACTTGCAGACCCAAACCCTGTCAAGACCCACCCAGCCTCGTGCTACAAAACTTGTAGGAACTTATAAAAAATGAGAATTTTCAAACATCAAATCACCCCAAAACCCCCTAATTACCTCTCACTTCAGCCAAAAGTGCAGGAAGCAGCACATCACCCTCATCCATCCCCACTCCACAGAGACCACAGCATCTACATTTGGAGCCTTGGGACTGTGAATTCATTTCTTAATCAGTTCCTTTTAAATGGGTGGGAGGTAATTAGGGAAGGGGTGCAGCAAGGGTGTGAATGCTGTGCCCAGGGAGCTGGTGAGCACTCAGCTCTGCTCTTCACTCCACATGCAGCCCAGAGCAGGTAAACAGAACTACCTTATAGTGGGCAGGTAAATATTTAAGTAGGATTTATTTCAGCCACTCTGCCTCATCCTCTGATAACCTGTTGACCCAGAGAGAGCCCCAAAAACTGATTCAATGCAAAATGCTGTTTCACCTCAGCATGGGAGGAAGCACCTTAATCTCTACCCAGGGCCAGTGATTTGGCACTGGGAGGAGAAACCAGCCCAGCCACCCTGGAGAGGCTTTGCCCAGGAGCTGAGTGTGATCTTGCATCTCCCCAGCACCTTCAAGGAGCACTTCTTACAGCCCCAAACCATCATTCCCCCTGGATATCAGCACCTCCAAGGAGGGATACTGCTCCATCCCCATTGCCTTGCTATTGGGGACACAAAGCATCCTAAAGTGGCAGCCTGCCTCCCTACAGCATCCTTTGAGCCACTCCAAATACCACTGGAACTGCACAGACTCAAGCAGAAAGCAAAACCCTGGGAAGGAAGGTTCTGGGTTTAAATGCTCATCATAGCACCACTGGGAAAAGTGGGTTAGTAAAGGGGGGAGGACAGAAAACCCACTGGCACACCCTCAGCACACAGGGTTGGGAGGAAGGGTGTTTGCTGGAAGGTTTTCCATAGTTATCACAATGGCTCTCAGGCAGGGAGCACACTCTGGGGGTACAGACTCAGCTTGAACCAGATCCAGGCACAAACAGTGTTATGGGGAGGAGGGAGAGAGACTCCAACAACTCCTGGCTCACAGACAAACAGTGTTGTCTGCACCAGGGGCTGCCCCTTTGGTTTTGGGGGGTGTGGGGCCATGGGGACGTGGGGCAGCACATGAAGACAAGCAGCCACCAGCCAGCACTAGGAACAGTCACCCTCCTGCTGCTCTCCTCACCTGCAGCCCTGACAGGAGACATTTTCCCTTCTGCTCTTTTGGTCTTGCACCTCCAAAGTGCCAGCTCAAGCTGCCAACAGGCACCACCTCCCATGTCCCATGGGGACAATGCCACAGCAAAGTCCACCCAGTCTGGACATGGATGAGACCCCAATAACATGCAAACCCATATTCTGGAGCATCCAAGGCAGCAGCTCCCCACAGCAGAGACAATTCCACATTATTTTGAATGACCATGTGTAAAATAATAAAGGATGTCTACGTGCTCAAGTGCATTGATGGCAACCCAGCACCAGCCCAGCAGTTAAAAATAGCCCTTTCCAGGAGAGTCCTGCCAGCCTTGACCACAGGCACCCCTGGCCCTGAGGGACACACACACACTCTGCTCTGTCCATCAGCATCACCACATCAGGTCCATGGCACACCCAAAGGCCAGCAAGTGTTGAAAAATGCATCTTGCTTGCAGAAAAAAATTAACCAAAAGGAGAAAAAATATATTCAAGGACCCAATGCTGTAAGGGGAGAGAGAAATAAGCCAAAGGGGGGAGAAGATTTATTGGGGTTCAAGCCCCAACTTGAGCAGCTGATGTTCAGAGAGCACTGAGGTGAGGTGCAGAGGGGAGCCAAGCATCACCCCTGCCAGATGTGAGAGGAAATATTCACATTACAGCAGAGGTGCTGGAGTTGTCTTTTATCATGGAGAGCCTCGTGCAGGCAGCAATAGGGCTGGATTTCTGCAGGTGTAATTCCCACTGAGATAAAGACCTTGTTCTCTAACAAGTAGTGGTATTGTACATAAAATACAACAGAAAATGTGGGGAAACAAAGAAGTTTTCAGGAGAGCACATAATCTTCAGATGGGTGGCACAGGGAACGCTGGTGGGTGGCTGTGGGAAGACAGAACCAGTGAGGAGTGGGGCTGGTCTCACTCTTCCACCCTGCAAAGGAATAAACCTTTAGACAGGTGGGGGGGAAACCAGTAAGTACTAGAGGGGCACAGATGAAGGTGGGGGCAATGGATGCAGCAGGATCCAGCAAGGAGCCATGGGAAGGGCACAGGAGGATGCTGGCTCTGTCCCAAAGCCAGGTCTTCACCCCCAGAGCTCATATGATGCATCAGGTTGATCAGCTCATGACACCAGTCATGCTTGTCTCTCTTAAATGTCATTTTTCTCCCCTCTCATTTTAAACAAACAAACAAACAAACCCCCACCAAAACAGCCTGACACTAATTCTGACAGGTTGAATAAATATTTAATGTCCTGTCAGAGTTCACCACACACTTGCTTCTGCTGTGGATCTGCAGTAACAGCACTGGGGCTCTGTGCCTGGGCTGTGCTGTGTCACAGGGATCCTGATGCCCAGCATGCTCCTTCCCAGCCTGGCACGTCCCAGGGAGCTGTGGGGCAGGGGTGGCAGGGGACTGGCACATGCAGTGAAGCCCAGCTAACCCCTCACCTTTGATGGGACAGGGTGCCCAGAGCAGCTGTGGCTGCCACATTCATGGAAGTGTCCAAGGCCAAGTTGGACAGGGCTTGGAGCAGCCTGGGATAGTGGAAGGTGTCCCTGCCCATGGCAGGGGGTGGAACAAGATGATCTTTAATGTTCCCTCCAACCCAAGCCATTCTATGATTCCATCATTCAAGATCCTGGACGAACTTTATCTGAAGGCATGGAGGTAAACACATTTTGGAGGGCAAAACTACCAAATTTAGCTCAGGGTAAAACGCTGTAATTTCATGTCAAGGGTTTCTGGGAATTTTTCCCTAGAAAGACAAGATGAAATTACAGCCCAGCAATTCCCCTAAAGGGTGCAGAGCAATTTATTTCCAGTGATCCTCTTCTAATGAAGCCAATTTTTAACCTTGTCAGAAGGTGCAAGCAGGCTCGGGGCACTGATGCAGCTCCCTTCCCCCCACGCCTGCCTCTCCCAGGATGAAAACCTCCAACCTAAACCCCAACCAGGATGTTTATTCAAGACCCAAACCCCAAAGGCATTTTAAACAAGCCAAGTTCCTCACATATTTTGCAGACCAAGTGCAATCCTTCGTGCCAGGGATTACAAGTTTGCACCCAGGGGGGCGTGGGGGTCCCTGCTGCCACCAGGGTGGGGTTGTCCCACTGCTCAGGTGGGAGCAGGGATGGTTCTGTGGGACCCAGGGACCTGGAGGTATCTCGTGGTGTCCTCACAGACCAGAGCATTCACACACATCTGAATCTCCACAGCTCAGCAATGTGGTGGCCCACTTTTTGGGAAACTTGCCAGTGACCCTACTGTCACCCCAAGAGCCTCACTGTGCTCCAGTGGGAATTGGTCCTCACCAGCCCAGCTGATTGAGAGGAAGGAAGCCAAAAGAAAAAGCCCTTTCTCCATCCATCCATCCATCCATCCCAGGCAGTGTGTTTCTCCCAGGGCACATCTGACACCAGGCAGCAGGAAGGAGCAGGGCAGCAGCAGTGCAGCAGGCAGCTCCCACTGCTCCCTGCAGCAGCTCTTCAGCAGATGGTGGCTCCTAACATCATTATGTTTACCTAACAAGATTGCTTTATTGTAGCCCTCCAACAATAAAGCCAGAGCATCTGAAAGCAGTGGCCAACGCCTGGGCTTTGATAATCCTGGTGCCAAAAATATATATATATATATGTGTGATTTTAAATCTCTATATAAATCATGAGTTTAGAGGTCACAGTAATACACTAAATTTTTTTTCCCCCATACTAAAACAGATGTGACTCACATGCAAGCAAAAAGACATACAATTCAATGCTTTAAATTCTTTTAAGTGCTGGGGTGGGGAGTTGCTGTAGCAATTTGGGAAATGCCAGGGGCACACAGAGCTCAACCCCCAATCTAGCCAGAGCAGGACGCCAGGGACAGCATTCCTGCTGGCAAGGACTGTCATTGCCTGTCTGCACAGCAAACAGGGTCCCAGCCTTCTAAATAATAATGCAATACAAATAATAAAAGATAATTCCCACATATTTAATCATTACCAGAGCTCTGGGAAGAAATGATAATCAGGCCCCTACTAATTAGGGAGACATAATCCTGCCTTTCCTACAGGTTTTTCCATCCCTGTCTCCTACCCTGCAGTGAAACAAGCAGAAATCCAGCCCAGTGGGAAGGAGTGTAGCTTTGGTGGAAGCCTCAAACAGATCCCAAAGCACAGCCCCAGTGGGCACAGCCCCATCCTACCAGTGCCAGGGGACACATGCCAGAATACCCATCCCACTGGAGTCAGCATCCACCCCACCATGAATGCAACCCACCCTGTGTGGTACCTCTTGTGAAGGTCCAAGCAGCACCTGGTGCAATGGGAAAACCCTGCCCCTGCCTGCAGTGTCCCTCTGGGACCTCAGCCCTGCAGCAGGGTATGGAGCAGGTGAGTCTCAAGCCTCATCCAGAACCTTTCAGCAGCATTCACTGACAGAGGGCAGGCAGGGGAGAGGAGCAGCTGCCTCACTGGCACTGCTCCTGGTGCCATGGAAGTGCCATGGAGGTGACATGGAGGTGCCATGCACATTTCCTGCCACTGAGCCCTCATGAAGTGGACAGGGTTAATATCTGGCATTAGGATTGCTGCTAATTAGGGCTGGGTTTGTCCCTTTCATCTGTGCATCCCATCAGTCAGCGTGGGAGCTCTGCCCACCTCCAGCCTGGTGCAATGGCCAGAGCTGTCCCCACTGCCCAGGGCCAAGCCTCTGGTGCTACCAGCAGCAAATGAGCAACCTGGCAGCCAGTGCCTCAAGGTGCCTCAAGGCAAGGTCACCTTTTTGGGTTTTTGAGGAGGAGGTGGCTTCCCAGGTAGGAGACACATCCACACAGACACAGCTGGAGCTAAAGACAGAATGTGATCTCTGCCAAAACCTGGGCACTGACATGCACTCATCCCTTTAAAGGTGGGTGAAGCATCCTCCAGCACAGCAACCAGATAAAACCATGGAGATCTTCCTCACCCACTGCAGTGTTTTCATTCTCCAGTGTCATCTCATTTTCCAGTGTTGCTCTGGAAGACTCCCACTCTGGAAGTTTTCCCTAAGCCAGACCAACAGCCTCTATGTTCTTCCAAAGAACAGTGACCTGTTGAAAAACTTTGAAGTTTTAATGCCTTTTTTTTTGGGTTTTTTTTTTTTTTTTTAGCAAGGGAGAAGGAAGCCAAGGGCTCCTACACCAGCACAACCCATGGCCAGGATCCCATGTATCCATCCTCATCCAGGGATTTGAAGCAGGATTGAACAGTCTGCTGCTGGCCATCAAGGCCCAGACACCACGTTTTTCTCTCAGAAACACATAAACTTGTGCATCCATTGCAGGGGGAGGTTTCTCCTCCAGGGTACATCCAAGCCAAGCAGGACACACAACCCTGGCAGTGACCAGCATCCACAGACATCACCAAAAAGTTCAAGAAATAATCCAAAAATTAAAAATGGTTTAAAACATCCTGCCCACCAGTTTTCTTCCCAGCCATCTCCAGGGGGATCTACACCTCCAAGCACCCCCTGGGTGCTTTAATCTGCCTGTGGGGTTGTGGGAACAAATCAACAGCAGGTATGGCTCAGGGGCACTGCCAGACCCCAGCACACCCCAGAGGGGATGTCACCCATGGGCAGGAGCCACCTGGGCTTGTCCCTTCAATCTCCTGGGACAGAAGTCTCAGGCACACAGGTGGGCACTGGATGGCACTTGGACCACCATTTCCAGGAGCCATCCTGGGTGAACACCCTACCCACTGGCACTTGCTCAGTTTGATGTTAGAGATTTAAAGAAAATGAAGATGGATATCTCAGCCCTCATGTGAGAGGTGGAGACTGGCTTTGACAGGCTGGCCAAGGACAATCCACATGGCCCTGCAGCAGCTCCTCACTGGTCCCCTACTCATTCCACTGAGATTAATTATCTTTTAAAACCAGCTAGACCAGCACAGAGCAGAGACAAGACAAGCCAGAGGACTCCAACAGAAGCTGTTTGCATGGATGAATGTAAATACTGCTCAGCACAGTCTGCTCCTGAGGAGGGGATCCATGTACCCAGGGCTTTTCTCTACAGCATCCCACCTCAAGGGATGCTTTCCCTTGCTCATGAGCCTTGCTGTGTTCTAGGTAAGATCCTAAGGTGGTGTTTGGCAGCAGCTCCTGGACCAGAATGGGACATGAGATGGTCCCACTTGCCCCAGCTGATTTGGGGGGTCTCTCTGGCAGAAACACCCCAGCCACTGCTCCACCACTCTTGGGATTAAAGCAAATTTAACCAAGGGGGCTGCACCAAGAAAATGAAGCATCAAAACAGCAAGCCAGAAATCCTCATGGCCACAATTCCTGCAGCCTACCTGGGGCATCCACAGCTTCCTGCAGCTCTTGACTGCTTTTGAAAGAGAACATTTCAAGAAATGCAAATTGTAAATGCCCTGTGAAGGGACAGGGCTGCCACAGGGCAGAGCAAAGTCCTGGGAAGATTCACTCCAGTCTGCAAAGAGCTGCCACCTCCTCTGCAAACCCAGCTGGGGCTGCTCTCTACCCCCAGCCCCACTGCCCTGGCCACCATCCAGATGGACACCAGGTGCCCTTCCCCAGAGCTTCCAGCTGGGTTCTTCTCAATGAATGAGCCAATAAATACACATTTAGCTCACAGATAGCTATCTCCATCTCAGGAGGGGCTTCCAGGAGGTCCTTCCCTCTCCTCCTCCCTGTCCCTCTGTGGTGCTGGCAAACCTCTGCTCCCCCCTCAAAGCCCCGAAGAAGTTTAGTCATTAGCAGTAAGGTGTTAACACAGCCACACACCTGGCTGGAGGAGCAAAGCAAGGACAGTAACACAGCCCCTTGTTCACTCATCATCCCCCTTTCCCCAAACCATCACACACCACCTGCACCTCAGCCCTTCTGGAGCAGCAGGATCCCTTCACACATTTTCTTCCATGACCAACCACCTCCACTCACCACAGGCATCTGCAAATGGATGGTGGCAGCACACAGAATAACCAGTGCCCCAGCACCACTGCCCAAGGTGGGGACAGCCAGCACCAAGCCCTGCACCCACCCCAGGGGTCAGCCCTGCAGCAAAACATCCTGCTGGAGTCCCTGTGCATTCCTCCAGCCTGGCTGCTGGGGTGCTGCTGACAAAATTCCTGAAGGAAGTGCAGGGCATTGATAATTGCCAAAAAAAATCCGAGCTATTTCCTGTGGGAGAAGCAGATGGGAATCCCCCATTAACTCCAGTAGCCAGAGGTCGTGTTTTGGCCTGGGACTTTGGGGGTTTGGTATTTTTCTCCTTCCTTTAAGCAGAGCATCACTCCAGTTATATGCAATGCACACCAGGTGAGACAGCCAGGCCTGCACCCTCTGGGCTGGCCCCAAAGCCCACCTTTCTTGTCACCTCCTGCCCCACACAAGGACATGCAAGGTTCTAGTGAAAGGGCTGGGCTGCCAGAAAGGGCACTGTGTCTCACCCAGGCAGACAGAGCCAGGTTGCTAAACATGTCCTTGAGCTGCTTCCTGCTCACCTGCCCCAGCTTCTCATTAGCAAACCTGAACAAGCAGGGACCAGTGGCAGCACCAGCAGCTCCTCCAGAGATGGGAAAGCCCTGTCAGGAGGGACAGCAGAAGCAGGCAGCAGTGGCCACCAGGGCACATCCCTGGCACCATTCCTCAGCTTCTGCAAACACCATGTGAGGGCAGCTGCCTGCTCCTGTCCACAGAGTGCCAATACATCCCAGGCAGGTGTCACCCCAAAAACACGGCTTTGAGAGGCCATGCCAGCTTGGAGAGCCAGGCTGCAGGGGAAAACCAGAGGCACAGCCCCAAAGCAGGGCACCCTGTCCCTTAGTGGCCACTGCCACCAGTGGTCACAGGGGCTCTGGCTCTGCAGGGCTGAAGGGAAGAGAGCAGGGGACCCACGGGTGTTCATGAAACCACCCTGACACACGATCCTGACACACTGCTGACTTTGCTCCCCTGGCAGCACGTGCTGCTGTGCCAGGGCTTGCTGTGCTGCCTGCAGGGGCTGCAGCAGAGGCACTGGGACATGGCCCTCAGCACCACATCCCCTCAGCTGCCAGCAGGGTCAGGTCCCCGTGTTGCTTCCTCATTTCAGAACAAGTGCTGCAGCAGTTTCCACAGGAGGGGATTCTGTGGGCTCAGGTGGGCAACAACCAGGTTGATGGGTCTGGATGCATTGGTGGGGACTCTGTGGAATGAAAGGCTCTCACATCCACGGGATTATTCCCCAGCTGCAGCCCAACCAACAGCTCCTTCAGTGGGAGCAGCACGAGGAGCAGACACCCTGGAAGCCCAGGGCTCCTGTTACACAAGGCCACATGCTGCTGTCCCCAGGTGGTCCCAATGGCCACAGCTTGCACACTGACAGGTCATGGACATGGCAGCAGGCTGGTCACCCCCAAAGTGGCCATAGCACCCAGTCCCATGGCTCTGCCACGGTGCTCAGTGGCACCATCACCTCTGGGAGTGCCCTGGCTGGGCTGTGCCCAGAGCCCACCACAAACAGCCAGGATTTACCTGCACAGCACTGCCAGGTCCAAGGCTCACTGCTGCACAAGATGCATTAATAGGATCACTCCAATTTACAGCTTATCCCAGATAAACGCACTGCCAGCCCCACAGGCTGGAAGGACAAGGGCACCTGCTCCTCAGGGAGCAACTTTCTCCCTATCACAGTCATCCCTGGGCACTGAAAATCCTCCACTTGCCCCTGCAGAGGATGCCTGTCCCTTCAGGCCATGGGCCACAGTGCCGAGGCCAGTGACCAGCCCAGCCAAAACCCCGAGCGCTTCCTCAGCTCAACGCCGTGTTTCTATTTCCAGCAGCACTGCTGCCAATCCCCACACCAGAGGAGAGCAGGCAAGCTCCAGCACAGCCCTGCTTCCAGCTCCCCTTCCTGCCTGGCACCGTCCAGCACAGCCAGGGCAGGTGGTGGTCCCAGAACTGCCTCCAGGATGTGGGTCCCCACGGAGGAGGTGCACTCTGAGGGTCAGCCTGACATCCCCTGTCCAACACTCCCAACCACCCCCCAGCTCTGCTGCTCCCTGCACCCCCTCTGCAGCACCATCAGCCCCAGCTCCTAAAGCCCTCCCAGCCTTACTGCTTCCTGGCATCCCCTCACAGCCCCCATGGATCCCACCAGCCCCGAGGCCCATCATCACCCCCAGCATTCCCCACAGCAGCCCTAATGACCCCCAATGAGCTCAACACCCCCATCAGCTCTAATATCCCCAGCATCTCCAAGCCCTACAGATCTTCAATATCCTTCCCAACCCTAACACCTCCAGAATCCCTCCCAAGCTCTATTGCCCTGCTGCATCCCCCAACCCTAATGCCC
>VWYE01026652.1:82049-124018 GCA_013398995.1 Alaudala cheleensis
ACCCCGCATCGGGCAGGGAGAGCAGTTCTTTGTTCTGTAATCCCAGTAAAAGTGCCAGCCATTCGCCCCGCCGCTAATCCCAACCCCGCGCAACGGCCGCATCCATTGGCTGCCCTTTACACACGGGATTAACCAGCCCGAGCACGGAGAGGGGGGGCCTGTGAAGGCGGGGGTGAGCTCTGCGAAGTCCTTTCACGCCGCGCCGGGGACGCGCCAAGGCGGACCGGGGCCACGCGGGCGCGTCCCCGGCGCGTCCCCGGCCCTGGGGGTGCCGTGGGCACGTGTCGCCACCTGTTGGTGTTGGCACGGCTCGGTTCGGCACGGCACCGTGTGGATTTGGCACCTCTCGGCACTGCTTGATGCGCCGGGACACGGCGTGGTGTCGAGTCGTGGCATCACATCATGGGATGGGTTGAAAGGGACCTCAAAACCTTCCTGTTCCAACCCCCTGCCATGGGCAGGGACACTGGACCAGGGCGCTCCAAGCCACCAGCCAATCTGGCCTTGAACACTTCTAGGGATGGAGCAGCCACAGCTCCTCTGGGCACCTGTGCCAGGGCCTCACCACTCTCACAGGGAAGAAATCCTTCCCTGCCCTCTGGGAGTGTGGAGCCATTCCCCTTTGTCCTTTCTCCCCAGGCCTTTGTTCAAAATCCCTCTCCAGCTCTCATGGAGCCCGTTTAAGGCACTGGAAGGGTCTCTTAAGTTCTCTGGGGTCTCCCCAGAGCCTTCTTTCTCCATTCCATCTTTCTGTTTTCATTAGCGGAGGTGCTTCAGAGGCTCAGCTCAGCTCAGCTCAGCTCAGCTCAGCTCAGCTCAGCTCAGCGTGTCCCTGCCCAGCTCAGGTCTGCACATCTTGGCTCAGCACAGCACGGCTTGGCATGGGGAAAGCAGCCCACCAGGAGTAAGGGATGCTTTCCTGAGCTCCCTGCTGCATGTTGACGAGTGGCAAATTGAAATGAATGAAAAGCTGCTAAAAATAACTTGACAATGGTTTAACCTCTCAAGTTTTAGAAGTACTGACACTTTTGCCTGGGAGTGTGTGTCAGGCAGCTGCTCCATTATCTGCCCTCTCCAGGACCATGGGGAGAAGAAAACATTTTAAGAGGAAACCCTCTTTTTCCAGTTTCTGGAGGAGCATAGAAGGGAGTTTTTCTGTGCTGTTGAGCAACATGCAAGCACCCAGCCCCTCATGTGTCACTCCCCATGTCATCGAGTCTGGCAAACTCATTGCACTCTCAGCCACAGGCTGAGGGCTTCACAGGGGCCCAGCAAATCCCAGTAGGTTTCCAGTAAGAATATTCAGGCCAAGACAGGTCCCACTAGGGTGGTAAGAGCTGGTCCCTAATGTGTACCTGTGGTGCCTGGAACCATGAATGCTGCATGAGAGCACACTAGCTGACAAATTAAACGACACATCTTACTGTGAAGAAAGAAATCAGGGCATCTTTTGGCTAATTAACTTAAAGCCAGCACCCCACCAGAAAAACAACCACTCACCAAAATTAATTTAACTAGGTCACCAAGAGCAGTATGGGGGAGCTCCCTGTGCAGAACAGGCAGATTTCCATGTCCAGGCAGATTTTGCTGGTGCCCTCTGTCACTTCCCCTGGTACACTGCTCACCCAAGACTGTGGCCCCTGAGTGGGGAAATCTGCATGATTAATAAAAAGAGCGCGAAAAAAGGTGTATTTTGGTGCAATATCACTGTGCTGTGGCTGTGTGTGTCCCCTGCTCTGTGCCCTCATGGCCCTACAGTGCCCATGGCAGCAGACAGAGGTTTGGGTAGCTCCTGCCTGCAGCCAGACCTGAGTCAGGCTCATGCCAGCATTTATTGGGAGCTTTATAGATCAGTCAAAGGAACACGATGGTGTCTGTATTGGGAGAAGTGTCCCCCAGCATGTGTTCAACTCATCCCCACTGCAGAGGGGCTGCAGGCAGCACTTTGGTCCTTTGGAAGGATGCTGCCCCTTGGAAAAGGGAGAGTCCAAGGTTCTTTGGCCAAAGACAAGCAGCTGCCTTGCTCTAACAGCCCAGGGAACTCTTTTGCAGCAGGGCTGGTCCCAAGTCTGGGACCCAAATGCTGGGCTTTGGGGGATGGCTCTGTAACAGCTGGATTTGGGCTCTCATTTGTCTCTCACCATTAGAGGCCATGAACTGAAATGAGGTAGGAGACCCATGGGTGCCACCTTTGGTCACCAGTGAACAGGGAGCTCAGTCCCAATAACTCCCAGCAGACCCTTCTCCTACCTGAATAGAGGTATGAGAGCTAGGGGCAGGGAGAGGCCAAAATAATCCTGAAATTTAGAGAAGAAGCCTGGGGAGATGGTGGCAAGGAGAGCAAGGCCACTTGAGGACATCTCCTGGGGCTGTTGCCAGTGGGGGCTGTGGACTTCAGGGAGGAGGAGGAGGAGGACCACCTGTGGTACTACAGGTGTTCCACTGAAACTGAACCCACCCAGGTTAGCTCAGCCCCCACCCTCTGGGGATGCTCATGCTGATGAAAAGGACACCTGGCCCAGCTGGGGGACAGATGCCATGGCTCAAATGTGCTCTTGCATCTCTTTCCCATCAAGGAAGAAACCTTTCAGAACAGGGTAAAAGTGGGTGCAGGATGTTTTATTCGGGGACCAGAAGAATGAGCCACACAAAGCAGTCCAGTGTGACAGGGATGGTTTAATCTGCTCTATCTCAGCAATAAAGAACTTCCTTGTCACAGTGCCAACAAAAGAAAAGGGAACATCACCAGGAAACAATCCTATCTGCAGAACTCTTTTTTTATATAATTTGTTAATTAATGACTGCTGGGCATCACAAGGATTGTTGTTTTCTCTGATATGCTGATTTCTTCTGTCTCGGTGGAATTGGAGATCACAAAAATATAATTAAAAAAAAAGAGAAAAGCTGCTTCTTCAGAAGAGGGAACAGGGGAAAAGTTTTAGTAAAGTCAGGAGAAATTTAATTGAAAGAATGAGTATATTTCTTCTTCCTGAAGGGGTATTGTGTTCTTTTGCTATAGCAAATTGCTGGTTAAAGCGACCAAGACAAAACAAAATGGTTTTTAAATTATAGATCAAAGAGCAGAACGTTTCTGGAAGCCTACCCCCAACTCATATTCCCAGGCAGGTCTCTGGTGAGCAGTGTGGCTGCAGGGGGCTGGCATCACCCAGAGCAGGGCTGGAGGATGCAAAAACCGCATAGGGAAAAGCCTAGAGGAGAAAATACTGGGATCTGCATGACTGGGTGGGAGTTTGGGGTTTGTGGAGGGGAAAAGAGCTTCTCCAGCCATCACTTTCACTTGGAATTGACCACCAGGTTTGGGGCTGTATTTGTAGCAAGTCCATCCTGTCCCAAACCAGCTCCTACAAGGAGAGCCATGCTTCAAGGCAGCCCAATGTAGTGTTAATTCATTTGCAATAATGAGTAAAACACCTCTCTGATTCCCTGCAAAACCCAAGCTGATATTTGTTGGTCCCAAATACATTTGTGGAAAGACCAAAAAATGCCCACCTCTCTCCATTCCCTGCCCACGGGGGCTCAGTGATGGTTTACAGTGACTGTTTGTTCTGCCTCCTGCACCTCACACACCTCATTGTCCACCAGGTGCCCACAGCCCTGCTGTGTTTTCAGGCTGTACTGCTCAGAGTTTGCTCCTGTGCAACAGAAAAAAAGGCTTTTCTTGCTGTCTTGTAGTCCATTGAATTATTTCCCTGCTACTGAGAGACAGTGAAGTGCCACTGAGCCAGAGCCTCTGAACTCAGTGTCCTGGAGTGCAGAGGGAGCTTTCCACCTTCTGACTTTTCCCATTTTCCTGACTTCCCTCGTGTCACCTGGCAGGAATACAGGGCCCTTTCCTAAGCTGATGCCACTGGGGTTGGTTTTAGCTCAGGAGTTCAGGGGATGGAGAATCCTGCACACACCCACATGAGTACCAGCACAATCCCAGGGGGACCCAACAACCCAGCCCTTAGTTCTGCATTCCCCTCTGCAGACTTCAGGCATTGCAAAGGGACAGGGGAGGCCCAACCCATGGAAATGCCACTCTGTCAGGTGGAAAGGCAGGCAGCAGGGTTATCCACACACCAGGTTTTGGCTGAGAGCATCACCTCCTCCTGATGGCAAAGGGTCTAGGGGGTGTGCCTGCCTGAGCCCTGCCTGAGCCCTGCCCAAGGTCAGGCTGTTATTCATCCATTTTTAATCAAATCCACAGCTGAGGTTTCAGCCTGAGCCTTTGAAATCACCGCAGAATTTCGCAGTGTGGCTCCAGCTTTGCCTCTTGCCACCTTTCCCGTGGGACTGCAGCCCCAGCAAAGCTCCTTGCTCTCCCCTTCCAGGCTGCTTCCAGCCCTGGATTGCAGCTCCCTGGCACTTCTACCTGGCTAAACCATCACCAGTGAGGGTCCTCTGCCTGCTCCCGTGCTGGGAATGAAGCAGGGGTGTTGTTCTCTGCAGCCCTGGGGTCTTGGTGCTGGTACCCCCGTGGTACTGCCAGCCTGGCACAGCCCCCTCAGTGCAGCTTGGGGCAGGCACCCACCCACCCGTGCCCTTGCAGTGCTGATCCAAGGGCAGGAGGCATTGGCAATTCCCCCCGGGTTCACACAGTGCAAAAGTAAACTTACCAGTGTTATCCACTGATCTGGTAATTAATAGCCTGGATTCTTTCTATTGGGATGAGCAAGGGCCAGAACATGCTGGGGGTTTTAATTAAGAGATGGGCTGGAGAAGCACTTTCTCCCAGTTTGCCCTGGAAGGGGCAGTGCTGGGGGGAGGGCTGAGGTCTGGTCTGCATGGGGTGCCCAGTGCCCCAGGCTGGGTGTCTCTGGAGTGGTCCCAGCCCTGCACCCACCACACCAACCCATACATCTGCTCTACCCACCCATGCTCCACATCTAAGTGCCATTCCAGACCCCGCTGGGTCTTTTCTGAAGTGAAATGCTCTCAAGATCTTTAAATAACAGGCACAAAATCTTCTCCCTGTGCTGTGCTGTGCTCTGCAGCACCCATCCAGGGCAGGGAGCAGGCAGGAATGCTCTACCCAGCAGAACCAAGGATGCCAGGGTCGTTTTGCTCCAAAACTGCTGTATCTGTAGTTGATCCCGCTGCTATTTTTAATACAGATGCCTTATTGAGATTCAAATGAATGTTTCAAATCCTTGCTCCTTTGCATAATTCTTTTTAATTAACACTTCAAAGCTTTGAACACAAGATCCATACTATTTCCCTAACGAAGTTGACTGAGCCTCCTTTCCCCCTAAGCTTCCTCGACACATTTCTGAGGGATAAAGTTGGGTTTGGGGCTGTCTCCTGTGTCCCCTCTGCAGGGGCAGGATGGCATTTGGGATCAGCCTCTGCAGAAACAGGAGAGAAAGGAGTAGAGGAGGTGCAGTGGTTACCATCACTCACCCCTGCAATGAGCTTGACATACACTGGGCAGCCAAAGGCCTGAGCTTGGCACAGAAATAATGGTATTTAAGTGAAAATGGCCAAGCTCACTGCTTCACCATTCTCTGCCCCAGCACCACCTGGTGCTCTAACACATTGTCACCCCACATCAAATAAAACCTCCCCAAAAGGAGCATCCCATCTCCAGGGTCACCTTTTGGTCACATTTTCAACCTTCCTGGCACTCAAAAGACCCAGAGGCACCTTCTTTCCTTCTTAAATTGTACTTTGAAAATAAACCTGGAATTACAATTGCATTCACTAGGAAGAGCTGTAGCTTTTCCCCACCTATTCCAAGAGCTGGGAATGATAAAAAGTCCCAAGTATGTAACAGAGACATAGGCACAAAAGAAACAGGCCAGGTCCCCATCCCACCTTTTCCCCCACTCCCATACCCCCAGGGTCTCCTTTCTTTAGTGGGAGCATCCTCACTTTGCAGGATTGGGATTCCAAAGAACAGTATGGTTCAATACATAGGAAAATAAGCTTCAGCTTTAATTGCTGCAAGTGCAGAAATGATTAGACTCAACAAATGGTATAATTAGCAGGATTTAATAAGAGACTGTCCCTGACATGCAAAGGAAGTGGGCCTTTGTTCATCTACAAAAGACATTAATTTGCAAATACTCTCAATAATAATTTTTTGTTATTTAGACTGATACTTTGAAAGTCTCCAATAGAATGAGAAATCTGGACTAAGCATTCCAGTTGCCTTTCCAAGTGCAGGAATCCAGCTTTGATGTTCTTCTTGATAACATCTTTTTAGAGCCTTGACTGCATCAAATTAAATTCTGATTACCCTGATAGTGCAGTACAACTTCCAAATGTATTCAGGTAACTTTGTTCTGGAATGAAACAAGCTATTTTGACAGGGATGCTTGCTAGGCAGGAAAGAGATGGAGAGGAAAGAGCCCTGCCAGGGAAGCAGCACATCCCCAGCCTCAGTTTCAGCCCTGGGGCTGCCAGGCTGTGGTGCCCCAGGTCACTGGCACTGGGAGTTGTAGCAGGGAGGGGGGACACAGGCAGACTCTGCAAAAGCCAAATTACACCTCTGGTGGTTCACAAATCTCCCAGCACCAGAGCCCTGGATCATTTGCCCCTTCCAGAAGGGACATCCCAAAGGGACAAGCCCTGGGGTGATGGGTCCCCAGAGCATGGAGCATGGCTGGCACAGGATGTGCCCTCAGTGCAGGACAGACACATCTGTGCAGAGATATCACCTCTATGAGCAGAAAGGCCACTTCATGTCTCTTCCCCACCTCAGTCCTGGCAAACTCAGCCTTAAATCACTGGTCTAGCTGTGGGCACAGGCATCCCAAGGATGTCCAAGTGATGCCCAGGGTGCAGGCTGAGATCCCTGTGTGATCCTCACCCAGTCCATTAGCAGTAGTGCTGCTCCCTGGGCCAAGCTTTCACTCCACAGCTGGATGTTAGGATGAAAATAAAGTGCAAATATTATTGTTGGCAGAGATTATCAGCTCCCCCACTGTGATTTCAGCATCTTTAAACTTCATGTTTTATTAATCCTCACTATACAATTAACGGCATCAAAGTGTGATGTCTGCAAACAAAGGGATGCACTGCAGCATTATCTCTGTGAAACACAGGACTTGGGCACTTGATTGCAAACATGCACATTAAGGCATTATATTATGTGGGGCTACACAAAAGGTGGGGCTGGAGTCACCTGCCCTGAGCAGGGATGTGGTTCCAATGGCCTTTGCTTCCTGCCTGTGCACATTCCCCCCAGGGGAGGGCTGGCTCCATGGAAAACTCACAGTTTTCTTCCAGCTGTACTGGATAATGTCTCCTGCCCCCAAAACCTGTCTTTTCTTAAGTGTTCCTGTAGCAGTTTTGGCTGCCAAAGGGTCTCAGGTTTAAATGTGTTTTAGAGTCCTGAGAGTAAGGAAAAAGTTCTTCCTCCCAGCCCCTGCTTCAAGAAGGAGAGCCATAGTGTGAGTCTCTGTCTTTGGAGATTGTTTATCCTTTCCTTATCTCCACGTGTTCTTTCTGCCCAGTGAGGTGCATGCAGGAGGCCAGAAATGCCAAATCTGTCCTTCCTATAAGGGCATGTCACATTTTGTACCAATAACTACGTGAACAATGTTTTCTTTTAATCACCAATAATTACGACCTATATTAGTGAAACTCCACTACAGCCCAATCCAAAATGACCATCACCACAGCAGAAGATGGAGGACAAAAAGAGACAGCAAAAGAGCATAGACACACCCAAACTCCTCCATCTTTGTCCTCTTTACTTCTATATTAAAAATCTTATAATTCTACTTTTCACCCTGTGATATATTAATTATTATTCTAATTACACTTTGCTTGGACTCCTCAGAAACCTCCAGAATTTGTGCATGCCAGCAAACTCCACATTATCCCTGTCACTGTGGAGCAGAAGCTGCAACAAACATGGCAGTGAGTGATGGGCAGCATCCAAGGTGCTCCCTGCAGTTCCTGGTTGCCACTGGCCTCACAGGGCAAGGGCACTGGAGCCAGACAGTGGAGGGCCATGTGTCTGTGCCAGCTGCTCCTGTCCTGAACAGTATCGGTTCTCTCTGAGAAGCTACACAACAGTGAAAGCTGGAACAAAGGTGACACAACAGGCAGGTGGAGGATGAGAGCAGAGGGTCCTTAGGCTGAGGGAAGAGGGTTCATGGACACAGGGTGATGGCCCTGCAGAGAACCAGGGGCTAGCTGGTGGCCAGGAGGGCTGGAGCTGCTGCTGGGACATGGGACTGCTGCTCTCACAGTGTCCCTGCTTGGGGACAGCAGGAACCTTCTCACCAGGGCAGTGTGGCCACACCAGCCCTGCTGACTCAGGCTCCCTTTTCTCACACAATTTTCCTGCCAATGCCACAGACAACAGCTCCAGTCAGGAGGGAACTTATTGCCATGGCCATATTGCTGCTGTCAAGCAAACAAGGGAACCAGGTGCTCTTAAAATCCTGTTCCCTTGGGGCTCTGGATGCTGTAGATAATTCTCTAGCAACAACTTGCCTACATGGAGGGGGAACACAGAAGGGTCAGTAGGACAGAGCATCTTTGCCAAAAAGGTTCCCAAATGCTGAAAAGAGCTTTAAACTCAGCACAGCTGGGCAGGGAGACAGTGCTGGGGCCAGCTCCCAACCCCAAGCAGCACCAGAATTTGGGGATCACCGTGGCCCCTGCCCAGAGAACCCTCACAGGCAGTGTGATGTGGAAATGGGATCCCAGCACTCAGCCAGTCACACTTGGTGGCAGGGTAACCATGCCTGGATTGGGGTCTGTACCACTTCTGGAACCTTGCCTTCAGTTGTATTTGTATCAATGCCATTTTGTGTGACAGTCCCTCCATCTGCCATGCCACCATGGTTGGTCACAGTGCCACTTGCTGTATCTGATTGTGACTGAGGAAAGGGAAATGTATCTGTGGATGCACATGTGTCACAAGGGAATTATTACCAGAAGTAATTGTTATGGGGCTGACTAAAAGCATTTTATTAATGACCAAATGATGATCTAATGGTAATTAATCAATGACTGAATGAAAATCAGAGAGTAATCCAATAGTAAATAATCAAGAATTGAATATTTGTTATACAGGGATTTGACCATGATTCGAAGATTACTTAAATTATAATGTAGACAAATATTTAAATTATTATTTACATGAAAATCTAGACAATGATTTAGTGCTCAAACATTCTGCTACTTACTCCACATGTCATAATTAAGCTTTAGCTGGTTATATAGAAGTCTTGCTAGTACACAGCAGACTTTCAGGCCTCATGTACAACATTGCTCATATCTTTATAGATCCTAGGTGCTGAGGAAGGTCTCTCAGCCTCGAGGAGCCACCTTGACTGCTGGGTCTGCTCAAGGGACACTGCTGCCATGCAGCCTGCTCCAGGACAGCTCAGTGGGCTTGTGAGGCTGCAGGTATCTGTAGCATACAGTGAGGGACTCAGGGTCAGTCCCCCTTTGGGGTTGTGTGCTTGTGTGCAGCTGTGGTAATTTTAGTTCTGTCCTGTCCCAGCTCAGGCTGGTGGTGTTGTCTCCTCATGAGAGATGACCAAGATTCCTTATCTGAGTACCAGGACCTTGATGAGCTACTTGAGTTCTGCAAATACTTGTTAGAAGGGGGCTGCCCCAAGGAGCAAGCAGTGAGGGATGGAATGACACTGCCCCTGATGTCCCCAGCTGAGCACCTCCCTCAACAAGCACCTCTTGGAATACAGGGGCAGAGGGTGGCTGCAACAAGGAGGCAGTGGAAGCAGTGGATGCAGACACCTGTAGATGAAGAAAACACCTTCCCTGACACCCCTGATGACTGTGACAGCAGGAGAGGAACAAGCAAGACAGGGCAAGGGTGGGGCAGGAGGGAGATCCACTTCCTTTTATAATTCACCTGGGTGCACGCCTCTATGCAAACTAGATTTTCCATGCTGCTCTGTTCATGCAGGCACAGCCATTCCCCGGGTTGTGACTTGGGGGTGGGACTGAGCACCACTCTCCAGGCAGAGTGGGAAGTTGGCTCAGAACAGCTCTGCCCCACCTCTGCAGGATCCCCACTTTCCATCAGAACTTTCCTGTTTTAACAGTCAGAATATGTGAGATAAAACGTGTTCAGGCCTGGTCCTCCACAGTCCTGGAGCACATCGCTTAGGATTGCATCCAGATGGTTCTGGAATATTTCCAGTGAGGGAGACTCCACACCCTCTTCTGAGCAACCTGTTCAGTGCTTGGTCACTCACTCAGCAAAGAGATTCTGCCTCATGTGCAGGTGTAACTTCATGTGCATTGATTTCTGCCCATTGCCTTTTTCCTTATTGCTTGGCACCACCAAGCAGAGTCAGACTCCATCCATCCTCTTACCTTATCACAAAAAACTTGCTCAAGATTAATTTCCTTCCCACTGCTTTCTTTTTAACTGGCTGTTTCCCAATGCTATTTACAGACAGAATTGTGTTAAATTCCTGTTGTCAATACACACATTTCAATGGAAGAGTCTATTTCATAGCAGTAAAGTAACTGAATCCAAACAGAAAGGAAGGAAAAAACCCCAAAAAACCCAAAAGCCACACTACTACAGCCAAAAGTTTGAGAGGTGCCCTCATGCCTTTTTGTTTCTAATGACAAGTAGTTTTGAAATAAACTAATCAGAAAAGCTTTTAAAGTTTTTATAGAGGGGAAAGGGCTTGCTTCTGACACAATTTCTTCATGTTTGCAAGTCAGACTAATTAAAGGCTACTCACAGAAGGGAGGATTTCTTAAGGGATAAAAGGATGCAAACAGCAAGGAAAACATGAATGGGACTCCAGTGGGAGAGGAATATTTGAGACTGGGAAATACAAACATGTCTATTCCTGACCCACGAAGCTTTGACACAAAGCCAAAAAGATGATGTACAGATTTTGTAGTTACTAATATCTTTTTGACAGATATTAGTTTAAACTGTCCAATATTAAGCAACATTAATTTTATGTTGACTTAATTTAAATCTAAATTGCATTAAATTTCATTAAACTTTAAATTTTAAGTAACACACAGCTCAAAAGAGGTCTTTAGTTTCTGCTCTAAAAATATTCTGCATCCAAACCCTTCCAAATCTTGCTGGCTTGACTGGGGTCCAAGCAGCTCTGAACACAGGTATCCTCCATCCTTAGCTGGCAAGAACTGAGCCTTCTGCCCAGGCCAAGTGTCACTGCAGACACTGGGACCATCCAGAGGGACAAGTGCATCTGGCACCTCATGGTCACAGCAGCTGCAAAAAACACAACCATAGAAAAACATGAAGAAAAGAAACTTCTGTGTTGCAGGGCTCCATCACTTCTTGATGTCCCTGTGGCTGTTTTTGCCCTGGGAGTACATCACAGTACATCACCTGGGTCTCAAGTGTTTGTACTCATCAGCATAAAGCCCCTCATGTGGCTGTTTTCATGCACTGCATGCATGTGCATGCCTCACGTGTCTGAGCTTTCTGTGCTGTCCCCCTGATGAGCATTGTTCCAGGCTGCATTGGCAGCTGCAGTCTCTCACTGTGTTCTTCCCTGGACTGAATTTATTCTAGCGTTTTCACGTTTTTGCTTTTTGAGTGAAAAACCAGAAAAATTCGGTTAAAACATCCCTTTATGGCAGCACTGACAGAGCAGGGGACATATTGGGAGTTTATTCACCAAGAACATGTCAGATGGAACATGATTTCCGAGGGTTTACATGCACTGTAACACTTAAGATTCCCCACAGCCCCCCTTCACAGTTCTGCCTAGCTCAAGTTAAAAATGCTGTCTCTGATTTCTTCTTGGAGTTCTTTTGTGCAGCGAGGTTGCCATCTAATGTGCTTTTTCTGGTATTTTTGAATAGGGAGGCTTTCATTACTACATCAGAAAGTTGTCTTTATCACTGTCCTTTGGATGGCCTTTTGTGTTGACTATTTCCTGCACATGCATATTCCACTTCTTCTGGGACCCAGTTTTCTTATTTCATTGTTTTAATTACTACTAAGACACTGTATTTATCATCAGTTAAAAGATAACCTCAGCCTCCTCTTTGCTAAACAATACTTTATGGAATTTGCTCCTCTAGCTAAACAATTCTCTATTCATTAAGTTTACTGGGGTGTTTAAGTCTATGTAGGAATTCCCTGCAGGTGCAGCAAGGCTCCTCCCTTATTTTCCCAGAGTTTCTATCTTGTTCTACAGATACTAAATTAAATATAAGTTTAAACCAAGAACAGCTAAAATAATAAAGACCAAAAGAATATAAATTCCTTAGCTAACTAAGGGACAGCGCCTTGCAAAATTTAGGGGACCAAAAGGCTCCTGGCTAAATACAATATAACTTCTTTTCAGAGACCAGAAGAAATATAGAAGATGTTCTCGTGATTCTTATTTCTCAGTTTTGATAGTACCTTGTTTTGATATGCCATTTTGATTTCTATATGGCATGTCTTAGACCCTCCCCATGTGGCTGTGTTCTGTAGGTTCCATTGCCTGAAAGTGTATTGGGTTCCAGAATTATTCTTGTGCAGAATTATGTCTTGTGTCACCTTTGTTCATACAGGGTGCACTGTGTGTCTGTGTGCCAGTTATGCTTGGGACTGCCCTGCCCCAGCATGAGGAGTTATGGTCAGGTAGAATAGGATGAACTCTCTATGGGCCAACCATTTTAGGTGGGTCTTGGGTAGAAAATCCAAAACATAAGACACTCTACAAGCCATCCAAGACCTAGAAGTTATCCCCACACCCAGCTGATTTGGAGCAAAAAGGATGTTGGATATCACCAGCAGGAAGCTGAAACACCAAGTTGCCCTCCTGGAACAGAACAATGTCAGGTTTGGGATAACCACTACTTTGAAACCAGCCATGTTTCTCCAGGCTTCAAATGAAGCCCAGAGACCTTTGTACCATGACTGCCCAGTAACCATGGAACAAGTGTGCTGTGGCAGGCTTGATCTCAGGAGGGATCCCATGCAAGAACCAGAACTGGACCTGCACACTGGTTGGAGCAGCAAGATATGACATGGCAGGTGGGCAGCTGGGTATGCAGTGATAACCCCAACCCAGGTAAAAGTCTAGACTTCTTAACAGCACAAAAAGCAGAATTACTTACTTTGCATTGAGTGCTAAAAATCACTAAAGGAAAAAGGATAAACATATGGACTGATTTAAAATACAGTTTTGGGATAATAGATACCCATGGAGCCATATGGGAGGAAAAGTTACTGTTATTGGCACAGAGGTCTCCTGTTAAGTACAGAGAAAAAATTAGTCACAACAGAGTGTACAAAAGCCAAAAGAAGTGGCTGTGATGTGCTGCAAAGCCCTTCAGTTTGGGAACTCTTCAGTTAATATAGAGAATCATTTTGCTGACAAAACAGCTATTGAGGTTGCTGAAAAAGGTATCCTGGCATGAAAATCTAGCAGAGTTGAATGTCCTGGAATAAAAACTGGATTATAATAATCAGGACAGGCAGTTAGCCCCACCATTAGAAGCTACAGAAAGAAAACAGCAGATGATTGGTGACCTCATGTGAGCAGACAATTGTACCTCCAAACATAATGTAAAATTATGAAAATGGAATTAAAACATCAGGAAACACATCAGGAAATAGAGAATATGGCAATCAGTTTGCAAAGGAATGTAGTAAGCACAAAAATGATTGAAATGAATAAGTAATTTCTTGAAAAATATGTGGTTTGTTTGTAAAATAATCACAAGAAAGGGAGAAGGCCACCTCCAGAGCTAGTCAAATGGGAATTCACCAGGTGAAAGTTGGCAAATTGATTTTGCAGAACTGCCCAGGCAGAATTGGGACTGCTACATTTTGGTATTGGTAGATAGTTTTTCTGGATGGCCAGAAGCTTTCCCATGTCACACCTACAGGGCAAGGGAAATTTCAAAAGCTTTGCTGAAATTAATATTTAATAGCACTAGAACTAACTCTTTTAAGTCTTAAAAGGTACATCATAATCAAGAGATCATTGGGACTAGACTGACATGTACATCCTTTTCAACCAGAAGGTCCAGTGTGCATCAGAGCCTGAATTTTGGGCCAGTCCAGGAGAAGTGGAAGGGACTGTATCAGGTTGTTCTGGTAAACTACACTACACTCAAGGTAGAAGGAATCAAGCACTGGGTTCATCACACACAGGTAAAACCCGAGATCACATATCATTGTGAACTGGTGGAAAATCCTTTACAAATGAAAATACAAAGGAAATTACTAACAGTGGGTATTTTAAAATTTTATTTATTGTGAGGGGAATTTGTGATATTTTTTTTAGGGTTCTGTTGCAACTTGCTTACCAACATCAAGCTCACCAGAAAATAGAGTTCCTTGGGGACTATTAGTCAGCAATTAGACAAAAATATGGGAAGAGGTGGGAAGGAAATAGTACCCATGCCAGTTGGACAAAGATAGAAGGGGAATATTCTTTATGATGGACACATAAGAACTATATGGTTGATAATTCAGTGTTTCAAAAACAGATCTGGAAATAACCTCTGGAAATATTTATTGGCTGACAAATTGCACTGATACCCCTTGGGGTATGGCAGGGATTGGGGATGTCAAATACCAGAAGTAAGGAATAGCCCTCAAACAGGACAATGGGGATACATCCAGCAGTGAACAGAAACTTTCCTGTACCCAGTATGCATGGCTTTTGGGAGGAGCTATACCCCCTGCATCCTGCTGAATAAAGAATGCCTGCTTCTTCATGCTACATTGGTGTTAAGGTTTTTTTTTTTTTTTTACCTGATTTTTGGTAACAATATGACCAGCTGTTACTGACTACCTCCATCTCTCCAGGGGTTCTTGCTCATCCTGCACAACACCACCAAATTGCCCATCTCAGCTGGAGCATGCTGTGTCATTTTCCCCACAGAAACATTTATTCCAAGGGATTGGCTGTGCATAGGCATTGCTGCACAGCCCCAACCACCTTTGGATCTCACCCAGGAGGAGACTCAGGCCCACCTTCTTAATGGCCTCCATGTCAAGGCTCCCTGGGGAGTGCCTCTGCCCAGCTCTCCTGTGGTGCCTGGTGGGAAGGACAGGTTCCCTTTTCTGCCAGGGTGAGCCACAACTGGCAGCACTTCTGCTGCCTGCTGAACCCAGCATGACAAGACTGTGATTCCCTGGTGCCACATGCCTTGTCCACTGTCACCCTGAATTTTTTAAGCCTTCTGATAAGTTGTAACTTGGAGTCAGTTTTCCCATGGACTTTCATGTAAACAACAGGTGCTGTTTTCTAACTAGCTTGAATGTTTACATTCTTTTTAGTGGGATGGATTTCCTTGACAAGCATGTGTATTAGCCAGTGTGTGAGTAGAGGTGTTACTTCCCTCAGCCTACCAGAACCTTTCATTACTTTGTATATATAGATCTGAAATTCCATTAAACGCTCTCTTTTCCTCGCTTCCTCCCTTGTCACCGTGTACCTTGTTTGGAATCAGTGTGACAGTCCACCATGGTGGCCTGTTGACCTCCACATGCTGCCACAAGTGGAAACGCAGCAAGAACAGGGCTGGGGAACCTCTCTGCCTCAAAGAGAAGAATCCTGAGTTCTCCATGTTTCTACAGCCCAGGTCCAAGGGCAGTTCCTGGCTCAGCTGCACAGAACCTGCACTGAGCCCAGTGCAGACTGTGCTGAGGCAGCAGCAGGGAACAGCAGATGGGCACTTTTGGGGTCAGCATCAGCCTTAACAGACCTTTACACTGAGGCCACTGGCTTTGGAAGGTCTGGCATAGTCCTGCAATCCCCAAATGGGGGATGCTCACTGCAGTCACTGAGTGCTGGATCTGGGCCAAAGCTCGGCTCAATCCCATTTTGAATATAAACACCTTCTGTGAGATGAAGGTTGTGTGTTTGTGTCAGGCAAAGTTAAAATTTAGGCAAAGAGAGAAAATCAGAAGGGCTTGTGCTGTAGGCATAGAGGGTGCAATAGCAGAAAAAAGAGGAACATGGCTGCTTACCCCAAAAAACCCCTCAAGGGTTGATTTTCACAAATGGAAAGTATTTCTTCCTTTGTAGAACAGCAAAAAGTGTTTTTTATTATCTCAATAATCTTGAAAGCTACAGTTGTTTTCCCAGTTCCAGGAAGAACAAGGACAAATTGCTTCCTGGCTTTGTGCAGGTTGTTGGCGTTTAGCTCGTGTTGTTTGAGACTGAGAAGGTTGAAAATCTCACAGCTAAGACTGTCACTCAAGTAGGACTTAAATCACAGCACAACAATTACAAGTGCTTGCAGGAAGGTGGGGATGTCCCTGGAGGTGAGAATTAATTCTTTGGGTACAAGCTGGTGGAATCAGATTGGGCTTCTTGCCAGGGAACATCATTCTCACAACACCTATCTGGTCACTTGTGCCACTGAGCTGCAGGATTTGGGGAATTGCTGTGGCAGGATGTCCCCATCCACCCCCCCACGACCTCCCCCAGACAGCTGGTGCACATGGATGAGATAACCCAGCAGACAGATGCCCAACAGGGGGTTAACTCTGGTGCCAGGAGTGCAGGACCCCCAGCTAAGAATAAAATCTTTGTCTGGAGAGCAACATGTAGAAAGAGATAAATATCATTGACTGAAATACTTTACACTAAAAAAGCTACACAAATTTTCACAGACAGAAGCCTCCTACACACTCCCCTGTGGACTTCTCCCACAAAGTTTGGATGCATCTCTGTAGATACTTTTCCAGAAATTGAGAGGAAGGATCCTAAGTATGCTCCATCACAAAATGGATGGTAAGATACATTGAATCCTAATCTATACTGTTTCTTCCCTAGCTGTAAAATTGGGTACCTTAATCATGTACTGTATGTTATCTACTAGTAGTGTTTCTTTGTTTATTCTGTGTAGTAAGTAATCTGTTAAAGTCTTAGGTCTGTTAAATTTGTCTATTAAATAAATAATCCATTTGTAATAGATCTAATCAGCCATTATTAAGAATCTATGAGTGAGAGTGAGTTTTGGAGTGCTGGCCACCTCAGTAAAGCTACTGTCTTCTGCCAGAGGCCTGGGCAGAGGTAAAAACTTGTTTAAAACTCCCCTCTCCATTTGTAACAATCACACACGCTCTTGAAGTATATCTCCCATCACTGACAAGCTTTTGCTTTGAGGCTTGAGCACTTTCCCTCCAGTTTCCCAACGTGACACAAGAGGCATTCCTGACTACAGTAAACAATACTGGACATGCACTGTCAGCTCCTAAGAGAGCATCACATCCTGTTTTTTCTGCAATCCAGTGTCAACCACCCAACTCCTGGAAAGTATCAGTAGCCCTCTGGTAAAACCATGGAGTTGTTTACTCAAGAAATCCTTTAAGCCAGGATACTCTGAGAACAGATTGGTGCAGATGGTTTCTGGATTTGATTTCATTAGAACCCACTAGGAAAAAAAAAATTAGAAGAGCAAAACTCAGCAAATAATTTACTCAACACACTGGTTACTAGGGGAAGATGTAATACCAAGAGGTCATGAAAGTTATTGACAGTACTTTGATTTCAATTAGCCTCAAAATAATTTATTGTCTCTTCTTCTTCCCTGAGAAGAATTTTGAGCATAAGAGGGGTCAGACAGCACTCAAAGCCCTAGATATAGTCTCAGCAATTGTCCACATGAGGGATTATATTTGGTCGCCATAAAAAGGAGAAGACATCCGAAGAGCTGAAAAATCAGGGAAATCAACATTCTTGGAGTAGTGGTGTCTTTTAAAAATACCCTACCAGTGTTTTGCCTAAAGTCTAGAATTTATCCCATGCTATCCTCCTTGAAGTCAAATGCAAGCTTAAATGAAGAAAGAAATCCAGAATCAGTATCTTACCTGGGTAGAGACATTCTTGGAGTCCAGCCACACACTGGAGATCAGCTCTGGAATAAACTGGCTTGACTAGAGGAGGGCTGTTTGTCAAGCTGAGCTGAGTCCTAAAATAGTCAGTCAGATCTGATAGATCTTGGGGGAAGAAATTTATGTTATACCACACAAAATCCTTCCATATGAACTTGTAACCCAACACAAAAGAGTAACTAAAATGATTAATTTATGACCTTCATTGCAATCCTTCCCATGAAAATGCTGCCTACACAGTTCAGAATGGCAGGACTTCAGTGGTGAAGCCCTGGCACCCTGACCCCCTAAGGTGGCCAGAGTGGCTGTGACTGCTCCATCCCTGGAAGTGTCCAAGGTTAGTTTGGATGGAGCCTGGAGCAACCTGGGATAGTGGAAGTTGTCCCTGCCCATTGGCAGGTGGATGGGACTAGGTGATCTTAAATGTCCCTTCCAACCCAAACCATTCTATGAGTCTATGACCTGTATTTGCTGTAGAAGAGAAAGGCCTCTCCTTAAAAGGTGGCTTTATAGTTCAAAGACAAGATGTAGACCCTATGTGGGATGAGTTTGAGATCCTAGCTTTGGAAGGGGAGGGATTTCACAATGAAGTGGTACAAAGCTCATTCTCATTGTGGCACTTGGCACAGCTTTTCTTCCTCAGGAATTCAGGAGCTTCTCTGGAAGTCACAGGGTAAACTGAAGTGTCAGACTATAAAATAAACCAGTGCTCAAGCTGCAGAGAGGTGGCTTTGCGGCAGCACCTCCCCGCTCTGGGCCTCCACAGCTCCATACTTTAACAAAAAGCATTTACTTGAAGTATTCAGAGGCCTGGTTGCTGTCAATGCAATCTCTGAGGCTCCTCTCTATGGCCTCAGCGAGCTGTGCTCCTGGAAGAAGTAATTTCTGTCCTCACTCTCCATTCTTCACTATTCCTCCTTCTGAATTCAGCAACACATACACTGCTAGAAAAGAACATCTCCTTCCATTTTCTGATTGCTAGAACTCTTCTTTCTGGAACTCTTTCCAAAACATACTTTCAAAATATCTACTGCCACATTGGGATAGTTTGTGTTCAAGTCAATCAGCAGCTGCCCTTCCTGGCTGGCCATCCTGATCCTGAAAAGATGTGTTATTAAAAACACTTCAATTACCACAGAATGATCAGGTTTTGGGAAACTGAGACCACTGAGTCTAACCATTCCCCCAGCCTTGCCAAGGCCACCTCTAACCACGTTGCAACCCATGTGACATCTACACATCTCTTAAACCCCTCCAGGGATGTTGACTCCACCACTACCATGGGCAGCCTCTCTTTCATGTGAGAAATTTTCCCCAATATCCAACCTGAACCTCCTGTGGTGCAACTTGAGGCCGTGCCCTCTTGTCCTGGCCCTCGTTCTCCCGGAGAAGAGCCCGACCCCCGCCTGGCTACTCCCTCCTGTCAGGGAGTTGTAGAAAGAGGAAAAGTGCTCCTAAGCCTCCTTTTCTCCAGGCTGAGCCTCCCCAGCTCCCTAAGCTGCTCTTCATCAGACTTGTGCACCAGAGCCTTCCTCAACTGTACTGCCCTTCACTGGACACGCAAAGAAGGGCACACCACGGTAGCCAGGCTAAGAAAACCAGGGTAAAAAACGGAAACATTGGAAAATGAAAGTGAAAATTATTGTTTGCAAGAGCAGGCATGTCCAAGTGCGCTGGTGCGAAGGCCGGGCGATAATGACGGGAATTGCTGGGGCTCTCTGACACTGTCCTGAAGCCATCTCCAAAGCGCATCCCCGCAGCCGCGGTTGGTTCCACCCAGCCCCGACGCTCGGCGGGCGAGGAGCCCCGTGAGCCCCGCGCTGCGGGCAGAGCCCCCCGGGACGGCGCGGGCGGGGGGCGGCTGTGGAGGGAGCGGAGAGGGCAGAGCCCCGGGCCGGGGCCGCTGCACAGGGCGGAGAGGCCGCCCCGAAATCCTCCTCCCACCTGCCCCAGGCCGGTCTCGCTTCCGAAACCGGCGCCGGAGGCGGCCCCACCGAGCGCTGCTGCCGGCTCGGTTCGGGATCGGGGCACCGGGCGGAACAGGGACTGGTCGCTGTCCGACGTTCCCGAGGGATGCGAACTCCGGGCCGGTTCGGTGGGCGCGGCGAGTTCCAGCATGGAATTCTCAGTTCAGTCCGGTCGGGCACGAACTTTCAAGAACCAGCTTCCTGCCCCGTCCGTTCCTCCCCCCAGCGCACAGCACTTGTATTTCAAATAGTTTATTCAGTGCTAAAATAAATTCCCACTTCCTCGAGCAGCCGAGCCCTCGCCAGGCTCGATCACGGGCTCGGCGGGATGTACAGTGGCTGCGGGGGGAGCGGGATTCGGGGGGCAGCAGAGCCGCGGGGCTCCGCAGTCCACAGCCACCAAACCTCCATGCGAGGAGGGGCTGCCCCACATCCCTCCGTGAGAGAGGGTCCCTTCAACAGGGTTTTGACAATCGGAATTTGAGGAACCAAACTGCTGATGTCACATCTGACATGACAGCAAGAAACGGGCTGTCAGCATACACTGTCTATTGCAATAGCTGGGGGACTTCAAGCCTCTGAGAATCCCTGTTAGAATAAGGAAATCTTGGGGGCTCGCTCCAGGTTCTGATTGTGATACCATATTTATTGTGTGAAAGCACATGAAGTCTAGTGTATGCTCTGGACACATGGCATAAATTGGGAACATTCTGGTTTTTGAAGTGTCAGGGTGGATGAGGAACACAATTTTTCTCAACCAAAAAAACATGCATTAGGTAGGTGGGTTTGAGAGGAAAGATGTGTGCTAATATTTTTACAAGTAATTTAATGGGTGAAGGTATGGGTGTTAACATCTTTGAAGTGGGTCTTAGTGTCTCTACTGACTTCAAACAGCAGGTTTGTGGCAGAGTCCAGACAGTTTGGCTTCTGAGACAGACAAGGGTCTGCACAAGGCTGAACTTCTGAACTTTGGGGTAAAATGACAGGTTCAAGGGGGGAATACGTGGCAGGCGGTTTGGGAAAGCTGTATCTTCCCAGTACCTCAGCAATGGGGAAAGGAAGAGGGCAAGGTGTGGCCAAGAGTTTAGGATAAAAGGGAAGCTGCGCCCTCTGAAACCCAGAAAGCTCTGTGGGTTGTGTGCCCCAGTGGCCTCCCTCCCTTTATTCGAATAAAGTTAAAGGACTCCCCTGTCTCCTTTTTGGACATGAACATCTGGGATTGGTGAATTTTCCTGACAGGTTTATGTGTATTTTACCGTATAAAATTTTACCCCTTGATGTCCTATTTTGCGGAAACCACTCTGCGCTCTGCACCAATACATTAAGAAACAATGTATTCTTTCTTAAAATAGGCGGCATCTATGTTTAGAGAGCTCCTAAAATTGGCAACAGCATGAGGGTCCTGGAGGTGTCCATGAGGATGCAGGCACAGGCTAGGAAGGGGTTAAGAAATACCCCAGAGAGGGGCAGGTTCAGGTGGCTGCTTCCACACAGGTGTGGGCCTGGAGCTCTGTCCACAGTTGCTGGAGGTCTCTCAGCATTTCTTTGGGGTTGTTGGTATGGGGGGCTTTGTCCTGGGGCCTAGAGTGGAGGGACGTGGCAGACCCCCATCACAGAGAGACTGTGTAGACCCTCACATGGAGGGATGCGGGAAACCCTTCCCTGGAGGCCCTGGGACCCCCAGAGGGGCTGTGGGGATCCTCACACAGAAGGATATGGAAACCTCCCTATGGAGACCCTCTCATAGAAGCTGAGGGAATCCCCACAGGGGCAGTGGGAGCCCTCACACGGAGGGGTGTGTGGGACCCTCCCTCACACGGAATCTGTGAGGGGGATCCCCCAGGGGCCATGGGAGCCCTCACACGGAGGGATGTATGGGACCCTCCCTCACATGGAAGGGTGTGTGGGACCCTCCCTTACATGGAGGGATGCGAGAGACCCTTCGCTGGAGGCCCTGGGATCCCCAGAGGGGCTGTGGGGACCCTCACACAGAAGGATATGGAGACCTCCCTATGGACGTCGTGCAGACCCTCTCAGAGAGGCTGAGGGAACCCCCTCAGGGGCAGTGGGGGCCCTCACACGGAGGGATGTGTGGGACCCTCCCTCACACGGAATCTGTGAGGGGGATCCCCCAGGGGCCATGGGAGCCCTCACACGGAGGGACGTGTGGGACCTTCCTTCACAGGGAGAGGTGTGTGGGACCGTCCCTCACCCAGCCTGTGGGGACGCCTCGCCGGAGCTTGGCGGGCTCTGTGCCGGAGCGGGCCCGGCTGCGCGGGAGGCTCTGGCCGCGCGGGGGCGCTGCCGGGCCGTGCGGGCCGGTTCCCCGGAGCGCGGCCATGGCGGGCGCGGNGGGACCCCGCCGTGTACCGCTCCCGGGACCCCATCCGCAACCTGCGCCTACGGTGAGCGCCTGCCCGGCCCCGGCCCGGCTCCGCCGGCCCGCACAGCCTCTGACGCTCCGCTCCTTCCCCGCAGGGTCCGTATCCAGCGGGTCGCGCCGGCCGGGCCTCTCCTGCCGCGGGCGCCGCCGCTCGCCGAGGCCGAGCGCCCGGGCCGGGCCGAGCGCACCGGCGGTGCGGAAACGCTGCCCCTGCGGGTCACCGCGGCCTCTCGCACAGGCGTCCAGAAGCCCCCGGAGGATGAGGAGGAGGTGGCCGAGGTGGGGTGGCAGGAGAAGCTCTTCAGCCAGGTGGGTGCACGGCGGCGGGAGGGGCTTCGCGGAATGGGTGAGATCGGAGGGGATCACTGGGGTCATGCAGTCCGACTCCCCTGCTCAGGCAGGGACCCCAGGGCACGCTGCTCAGGCTTGTGTCCAGTTGGCTTTGAAATATCTCTGGTGAGGGAGACTCCACGCCCTCTCTGGGCAGCCCGTTCAGTGCTTGGTCACCGCACAGGGAAGAAGTTCTTCCTCGTGTTCAGGTGGGACTTTCTGGGCATCAGTTCCTGCCCGTTCCACTTGTCCCATTGCTGTCAGTTTGAGGTGGATCTGTACCTGAATGAGTCGGCCTGCCAGACTCCCCTGGACTGGCAGTACCATGAGGAGATCCAGAAACTAGAGAAGGCTGGAGGTCGGAAGAACTGTCGCATCTTCACCTACACTGACCACGACCGATTCACCAACCTAGAGGAGGTACCAGCTCTTAGTTACTCTGTCAAAACTTCCAGTCCTACTGCAGAGGGAGCATTTCTTGGTTGTCAGCCAGGAAGATACCCTGAGTGCAGGAGAACACACTGCTGCAAAGCAGTTTCCCCTGGTGGCCCAGACCTGGGGTGGGATGTCCCTGGTCCAGAGCAATGGTCAGGACAGCCAGAGAAGACTTGGCTCTGTAGGAGCACTGCTCTTTAGGAAGCTTGCTGGGTGGGGGTGAGCTGTATTTTGCCACCAGAATAGTGAAGGAATTCTGCAGTCATTTAGCAATTTGTCCTTGCATGTGGTTGTGTGCATACCTGTCCCCTCCTCCAAGAGGAGAGCTGTGTTTGGGAAAGATGCCCAGTTAAGGTAGTTCCTGTCTGTTCTTCCAGCTCTGCCAGAAGGTAACTGACTCGGATCATGAAGTGCCATCGTATCTGGTTGAGAGGATGGCCAATGTGAGGAGGAGAAGACAGGACCGTAGGCCTGTGTGAGTTCAAACTCGGGCTTGGAGCTTGTTGATGCAGGTGTTGGTGCCCCAGCTGTGAATCCATGGGAGCTGGTGGCTTTTGCTGTGTCACAAATGTTATCCAGCAATGTGACTACTCAGCATGGTGGATTTGGTTCTGCTGAAGTGAGCTATGACTCTATGACTGATGCCTTTCTGTTGTTGACAGAGAAGCAAGTTCTCTGAAGTCAAAAATCATCACCTGGGAACCTTCAGAAGAATTTATAAAGAACAATCATGTAATTAACACACCCGTCCAGACCATGTACATCATGGGGGACTTGGGACCTTATGGGAAGTAAGTAAAATCCTGACGTGATTGTCATTTACCAAAAAAAAAATCCATCTTCCCTCCTTACTCAAAACTCCTGTTTCTTTCATTAGTTAAGGGAGGAGAATTCCAAGAGCTCAGTAACATGGGCTACCATTTCTTTCTGCCTCTTTCTACAGCTGGGAGGTAGCTGAGGGTATACCTCCAAAAGGCTTGTAAACCAATGTAGGAAAGTGTGCATGTGTTCCCTTCTGTACCCCCAAGTTCCTTTACTGGCTCTGCTGTTCCAGAGCATGAGAGTGTCCATGTTCTCTGTTTAGACTGTGTTTTCCTGGTGTCCTCCTTCAGGCTTGGTCTCAGGGAGTACGAAAATGTGCTTTGCACAATCAAGGTGGATGGCAATGGGGTGATCACAGTGAAGCCTGACTTCACTGGCACCAAAGGACCCTACAGGTGAGTGGGACAGGGCTGGGACCTCTCCTGGGGCTGGGGACTGAAATGGCTGTTTCCTTGTCACCCTTCAGGCAGGGGATCAGCACTTAAATTGAGAAATATTTCATTTATTTCAGAGATTTCTAAGAAAATATTATTGTGTTTACTGTGCTTAAGCTCAATGTCATTGAGTGTGTGCTGTGGGGGAGCTTTGGTACAACTCTCTAGGGATGCAGGCTATTGTGGAATCATGGAATGGTTTGGGTTGGAAGTGACCTTAAAGCCCATCTCATTCTATGCCCTGCCATGGGCAGGGACAAATTCCACCATCCAGGTTGCTCCAAGCCCCGTCCAACCTGGCCTTGGACACTCCCAGGGATGGGGCAGCCACAGCTGCTCTGGGCAACCTGTGCCAGGGCCTCAGCACCCTCAGAGGGAAGAATTTGTTCCTAATATCAATCTAACCCCGCCCTTTGTCAGTTTGAAGCCATTCCCCCCTGCTCTATCACTACATCCCTTGTAAAATTACGTTGTGCATATAGCAGGTGCAAGCAAGTCTTCCATTTTGAGGGGATGATGCTGGCAGGCCCTTGGGAGTGAGTGTCAGATTATCTCATTTTCTGACCCAGAGACAGGGCTCCTGAGAGGCCCTGTCTCACACTCTGTCCTATTCCATGGCCTTTCCAAGTCAGCATACTTGATCTCAAGGTTTGCATACAGATACATGCTATGTGAGCCTTCTGTCAGGCTTTGGGAATTCTCTACAAACCCATTTCCCACAGTCAGGAGAGGGCTGTGAGTGCTCACAGCCTTGTCTCACTGCACAGGCTGGGTAGAGGGGACTCTGCTGTGTCAGGAGGGCCCCATTGATACCTGTGCCTATTCTCTGCATGATGTGGGGCAGTTTTTCCCATGTGTTTTGGATCTCTCCAGGATCGAGCTGGATGGAGAGAAGCGAGAGGTGTGGGAGTACACTATTGACAATGCATCTGCCCAGGTGCAGCCAGAGGAGGAGGAGCGTGAGCAGCGTGTGTTCAGAGATGTAAGTACTGCCCACAGAGCATATTCACTAGTTCTGAGAGACAGAGGCAGCTCAGATCATCATGGAGATGTAACTGCTGGTGCTCTGCACACCTGAAGTGACAAAATGTCACTGCCCTGAGCCTCATCATGCTCAGGGATCTGAGAACTACAGCAAATACCCCCTACTTCATCCCTTATTCCTTAAAGAGACCTTGTCTGTAGTTGTCCTGCCTTTGGCTGGAGTTTAGGGAGTGAAGACTGATGCAAGAAATCACCCAACTCCATGCCTTCCTAGTGTCACCTGCCAGTGTTTTTCCTTCCCTTTTGAGCAGTGGGCAAACCCTTCCCTTAATCTTCCTCTTGTTGTGTGTATATTTATTAAATTATGTCCTGTTACCTACAATGTCCCAGGATATTAGGATCCCATTTCACATTGTGATTTTTCTGAATTGCCTTTTTGTCTATTGGCAGTTTATGAAAGTACTTCTTGGTTTTGATTTTTATTTGTGCATTTCCTTACTGGTTTTGTGGTCACCAAGGAAATAATGATTTCACTACACTGGTCTCTACCTGGCCATTTCCTTGGAATAGTTTGTACCTGTGTTTTTCAGGTATCATTTAAGATCTGATTCTTCAGAGCTTCTTTTCCCTTAAAACTGGCCTTGGAGAACCAAAGCTGAAGTTCTCTGTGTAGTCTGTTACAGTTCTATGCAGTGTTAGCAGTTATGCATCTTTGTTCTGTTAGATACTAACATTCTCCATATTTACTGTAACAATCCAGTAATGATTTGAGTTTAAATTATAAACCGTTTAAGTTTGGTAGTACATAACAATATAATAATATGATATAATTAATATATAATTGAAGTTTAATCAAAATGCCACTTGTTGTTGTTGTTGTGTGTGTTCCCAGCTGTATGGGCGGCACAAGGAGTACCTCAGTGGGCTCGTGGGCTCAGACTTTGAAATGGTGAGTTCCAGAGGCACTGGCAGGGACTGGAGCTCTGCTGTCTCTGGGTCTGGTGACCTGGCTCACACAGATGCCACTCACAGCACAGCCTCCAAAAACTGTTTTGCTCTGGAGGGGGGTTGGCAGCTTTTACCTTGTGGCTTCAAGCAGAAAATTGGGTCAGAATGGACAAGTGGCAGTGGATTTGGGGTCTGCAGAGATCCATCCTGCCTGTTCAGGGCCTGCTGAACACTGCATGCAGTGCCTCAAGGCCTGTGACTGTAGTACTTTGAGAAGGAAGTAGGGTTTATGTCTTCAGGGACAGTGATTGCTGTTAACTTCTTCAGTGTCAAACAGATCTGTGCAAATAAACAGCTCCTCACACTCAGACTCATGCAGTTTCCATTCTCACTGAATTACCTGCACTGCAATCTGTTTTTGCTCAAATACTGTTTGCCAATACAGTGAATACAAATCAGTGAAACAGAATACAAAGCAGTGAAAGTTGTGCTTTCCAGTACTTTGATAGAGTCTCTCAGTGCTTCCCCCTGCTCCCTTATCTTGGGCAAATGCAGGAACATGACAGAAGCAGGACTGTGATTTCTGCAAGTGACTTCTCACTGTGTGTTATATCAATCTTAACATCTGTAAGAGACATACTTACAGAACAGTAAATTCCTTCAGGCTGGGCTTTCAGGGATTTGGTCTCTATAGGACTTCTTTCCAGAGGAACTGTTCACTTCTGGAAGTGATAGGACTAATCATGCCTCCTCCCTGGCCAGAACAATAGATCATTCATGTCCAAAAACCTATGAAATACCTGTGTGAGATACTGTTGGGAAGGAATTGTTGACGTTGCACCTGTGGTTGTTGAGCTCTTTATCTTGTTTATCTGCTAATTTTTCCAGCCTCTTCCTGGTACTCTGAGACTTTTCATGAATGGAGAAATAGGTGAGTCCTTATTCTAGACAGCAATAGGGGCAAATGTGGGTGTGCTGGAATGGCTGAGGGTATGTTCCAAGGATTCTTGAATTCCTAGATTCAAGAGGCCCTAGAATCCTTTAATTCCTCCTTCTCCTCCTTGTTTCCTGCAGACTAATTGCCTGAAAGGCATTTACAGGTTGGAGGTTTCAAATGCTGTGGCTGTTTTAAGAAGGCCTAGATCTGAAAAAAGGAGAGCAGATTGCTATAATCTCTATTAACTTCCCAAAGAAACCAATTAAATGTGTGAACTGCCTCATCTGGTTAGTGATACAGGGACAGGGAAGTCTGGAGAAGGAATCTTCTCTGGAGAAGGAATCATCTCCTGGTACTTTGAAGACTTTTCCCAGCTTCCAGCAGTAACTGATTTTCCTTGAGGTTATTGGTGTAGGCCCTCCCAAAAATCTACAGTGAATGCTAGAAGAATTTGTGTGGAATCAAACTGAAGTTCATTCTCTCTTCTCAGTTTCAGCTCAGGGCTATGAGTATGACAACCTTTATGTGCATTTCTTCCTGGAGCTGCCTAACCGTGAGTATTCCCATTCCCAGCCATTCACATCACAGCAGTGTAAGAGATGAAACAGGCTTTGGCTGCTCCATCAGACCAGCTCTGCTGGGAGTCAGCAAAAATTAATGTTGGGGCTGGGATCTAGTCAGAGACCCTCAGAGCTAAAATGGCAGAACTCAGCTCAGGCTGGGATGTAGAGGTGGTGGTGATCAGTCTATCCAAACTTCATTCCTTATCTTGCATGGAACACCCTTCTTGTGCTCCCCACCACAGTGACCTTGGCTGATTTCAGGGCTTGCCATCATGCTTTGTGCTGATACTAACATACTAAATGTTGATGGATAAATGAGGCTCCCAGTTACATGCATATCCTGCTGCATGTTTAGTTCTCCTAAAGCTATGGCTCTGACTCCCCTCTCTGGATGTATCTGTCAAGATACCACTTCTGCTACTCAGTACATTTAGATAAGAGTCTACTTTTCTCTTGACATGAGTTGGTGCTTTTCATGGACAGTTCAGGGTGTTCTAAAGATCAGGAATAGGACAGGGAAAAGTCATATGAGGAACAGCTGAGAGAGCTGGGGGGACTCAGCCTGGAGAAGAGGAGGCCCAGGGGGGACCTTCTCACTCTCTACAGCTCCCTGACAGGAGGGTGCAGCCAGGTGGATGCAGCCAGGTGGCTCCCTTTTTACACAGTGGGCAGGATATTTCAGGATGATCCATTACTGTGGGAATAATTCCCCTCCCTATGAGCTCTCAAGAGTCCATGGCAGAGGTTTGATGTTCTGCACTGAGCTGGAAACTTCAGGAAGCATCAGATCAGGCTCTGTTCCCAGATAAGTAACAGGACAAGAGGAAACAGCCTCAAGTTGTACAAGGGGAGGTTCAGGTTGGACACGAGGAAGAATTTCTCTATGGAAAGGGTGTTCAGGCATTGGAAGGAGCTGCCCAGGGCAGTGGTGGAGCTCCCATCCCTGCAGGTGTCCAAGGAATGACTGGAGGTGGCACTCAATGCTCTGGCCTGATTCACAAGGTGGGGATCACAGGTTGGATTCAATGATATTGGAGGGCTTTTCCAACCTTAATGATTCTGTGATTCTGTGAATGTCAGGGTGGGTGGCATTACTTTTTACCCCAGTCATCAGGGACTGACATTCTCCTTTGAGCTGCTCTGGTCTGTGAGTTTGGCCTCACCCCAAGCCTTCATCTTCTCCTGTCCCCCCAGAGTGGTCGAGCTCCCCGTTCCAGCAGCTCTCAGGAGTGACACAGACCTGTGCCACCAAGACAGTGGGCTGGGTAAGGACACTTTCACACCTGCAGAGCAGTTTGAACAGGCAGTCTCTGGAGTGGAACATGTGTAACAAACTACAGATCCATACAGCAAAGGTCCTGAGTTGAGGGCTCCTTTCAAGCCTAGAGAATATTTGGGATTCTCCTTATTTGAATTATACTTGACAATTTTTCAAGGGGCCACCATCTCCAAATAAAACCAAACCAAATTAAACTACTTCCAAGCATTTTCTGGAACCTCACTTTTTTATTCATTCTTGCTGACTGATTGCCTTTGGAGTTCTTATTTTTGTGTTCTCCAATGCTCTGAGTTAACCAAGCATGGTTCCAGCTTGCCTGGGGCAGGAGTATGCAGAGACTGACTTTGAA
Organism: Alaudala cheleensis; assembly: GCA_013398995.1. NCBI lineage: Eukaryota > Metazoa > Chordata > Aves > Passeriformes > Alaudidae > Alaudala > Alaudala cheleensis. The sequence goes on from VWYE01026652.1 coordinate 111,266, forward strand.
ATTTGTCAGCTTTTTAGTGTATTTTATATTTGTATATGTGTATTTTATATTGTATTTATGTTTGTATTTTTCATATTACAAAAATAATTATCATGCAACATCTCAGTAATACCACTGTTTGAGGTACTGTGCTTGGCTTGGCTCTGGTAAGGTTTGAGGCTGCCCTGTAGTTAATGCAATTGACTGAATTTTCATTTGAGGTGTGTCACTCCCCTTTTCCATTATTTTCAACATCCTATTCCATCAACAGGGCACTAGGGAGTGTATGCAGGTCCATCCTGCAGTGTTTGTTAGTGGGATGTAATTGATCTTTTTGGGCAGCATCATCTGCTTTCTACCATTAGTTCCTTTCTCCCAGCTCTCTATGCCCTCTGCAATGCTGGTGGTGAATTCTCTTGTCCAGGAATCTGATCTCTTCCCTGTTCTGTTTCTAGGATAAGGTGGCATACTTCTGCTACCCCTTCACTGTGGAGATGTTTTACACCCAAGAAGATGAAGGTGTGTTTCCTTGTTACTCTGAAATCCTTAGCCATCATGCTGTCTGTCCTGTTGGAGATGAAAGAACAGAGGGAAGTGTTTCTGGTTCAACAAAAGTTCACCCTGTCACCACACAGCCCCTGGACACATCCTGTGTTTGCCCTGCCCAGGAATCCATTAGCATTTTTATGGATTCATTAATGTTGCCCTGTTTCCAGGCTGTAGGCAGCTTTATCTGGTTGGAAAACTACTTGGATCTTGGCTTGTCTCTTAAAACCTGGCATGCAGGGCTGTGCTGCTGTGCCTGGTGTGCTGCACAGAGCCCTGGGATGCTGCAGCTGAAGAGCCAGGCAGCTTTTTTATACACAACTAAAATTCTGTGCTGAGCCTTACATTTGTAGACGTGCTCAGTGACCTGTATAATCCCTAGATAGTTCATGTCACTTTGAAACTTCAGCTCTATTTTAAGCTGGGCTTCTCTGCTGCCTGTTCCTGCTGCTTCCTCACCAATCCTATTGCTCTGTGCATACAATTGCTAGGGACAGCACTGTGGCATGCCTTGCCACTTGAATCCAATGTACACTTTGGATCTGGGTATTCAACCAACACTAATGAATTTTCAGACTAGAAGAAACACAGTGAGTTTGTTTCACTGTGGAAAAAAAGAAATGCTTGGAGAGATGTAGGACAATCCAAGTTAATAATCCCCCAACAGCAGTGGGAAAGGTCAGAGATAAACAGGTTCTGCTGTTTGGCTTCAGAACATTCACAAAAGATTGTCTTGTCTGCTCAAAAAGAGAATTGACTGCCCAGTCTGGATGTGCTCTTAAAGAATTTTCCCTCATTTTTATCATCAGTAATTCTGTTTTCAGCCTCAAATCTGAGGGTTCAACAGGGGAAACTGATCAACCATAAATCTTTGTTAGTCATTGTAGAAGAAATCCAGAAAGGACTCTGATGAAAGGGTGCTGGAGTGTGTCCAGAGTGGAAGCAGAACTGGGGAAGGATTTGGAGCACAAGGAATAGCTGAGGGAGCTGGGCAGACTCAGCCTGGACAAAAGGAGGCTCAGGGAGGACCTTCTCAGTGCACAATTCCCTGGGAGCCAGCTGGGGGTTGGCTCTACTCCCAGAGAACAAAGAGCAGGACAAGAGGAAACCTCAAGTTGCTCCATGGGAGGTTCAGGCTGGACACTAGCAGGGATTTCTTTACAGAATGGGTGTCAGGCACTAAAAGGGGCTGCCCAGGGAGGTGATGGAGTCTCCATCTCTAGAGGTGTCCAAGGAATGACTGGAGGTGGCACTCAGTGCCCTGGGCTGGGTGACAAGGTGGGGACTGGTCACAGGTTGGACTTGATGATCTTGGAGGTCTTTGCCACTCTACATGATTCTCTGATTCTTTGGCTTCCTACTAGTGGAGTTGGGCATTTTGCATTGTTTTTCTCAGTGACAGTCTCCTTCCCAAAGCTGTGACCTGCTCCCCATCTTGCAGACAGTCTCCCTCAGTGGCCTGTTCTCTACTTTGAGGTCCTCTCCCTGGATTTCTGGCAGAGGTATCGTGTGGAAGGATATGGGTCCTTGGTGCTGCCAGCATGTCCAGGTAAAGCATCCTTGGGACATTGTGTTAATTGTCTGGGAGAATGAGTTGAGTGGTCCTCTTGGGAAGTGATTCAGCCAGTCCCAGGGGTTTGTTGTACTGAAGGGAACAGTCAGCTCTCCGGGGTGCAGCAGAGAAGGATGTGAGGCACATCTTGAGTTGCTGTCCTTGATCCTTTGATACTGCCACCACAATATCTGGTGTGATAAATCTCTGGGTGGGTCCATCCATCTTTACAATGGCAGTAACCCTCTGTGTCCCACATGGGATCTGGGAGTGACCCCTGTGTGTTATGAGGAGATGCTGCTATTGGGCAGAGGGTAATATCAGCATTGGCTGTGTGACTACAATGGGCTGACTCCATGGGAACATGCTTTTAGAACATTTCTGATACTGTGCAGTGTTTCCATTTCTAGACAGCTCTGGGTTGGGTCAGCAGGTATCCACCTGCCTTTGCTGTCCTCTGTGACTGAATAAATCACAGGTGACAGCAGCTAACCTTCCCTCTTGTCCTGGGCCAGGTGTCCACACGCTCACCATCCCTACCTGGCGTCCTGTGGATCTGGGAACTGTTGCTGAAATGAGGAGGTTTTTCATTGGGGGATCTCCTGAGCTGGAGGACTTAACCTACGTCCGGATACCATCAACCTTCAAGGTGGGCTCAGCTGCAGAGTAGCCTCTTGCCAGGACATGGTGCATTTTGCTCTTGGTTCAGGTGTCCATGGTCAGCCTGGACCAGATCTGAACAAGGATGAGCTGCTGGTCCTGTCCCTCTCACTGAAGAAATGTCTCCTCTGGGAGTCTTGTGATCCTGAACAGAGGAATGAGCAAACACTGAGGCAGAGCTGTGCCTTTTGAGGGGTGAGCAGCTTAGTAGGGGAGCACGGACCAAAGCCTTGGCTTACCCCTGCCTATGAAGTGTTTGTCAGGTCAGCATCTGGTACCAGCTGTAGACTTCTCCTGGGTTTCTGTGAGGAATTTGGGCTGTATTATGCCTGGAGCAGCTTCCTGAAGCAAGAAGCTGATAGGTGTGAGGCAAGTAGAAACTTCCTATTCTTCAGAAAGTTGCAGAGGTGGCTGCTGGTGTAATGAGCAGGGTGATGTTAGTGGCAGCTTTGTGTGGGAACAAGCCCTGATGCAGCTGGTGAAACCCTGCCCCAGCACTGCACTGCCAGCATGCAAGTGTCCTGCCCTCAACACAGCCTGGAGCTATGTGCCCTTCTTTCCAACCTTGTAGGGTAGGGAAAACTGTGCCCACAGGAGTCTGTGCTGTGGTGGAACATGCTTGTTTTCACAGAGGGGTTACTCTAACCTGTGCCATCCCTGCAGGGAAAGCGCTTGAGCCGCTTCGGTTTCCGGACACAGACCACAGGCAGCGTCACGTTCCGGCTCTCTTGCCTGCAGCAGTCCAAGTGAGTGCAGCAAAGGGAATATGAGCTCTGTAAACTCCATCTCCTGTGCTGGTTTTGGCAGCCCTGACTTGCTGGTGTGCTTCTGTGCAGAGCCTTTCTGGAGAACAGTGCCCTGAGGCAACGCATGCAGAGTGTCCTGGACCGACTGGGAGGCTTCAGCCAGCAGAGCTCTGTCTACAATGTTTTGGGTAGGGCCTTCAGTGTCATTCTGTCTTGGTGAGCTTTGGCTCCCTTTTTACAGAGTGGGCAGGATATTTCAGGATGATCCATTACTGTGGGAATAATTCCCCTCCCTATGAGCTCTCAAGAGTCCATGGCAGAGGTTTGATGTTCTGCACTGAGCTGGAAACTTCAGGAGCCATCAGCTCTGAGCAGGCAGGAGGGATAACCACTGTGTGGGGGCACAACCTGGACTGGGCTGCCCAGTCTTGCCTGGCACTGGGCAGAGCTGATGGCACTAAGGCACAGGCTCTGTGTACAGAATCAGAGAGCAGCAGGTGGAGCAGCACCAGGTGCTTTGGTGGTGTCACCTGTCCATAGGGATCCTGCACCAGGAGGGATGATGTTCACTGAAAACTCACATCCCTCCCCTGCCCTGAGGCTGTCTCATGCACTGTGGCTGCTGTCACCTCTGTGTTGTAGAGGCTTTCCAGCGGGCACGGCGCCGGATGCAGGAAGCGCGGGAGAGTCTTCCCCAGGACCTCATCAGCACTTCTGCTTCTACTGGGCCCCAGCCACTGGAGCCATGAGTGTCACCTCTGCTGCCTGGAGCACTTGGCATCGTCCCTCCAACAGCAGGAGTCCCAGTGCCGGCACCTGGAAGCTTCAGAAGCCCTTCCTTTGTTGTGTTCCTCGGATGGGGAAGGGAGCTTGCAGCACCTCCAGACCCAGGATTTGCATTTCCACAAGTACCTGTAGAAGGAGGCCTTTTTTTCAAGGCCCTTTCTTATCAGGCTCTAACTATACAGCAAATTTTTCACATTTCTTCTGAAATACTGACATGGAACCTGTGAACCCTGTAAAACATTTACAGGGATTGAAAAGGAAATAATGAGAAAAATCAACATGACTTGGTAAATTTAGATTTCTTCTTAGAGAAGAGGGTGATGTTGAATGCCAAGGCATGGATGCTGTTTCAGATTAATGGAATGAGTAGCTAATTTGAGAAATGCTGATAATTGTTGTTAGCTGTTGTGTACAGGGCAATCAATAGTAAAATTAATCTGTCCACCTCTACCTTAAGACTGATTTATTCCTAGAGAGAGAGCTCTCTGCCACATGCAATATATGGAATTAAATCAAAGGAAGACAAATTGAGAACTGGACAAAATTTTTTCATTCTGGATTTCCTTGTGTGTGCCCATAAGGTCTGGCTCTGCAGTGGTGAGCAGGAAGTTTCTTTTTTCAGGAACACAATTGAAAACACACCTTCCCCTTAGATCACCACAGAGGTTTGGCTGGGGCTGGGAGGTTTGCAGACAGTGAGAGCAGCTGATAACATTTGCACAGTAGCTGAACTTTGAACTGTTCAAGCTGTTCATTTGAGGTTGATGTTCATTATTGCATCTCTGATTGCAGAACAGTGGTGCTTCCTGGGAAAGCTTGTATTTACCCACTCTTTACCCAGTTTCTTCTGTTCTTTTCTCATTTTTTCCCCTATTTTTATTTCTGTCTCAAGTTCAGAGGAGCATAGCTCCCTGCAGACTGACAGTGCTGTGCTGGTTTGTGCACGAGTCACATTTCCATGTGTTTCCTGTTCCAAACAAAGGATGAAAAGAAAAAACTCAAGCCCAGACCTTGCAGGTTTGAATATGTCTCTGAATTCAGGACTCAGAGGCAGGATATGAAATATGAATTGGCCATCCTTCTTTTGCTCTGCACGTTCCTCCTTCACAGGGAACATGAGACTCATGGTTGCAGCCATGTGTGTGGTTGTTAAAACATCCCCTTATTCCCTGCTGCTCCATTGTTTTCCTCACTCCCTTCTTGTCATTTTGAGGTTGTCCCAGTGTTCAAGGAGAAAACAAACTCCAAAAAGGAGTCAGCAACTCTCAGAGTTTGTTCTTCCTTGACCTTTGCTATAATTCCTAGATCTGTCTGGCAGCTTGAATCTAGCTGGTAATTTCAGTTATAAGGGGACTTTTCACCTTCCTTGGCTGTTGCCCCTCATTTTGCTGGAGGAGGCTACCAGGATGTGTTGGAAGTGTGGCCTGTGCAGCAGAACAGTGTCCTTGGCCTGCAGCTGGGTGATGTGCCTGGTGCTGATGTGATGGCTCTGGAGGTACCACATCTGGTGCTGGAGCAGCAGAACTGATCTCTGTGTTCTGGCATGGTCTGTAATGACTGACCCAGGATGAAAAGCATTCAGTGTAGCACTTGTTATATCTTTATTTTAATCATTAATCATGTTATGGCCTTGTGTGTTTATCACACCCTTCTGGGCATTTTTGTGGTGCTTATCAGCAAGGGCTGAACTGCAACTCTCTGAAATGCTTCTCAGGATGGAGTTAAAAGGCTACAAGAATAATTTCTTTATCAATAATGTAACAAAACACCTTTCTAATTGAGATGATGCCAATGGCAGATCCTCTTAGAGTGGAATTTTCTGATGAGGTCGGGTTCCTGACTCATTGCCCAGTTATTATAGCAGGATTTAGTGTCCTGAGTGTGAGATGCACTAAGATTTACATAATTATAATATTTTACTACTTAAAACTCTGGATAGAGAAACTCGAGAAGAAAATCTAAAAATTAAAAGTTACTGGAACCAAGCAAGCAATTCTTCCAAAGTAAGAGACAGTTTGCAGTTCTTCACTGCTGTGCTTGCAGCCTCCTTGGCCTGACAGTGCCAGTGGTGCTGGTAAAAGCTGGTTTGAAGAGAGCCCCTCAGCAAATGCTCTTTGAATTTGCAATTTTATAAATTAAACTAGCACATTTCCATATACATGTACACATATGAAAATGTCACTGATCTTTTAGTCACAACTGGCATTTGTGCTCTGAGCCTGCCGAGGAATCCAGCCTGGAGGGGAGGTGTGCACACCTGGGACTGGAGATCACCAGGGGGGTGGAACACTTTTCCTATGAGAAAAGGCTGTGAGAATTGGGATTGTTCAGCCTGGAAAAGAGAAGACTTTGGGGTGACCTAGTTGTGGTCTCCCAGTTCCCAAATGAAACCAATTACAAGGGCCTGGAGTGACAGGACAAAGGGGAATTGCTTCCCACTGACAGAGGGCAGGGCTAGGTGGGATATCAGGAAGAAACTCTTTCCTCTGAGGGTGCTGAGGCCCTGACACAGGTTACCCAGAGCAGCTGTGGCTGCCCCACTCCTGGAAGTGTTCAAGGACAGGTTGGACAGGACTTGGAGCAACCTGGTCTAGTGGAAATTGTCCCGAGTTAATGAAATGGGAGCCCTGAACTGAAAGGGGAGGGAAGGAGGAGCCTGCAGCAGTCAGAGTCCAGGAATTGCTGCAGATTCATGAGGGTCCCAGAGTGGATCTAGCAGTGAGACTTGGGGATCTGTGCATGGCTGGCAGCCCCCCAGCTCTGGCTACACCAGCTGCAGCAGTGTAGCTGGTTTCTCTGGGGCTTTGTCTGCTTCTTTTGGGCTGACTGGAGCTATGATGGGTTTTTGAGAGCCAACTGAACTTCCAGCTGAATGGGCATCTGTCCAAGGCTGAATCCAGTAGCCTCACCAGTGCTTTGGTGCCCTCAAAAAGCCCTCAAGGCTTTCCAGGCTCAAGTTAAATGAGCTGTGCAAACAAAAGGGAATGGCAGGAATGATAGCTTGGTGGAGGAAAAGGCTGTGGGCAGTTGACAGAGCCTGCATGATGCAAATACATCCATTAGAAATTCCAGTGTCAATGTAACAGAAAAAAACCCAAACCCTAGAGATGAGTCATTCACATGGTTGGAACAGCTTCCCACCAAAGTCAGACTGCAGGAATGGGTTTTGGTCTCAATGGAGGAAGATCTGGGCTGTGATAACTCCAAACTGGGGATGTGCCAGGAAATCTCAAATGGTGCTTTAGCTTGGCCCTATCCCAGGACTGGGGGATGTGTACCAGGAGTTGCATCCTTTCTGTGTGAAGGATGCTGGGATGTAGGGATGTGTAGAGAGAGGGTGTTTGAGAAGGACACTGGGATGTGCACAAGGAAGAATATTGGTGAACATCCTCCTGTGCACCAGGAGGGGATGTTGGGGAGGATACTGGAATGTGCACCAGGAGGGGTGCTTGGGAAGGACTCTGGGGTGTACATCAAGAGGGATGTTTGGGAAGGATGGTGGGAATGTGCACCAGGACAGGTATTTGGGATGTGCACCAAGATGGGGGGGTTTGGGATGTGTGGAGCTGCCAGCTCTGGGCAGGAGGAGCTGCAGCAGGACCATGTCCTACAGAGATTTGTCCTGCCCCTGGCTGGTGTGTGGGGAGGGGAGGAGATTTTATTTGCACCACAGGGTTTAAGTGGTTGTTATTAAATCTCTACTGGAGGTTAATTGTTGGATCAATATGTTTTAATTTTAGCCACGGGACTGCAGTAGCAGAGGAAGGCTCCCGGCAGCAAAGGGAAGTTCTGGGCTGCTTTGCCTCTCATCCCCTGCTGCTGTTTTATTAATGCTCATTGTTCTCCCAAGGTGCAGCCCACATTCTCTGCAGTTAATGCCAATATTTCAATGCATGGCAGAGTAAAGCTGACCTGAGCATAATCCCACTTCATTGGATCAGTCAAGAAATAAGTGTCTGTGTGCCCTGTTCCTGCACTGAGATGATTGCTTTGGTTTGATTGAATATCCCTCACTGCTTTGGTTTGAGCAGGTTTTAAGTGAACCCTAGTGCCGTGTAGGCTGGAGATACTTCCCTTTCTCTCTCATCTGTCAAAATCATTTTCTAGAGTAACACAGAATATCAGAAAGGACTGGTGGAATCAGAGTTCTCTATAATTTATTCACGAGTTCTTGTACCTAAAATAATCTTTCACAACAGTTGGCAGGATTTCTACAGTGCGTGAAAGTGAAACTTGTCTTGGAGGTGTGTGATTCCAGGTTGTTTCAAGCTTTTAAATCTGAGAATTAGAGGATCAGCTTTTGGGAAGGTGGAGAAGGTGGGTTTCCCATGACTTAATGTGGCCTTAGAAAGCCAGAAAGGTCAGGCTGAATATCAAGGTCTAATGCACAAATTTCTTCAGGCAATGTAACTGATGACAGAAGCTCATCTGTGAAAAGCCTGAGAAATGTTTTTTCAACTTGTTCCTTACATAAAGACAGAGAACACACATCATCCCTATCATGTGTTTTCTTTTTTCTGTAGGAAATTTTCCTGTGCAGGGCATTGGCAGGGGCAGCTTGTGCCTGAGTGTGTTGTCAGGCTGCTGCTGGAGGCATGAGGAGGTGGAGAGAGCCTGTGATTCCTTTTAGGTGGTTATTGTTTCTCTGGGGGGGTTCACGTCCCATTCTGCCACTCCCTGGGAGATCTTGTTCCCTCTGCTCATGTTCTTGTGAGCACCATGATGCTCTTAATGCTCAGGACATGGGATTGGGAATGAGAGATGAGACAAGCTGTAGACAAGGGAATGTCCACTTTTCCTACTGCTGCTGGAAATGCTGAGTCCTTATAATGTCTGATTTTTTCCACCACAGATGTGTTAAAAAGGCTGAATTTCCTCTCCTTCTCCTTGGTCACCTCTCTTTTTCCTTTGTTTAACCTTCTCCTGTCCCGTTTTGACTTTTTTGGCCACAGAGCATGGCTCTTTTCAATTTTCCAGCCCCATCCAATGCCTGAGTGCCCTGCCTCAGCTTCTCCAAGGCATGGCACAGTTCCCCTTCCTCCCAACATCATCTCCCTGTTTGCTGAGATGAACTTTCCCCAGAGTGGGAACAGGAGTCCTGTCCCTGGAAAGACCATGGGGCAGCATCTTCCCATCCTTAGATATATGGGATTGCAGCCTGTGTTAGCTGTCCAAAAGCAATTTTTAGTGGCTGTTGGCATGGAGACAAGCATTTGGAGTGATTGCTACTGACATACCTGCTTCCCTTGAGCAGGGAGAGAGAACCTCCAGCTGGATCCACTTGTGACTGTGGTCATATGGACCTTTCTCTCTGCTGCTCCTGCCCTCCCTGGCATCTCCCTGGGCATTGAGTGGAATGAGGGGTGAGTCTCCCTTGCAGGGAGATGGTGTGGAGAGGCCCATCCAACTCATCCCTTCCTTGCCTCTGAGATCCTGCCTCTCCTATGCCATAGGACTTGGCTGGTGTTCTTGGCATAGAGAACACCTCCCTGGCTCCCTCAGCACTGATGTGCTCTGTGACTCTGGTCTCTTCCCCTGTGAACAGCTTTCCAGCCTAATCCTCGACAAATAATTTTTGGCAGCTGTTCCAGAATCTCTGTCCTGTCCCTCCAAAGTGAAGAGTGTCCCTGAAGTAACAGCAGTGACTGAAAATGAATGAATGAGCAGCTTCAGGTGGTTTCTGATCTGCAGCCAAGCTCAGGGCTGCACTCTGGATTTCTGTCATGTTTGCACTGTCAGCCTCACTCTGAGCCCAGCACTCACTTTTCTCTGTGTTTCTGTTGAGGATTTATTCTGCACCCCCTTGTTTGTGTCTGAACTCTTCCATTGGCAGTTGCAGTTCTGTCTCTCCTGATGGAGGCAAGTCCTTGAGAATGACAGGATCGATTTTGGATCTGCTGCAGCTGCACCAGCCATCCCCTGCAGCCTCTGCTCAAAACGCTTCTGTAATTCCTCATGTGTCCTTGGGTTTCTTTGCTGCAGTTTGGGCTGCCTAACACCTGAAACTCCATCCATACACAGTGCTGCAGGCACAGGCACTGTTCCAGCGAGCTGTGCCTCTGGCTCCCTGGATTTGCAAGCCCCTTGTAGCACAAGCAAGTCCCAAATGAGGGACTCAGAGGAAGGGACACCCTGTCCAGGTAGAGCCTCAGCCCAGGGCCCTGGTGTCAAAGCACCATTGGAGAAAGAGGGACTATAGCTGTCTGGAAGAATGAAATGCGTTTGGGATGTGGAGGACTGCACAGAGTTTATTATGGGATGTTTTAGAGAGGAAGCAAAGGTGGGAAAGGGATGGATACAGGTAATTTGGGGAAGAACACGCAGGGGATGAAATGGGAGTGTCGGGGCAGCCCTGGTGTAATCCGGCAGTGCTGTCCCAGGGGGATGAGCTCTCCCGGAGGAGCAGGAAGGGAGCTCGATACTGGCTGTACCGGGGGTACCGGGGGTACCGGAGGTACTGAGAGTACCGGGGGTACCGGGGATACTGAGGGTACCGGGGGTACCGGGGNGAGGGTACCGGGGGTACTGAGGGTACCGGGGGTACCGGGGGCCGACTCGGCAGGTTCTGGCTGGTGCCGCCAGGGGGCGCCGCGCCCCAGAGCCGCTCTCGGAGCCCCGGGTGGGCTCGGCTTTGAGGGGAGCGGGGCTGTGCGGGGGGAGCGGGATAAACGGGGCAGTGCGGGGAAACGGGGCTGTGAGGGGGGAGCAGGGTAAGCGGGGCACTACGGAGTGACTGGGGCATTGCGGGTTTAGCAGAGTTGTGAGGGGCAAGCGGAGCTGTGTGGGGCAGTGAGAGGTGAGCGGGGCTGTGAGCGGTGAGCGGGATGAATGGAGCCATGCGCGGGGTGTGGGCTGTGCGGGCCAGTGAGGCGTGAGTGGGGCCGTACACAGGGTGAGCTGCGTTGGGTTTGGCCGTAACACCGGCAGGGGAGACCCCCAACCTTTGCACCAGGTGTAACCCAGCACTGGGCATTCCAAGGTCGGACTGCGGGAACTGCGACCGTGGTCCTGCGGCTGGATCCAATGGCCCCAGGAGCTGCAGGAACCTGCAGGCCCCGGCTCTGGGAGATCCCGCTCCTTTTTATCCCTGGCAGCGGGAAGGGTGAGAGGTGTCTCCCCGACACTGCCAGTTTCCCCAAAAGCGGCAAACCGGCAGCATCTGTCTGAGCCCTGCTGGCACTTCTCTGCTCCCTGCGAGCCTGGGTTTGGGGTCCTCAGGGTGGATCCTGCAATCTGCCCTGCTTGTCCCCAGGCTGGGGGTCAGAGCCAGCCCGTCTTGTTGGTGCCCCCAAACCTCGCTGTCTGCTGGACCCCCATCACCACTGCCACCGCCCCAGGGACACCCAGGGGTGATCCTGCTCTTGGGGCTATCCTGTGCATGCGATGTCCCACAGGTACGACCTCCCCAGGTGTCATCCCTCCCGATGTTATTCCCAGATGTGACTTCCTCCTGTGGGCCTCCTGTGGACTCTCCTCCAATGTGATGCCCCCAAGTCTGAGGTCCCCTGGGTGTGACCCGCAGCTGCGACCTTCTCGCGTGGACCCCTCCAGCGAGACCCCTTCCCCGAGATGTGACCCCCTCCCCCCACGTGTGAGGTCCCCTGGGTGTGACCCGCAGCTGTGACACCTCATTTTCCCCCGGGCGCGACCCCCCTCACCCGGTGACATCCCCTTGTAGCTGTGACCTTCCCAGCCGTGCGCCCGCCTTCCCCGGTCGCCTCCCCGCGATGTGAGACCCCAGGTGGCGGCTCCCCGCAGTCTGACTCGGGGATGTGAGCGTCCCCTGGCAGTCCCCCCATCATGGCAGGTCCCCGGTGTCCCCCCGCCCCTCTCCGCAGCGCCGCACGCATGCTCCGCGCCCGCCCCTCCCCGCGCTCTGCCCGTTCCCAGCGGCGGCGGCAGCGGGGCGAGGATGAAGGACCGGACCGGGGAGCTGCGCGCTGTGAGTGCGGGGCGCAGCCGGGGATGCGGGGGATACGGGGGATACGGGGGATGCGGGCAGCCCCCTGCCCCCATCGGGGACCGCCCCAAGCCGTCTCGGCCCCCCCTTCCTGGGCAGGGGCCGCCCTGCCCTGAGCGGCGGCGGCGAGGGGGTTGGGCGGGGGCTGGGAGCAGGGGATGAGCCCCCCGGGACGTGGCCGGGATGTCGGGGTAGGAGGGGGGGGTNGAGGGGGGGGTCCCCCGGGCTGCCCCCTCCGCACCGCTGCGGACCGCTCCGGTGCTCCCGGGGCGGTGCGAGCGGCGATCTGCGCGGTACCGGGGGGCCGCGGCGGCCGAGCGGCATCACCGCTGGGAAGGCCGGATACAGACGTGTATTTGTGCGGGTGCGGGCGGGGGCTGCCCGCGGGCGGCGGGGTCGTGCCGGGGGTGCTCAGGCGGGACCGTGCCGCGCCCGCCCCGCTCCCGTTTTGCGTGTTCATCCTCAGGCGCAGCCGCTGCGGCGGGGCCGAGGAGCGCCTGCGGCCGCTGCAGCGCGGAGACCCC
>VWYE01026652.1:124027-160591 GCA_013398995.1 Alaudala cheleensis
CTTTTTCTTGTCAGGTTGTTTTTTTTTTTCGTGGATTTTATCTTTTTTTTTAATTACTTCACTGTTAGTGCTGCAGAGCCGCCTGGGATTGCAAGGGGAGTCTGTCCCGTGGGGAGGACTCTGCCATAGATCGAGGGGCAGTGGGGACCACCGTGGGTGTCCAGTCTGGTCTGGTATCAGAGCTCCCACCAGGATCACTTGGCTGGGAGTTTGATTAGGTGTGAAAAACACCAGGAGGATGGAGCTGGGGTGATGCCAGCGAGGGGCTGAGGGGGTGGCTGTCGGGGATGATGGAGTGGCTGTTGGGGTGATTGGGCAGCTCTGAATGCCCAGGGCTGACTGTAGATGCCCAGGGTTGGCTGTGGATTCTGGGAGAGGAAGAGGCTCCCCCAAGAGCTGCCTCCCCACTCTGCTTGGAAAGCACCCAAACATGGGGCTCTGTCTCCACCACCAGCACAGGCTGTGAAATGGGATTGGAAAACAGGCTTTTTAATAATAATAGTAAAAAGAAGCCTTATGAATGTCCTTTTGGCAGCCGGCGCTGGCTGAGAAGTGATGCCATGGAGTATTTTAAAATTCTCTGTTCCTTTAAATACGCCTTTAGAAAAATAAAATGTGTTTTCGCCTCACTCCCGCTGCTGCTTATTCATCAGCCTCATGCTGAGGGTGCAGCATTCTTCCCGGGGACTCCTGGGGGATGGAGGAATGCTTCTGAGCATCCAGTTGCCCTGAATATGAGTGGGTGCCCCCTGGCAGGACTGCAGTGAGCGAGGCAGCGTGGATTTACACCCTTGGTGGTGGCAGACTCCAGGGAGGAGCAAGATGCTGCAGTGGACACAGAGTCAGGGACGTTTGAACTTGTTTCCTCTCTGCTGCCTCAGTAATAGCCTGGGCTGGTTCTTCCCATGTTAATAACGTATCTATATTCTGCCAGGGGTGATAAAAAAGAAGGATTAATAAAAAAAGAGCTGGCATTGTTGTAGCAGAGGAGGAGATGCAGGGCGGTCACTGCTCTACAGAACAGGAGCTCCATGTCTTAATGGGATTTTTTTAAATGGTACTTGAAATTCAAAATGCTAATCCCAGCTCTTTTCTGAACCTCGGCTCTGGTTTGGATCAGACTTGCTGGGGCTTACTCAGTGCCCTTGTGGGAGTAGTGTCCCCAAGTCTGCTCTGAACCAGGGACAGGAAATTTAACTTACAGATGAAACATGTCCTCTTGTGGAGGGGGACAGCTGAGGATGGGCCGTGCAGGATGCCTTGGATGAGGCCAAAAGCAGAGCCTTATTTATAACTGCTGTGCAGGTGCCACAGCTGTGGCTATGAGTGGCCTTTCCTGCCCATCTGGAGTGGGTCTGGAGCTGCTCCCATTCCCCAACACCTCCAAAAGCAACCCTGATGAGATGGTGTGTACATGTAGGACTGGGAGAGTCCTCTGGTGCTCCATCCTGCCACAGAGATGACAGCTCAGTTTGAGTGAGACATTGGGATTTCCAGGATGGGACACAGGTCCAACTGGTAAAATAATTATGAATGGTGTTTTGAGAGTGTGAGGAAGTGAGGGAGATGTGCCAGTTTTATAGGATCACAGAGTGGTTTAGGTTGGAAAGAACCATCCAGTTCCAACCCCCCAGCCATTGGCCAGGCCCATTTTTTGGGGTGCACTTTCCTCCTGTGCCCATTGTTCACCTCCAGCAGCTGTTTTTGTGTGCATTTCTGCAGTGATGTTTGCATGTTTGTGCCACTTCCCTCCCCAGCTGGCTGAATCCCCGCTCCTGACAGCCAAGTCCCTGCTCCCAGAGCTGCCTCCTGCCAGTTAAAGGGACAGAGGAAGCAAGGTGGGCTCCAGGTCCGGCTCTGTGGATCCACCCTCTCCCCTCCTGTGGCAGTGAAATCTGCAGCAGTGCCCCAGGATCACAGCCTGACCTCACTCCATCCCTTCCTCTTAATTCCATGCTGTTCCTTCTGAGGCTTTCACTCCTGGGGGCACAAATGTGAAGTCAACCACAGTTGCAGAGGTCGGGGCTTGTGTGTGTCTCCATCTTTCCCAGAACCCCCCGGCTGCAGAAGTCCCTACAGACCTTGGAGATGAATATATTCACTTTCCTCTCCTTTTTTTAACCCTCTCCGTTGCCATAAGTGCTTTTGAGCCCTCCTGTTGAGCCAGAAGGGTCACATAAATCATTCAGCTGTGCTCTGTGCCTGCCTGTGGGGAGTGGGGCTGTCACATGGAGGGGGACAACCGGTGGCTGTGGCGTGTCTGCAGCTCGGGCTGAGCTTGGCGGGGTTCAGCATCACTGAAATGCTGAGTTTTTGGGGGTGGGGAGGAGCAGAGCTGCCGTGGCAGGTCAGACATGATGGCTGCCCTTAGAGCATTGCTGGTCTCACAGGCACTGGGGCAGGGAGGGTGCTTTGCCTGCTCCCTTGGGGTCCTGGAGCCGGTGAATCCTCACTCCTGAGGTCTGGGCTGGGCAGCTGGGCAAGGAGGAAGGTGACAGGAGTGGTGTAGATGATCCCACATGCTCCTTGTGATGTCCTTGTGCTCCCCAGCAGCTGAAGAGCCCTGTGCCACAGGGATGCTGTTCACAGCAGTGGGTGCACACCGTGGCAGGGCAAGCCAAAAACTGGGAAAACTGTGCTTTAAACATGGCTGTAGGCAAAGCCCTGTCACAGCTCTGGGTCACATCCAGGGGACCTCACACCTGGGGGTGTCACATCTCAGAGAAGGGGTCTCTCACTCTAGGTCAGCTCTGGGTGGTGTGTCATGTCCCCAGCCTGGGAGAGGCCTGATGGTGTGATGGGTTTGAGGGACAGACAGACCTCAGAGGGGACACTGAGCCCCAGGGTCCATTGGTATGTGTTGGGGAGCTTCAGGTCTGGGGCATGGGGGTTTGGTGGTCCCACTGAAGTCAACTTAAATATGGGAATATTCTTGATCCACTGAGACCTGCTGTCAATCTGTGGGCACCAGGGAGTGAGAAGAGTGACCCCATCCAGATAGGTCAGATGTGCACTGGGTGTCTGAGAGGCTGGAGCCAAAAGGGTTCAGTGTCATCTCTGTTGTTTTAATCCAAGTGTCTTTGTGTGTGAGCTGCTCGGAAGCTGTACAAATGTTTGTTTTGCCATGTATCTTCCCGTTAACAAGATTTCTCAGGAAATATGCAAAATTATCACTACAGGCAGAACATGTACAGTAAGGCTCATTAAGCTAAGTACTGTGATAAATTGCTTCTTCCAGAAAATTATGTATATTGGCAGAAAGGAGGAGAGTGAGCCCGGGTGGAAGACCAGGAAGACAGAGAGTGTGGTGTTGTCCTGGCTCCAGGTGACCTGAGCACACCAGCCTCAGGGGAGTGTCCTTGCACCATGGTGTCTGCAGGATGATCCTGGAGGAGATGCGTGGCGAGGGGAGGGCAGGCAGAGGACAGCCTGGGAAATGGAGATGGAGCAGTGCTGTGTCAGGACCAGACCAGGCACAAAGCCAAAGAGGCTGTCTTTGCTTAGGGAAAATGTGAAACGAGGCAATTGTGGAAGCACAAGGAGTAGAAAGTTTTGCTGAACTGAGAGAAGGGGAGAGGGCAGGGGCAATGTGTCCCAGGCTGCTTGCACCTCTGCCTGTGCCCCTGCCTGCAGTGGCCAGAGCCAGGGCTGGTGTTGGAAATGTGGACACTGGTTTTGCTCCCCAAATTAGGGAGTTTACTTATGGCTATGAACAGGGGACAGGCTGTAGCATGTGGTGTGTCATGGGCTCACAGACTGGTTTGGGTTGGAAAGGACCTTCCAAGACAATCTGGTTCCAGCAGCCCTGCCATGGGCAGGAACACCTTTGACTAGACCAGATTGCTCTGAGCCCTCTGTGGCCTGGCCTTGAACACTTCCAGGGATGGGGCTGACACAGCAGAATGACTTCTGGGTGCTCAGGTCCCACATGAGAGATATTCTGAAACATCTTTCAACCTTTTTCATGATCCTCTTGAGTATTTTCCATAGTGATGCAGCTGCTCTCCCCTGGCAGGAGAGTCTCTTCCTCCATCACCTTTTGCAGGTGTGATGGAAGTAGTTAGTAGAGCCCAGGACATCTGCTGGCCAAATGCACTTCTTGGGGACATCCAGAGGAGAACAGGAAGTCCTCCTGTCCAGCAGCCCTGCAGAGCTCAGGCTCAAGAAAAGTTTTTCCTCAGTTGCCAAGGAACCTTCAAAGAACCATATCATCCAACCCTATTTTCATGGGTTGGGACATATTCCACTAGACCAGCTCCTGACTGGTTGTAGAATTCCAAATCTCCTACCCAAATTGTGTTCATTTGCTCCCAGGCCAGCATAATCTTTCTACAGGAGAAGGTTCTTCCTCCCTGCTGCCTCCTCCTCCTCAGGCATCCACAGGCCCCTCAGGATACACCCCAGTGCAGGGGACAGACCTGCCTGTGCAGCATCAAAATCTGCTGCAGGGTGGGACTGCACTTTCTGTTAACAGTGCATATCCCCAGATACTTGCAGATACTGGATACTTGCAGACCCAGGTTTCTTTTCTTAGGGAATAATGAAAAATGAAGTTTTCTGCTCACTGTCGTGTGAGTTTTCAGGAGAGCTCTGCCACTGTGGCCACTTCCATCCTGCTGTGCTTCTGCAGATGTGTGCTGCAGGTTTTCCAGCATGAGCTCTGCATTTTTCTCTGCCACTGCTGGTCTTCCATCAGGTTCTGTCAGACTTTGTGTATGAAATGGCTGTTTGTTTTGGTTTTCCAGAGGACCTTTGCCTTTTGGGAGGATCAGTGTCTCACCTGGATGGTGCTGAAGTTCTTCTACAGGGTGCAGACAAGAGCATAGAAGAAATGTCATTGAGCTTTTATGACTATGTGAGCAACCTGGTTTGGTGGAAGGTGTCCCTGCCCATGGCAGGAGCATCCTCAAAGGTCCATTCCAAATTAATATATTCCATGAGAGCCTGTTTGTAGGTGGGTTAATGGGATTTGAAGGATGACCATTTTGCAGGCTGTGTTGATCCCACAGCCACGGGAGTTGTGGTGCTGTGTCACCACCTCTGCCTGAGGCTTTCCTTCTTTTTTCTCTGCCAGTTTCCAGGGACAGACTGCAGTGTCACCAGTGGGCATCCCCAGGGCTTGGTGACATTGGCAGACACCAAAGCACAGCAGAGACCTCTCTGAGTGCTGACCCTGGTGAATGGAGTGGAGATCAGAGAGGAGTGCTGTGGCTGCAGCTCCTTCTGCTGCCCATGAGAAGGAAGCTCTGGTCTGCACAGGAGCTGTAACAATGATGGTGCCACTTAGAGGATGTTAAGAAATTATTTTCAGGTTATTTAAGTCTGTTTTTAATGAAATAATTCTTGAGCCATGACTGTAAATTTATGAAGTACTGGCTGTAAAGTGCAGGTGCTTTTTCAGTAGGTGATAGTGCTGTCCATGTTTCAGAGCTACAGGAGGAGGTCAGTGAGTTCAGCTCATTGCCCTCTCAGGACTGGTAACTCTGACACCTGTTCTTCAGAGTTAAGGAGAGTTTTACCTGTTTCATTTTAAAACTGAGCTTAAGAGTGATCATGGTTCTGATGAAAGGCTTGGACTTTGTGCCAGAGGCTGGGAATTATTTTGCAGGAATGCAAGCCAGCACCTAAGGACAAAACTCTTGGAAATCATGTTCTGCCTTGCACTGCCAGTGTTGGAAATTGGAAACACCACCTGACTCATGCAGATGTTGGTGAATGATGAAGTCATTTGTACCTTGGAATTTTATTTGTAAAAAAAGTTGTTAATGGGAAGGTATGGGCTGGTTTTGTTGAATATTAGAATTACAGAATTGCTTAGGTTAGAAAACCCCTCTAAGATCCAGCTGTTTCCCCAGCACTGCCAAGGCCAGCAGTAACCCCAAGTGTCACAGCTACACATCTGTTAAATCCATTCAGGGATTGGTGACTCCACCACTGTCCTGCACAGCCTGTGCCTTGGCAGCTGGGCTGGACAGCCCTTTCCCTGGAGAAATTTTCTCCAGTATCCAGGTGAACTTGCTCTGGAACAACTTGTGGCCATTTCCTCTTGTCCTGTCCCTTGTTCTCTGGGAGCAGAGCCTGACCCCCAGCTGGCTCCACCCTCCTGTCAGGGCATTGTAGAGAGTGAGGTCCTCCCTGAGCCTCCTCTTCTCCAGACTGAGCCCCCCCAGCTCCCTCAGCTGCTCCTGGGGCTCCAGACCCTTTCCCAGCTCCATTCCTTTCCCTGGACACATTCCAGCATCTCAATGACCTTCTTGTTGTGAGGGGCACAGAACTGACCCCAAGGTTTGTGATGCCTCAGCAGTGTCCAGCACAGGGGGACAGTCACTGTCCCTGCTGGACACATCATTTCTGGTACAAGCCAAGTGCCATTGGCCTCTTGCCCACCTGGGCTGATGTTCAGCTATTGCCAGCCAGCACCCCAAGGCCTTTCCCAGCTTTTCAGTGACTCTGCCCCCAGCCTGGAGCATTCCATGGGGTTGCTGTTATACCCTAGTGCAGGACCCAGAACTTGGTCTTGTTGAATGTCATAGAATTAGCCTTGGGCTATTGATTCAGCCTGTCCAGATCTCTTTGCAGATCCTTCTTGCCCTCCAGCAGGTCAACATCTCACCCAACTTGGTGTCTTCTGCTGAGGGTGCCCTCGATCCCATGCTCCATATCATTGATAAAGCTGTTAGACAGGAGTGGCCCCAACATTGATCCCTGGAGAGCACCACTGGTGACTGGCTGCCAGCTGGCTTTAATCCTGGAATAGGACACAGCTGAGTTTGGGGCCTGTGTGCCATGGGATGGCCAGTTTCTCATGGTGCACAGCTGTACTGTATGGTCTGCAAGAAGGCCTGAGGCTGAGACCACAGGAAGTTTAAACCATGGTCTTGGGTGGTTCAGCTCTTCAGGGCTGTCTCCTGGGAGCATTCCCTCTGGCTGTCCTTATGCTCTGCCTTGACACCACCTCCCTGGAAACCTTCAGCAGCAGGACTTCAGCCCTGCTTGAAGGGCTCCTTTTGGCTGCTGCAAATGCCTGAAGCATCCCCTGAAGTGTGGGGAGGTCAGGGCAGCCCCAGGGTGGGTGGGACATCTGTGGGTGCTCTGCACCTTGCCCAGGTGAGGCTGTGCTGAGCTGCCCTTGTGCTGCCAGGCGTTGCAGAGCCAGGCTGGGAGGTTTGCAGAGGATCTGTAGGCTCTCCTACGTGTCCTGTAGGCTCTGTGAGATGGCTGAGATGTCACTGGCTGCTGAGTTATTCTGACCTTGCCCTTCCTTGCACAGCTGCATGCCGGAATGAGCTGCCCTGGGAGCTCTCGGTGTCAGCAGCAGTGCCCTGGGCCTGGGGGTTTGGACAAGGTGACTTCTGTTGGGTGTTGGACCCCTGTGTGCCACCCTGTGTGGGGACACGATCCCAGACAGGACCCACAGCTGCTCAGAGGCATCCCCAGGAGCAGCCTGTGCTCCCTGCTCCGTGTTCTGCTCTTGGTACAGAAAGGACATTTTGCAAAGTGAGGCAAGCCCAGATGGCTGGAATCTCTTCAGCTGGGCAGAGCAGCTCGGAGGTGTTCCTAAATACAAACAAACAGATGCAGCCTGGGAGTGAAGTCGTGGAGCAGCCTCCTGCATCTCAGGGGATGAGGCCTTTCTTTGCTTAACTGAATGATCCCTGGAAAGGGGGATGGCAGCTGGTGTGGCTTTTTCTTTCCCTTGTGCTTTTGTGAGGCTTGCCTTGTCTCTGGTAGGGTGGGAGGCAGCATGGCTTGGGCTCACAGCTCTCTGGGGTGCTGGAGGCAGGCAAGGGCCCCCTGCCTGTTTGGACACAGATGTTTCCTAGGAAAATGTGCCAGCAGGGCTTGGTGGAGGGATGTGTCTGGGTTCAGATGTGCCCAGCAGTGGCTGAGCCCGTTGTTCCTCTGCCCTGCCTCTGCTGCCTGCACCAGCTCCCTGGATGCATCTGGACATGGTCAAATCCATCTGCTGCACTGACAGGAGAGGACAGGAACTTGTGGCCACTGCTGAGGTGACAGAGACCTGGTTATGCCCTGCACAGCCCACTCTGCCAGCTTTGCTGTTTGGAGGAGGGCAAGCATCAAGTCTTCAGGTGTTCTGTGCTTCTTTGCCTCTTTCAGAAAGTGACTGGAGAGGGTGTGGGGATGGGCCCAACCACGGGGATATAATTGGCTCAATCATGAATTTATTAGCATGTGTTGGTTACAAAACCTACAGAGCCAGGATGCCCTGGGGCTCTGGATGTCTTCTCATCTGCTACTCCTCTTTGTCGGGGATGGTGTCAGAGATGGTGTCACAGTTTGCCTCTGCCTCCACTTGGGATTTTGGCCCTTCTAGAGGGCACTTTGAACCCTCTGAGGCTCCAAAAGCTGCTGGAGGAGCTCTGACTGACCTGTCCTCCCCATCCAGCTCCCACTGCTCAGTGGCACTGAAGAGGCAGCAGCTCCCAGAGCCATCCCATCAGCTGGGGTGGTGCCCACTTGGCCTCTGGTAGACTGGGGAAATAAAAACCTTGCAAAGGAAGGGTTATCCTCACCTACCCTGTGTGAGGGAAAAGCCTGGAAGCCCTGGGTCCTTGTTGCTGCCTGACAGTGCCTGAGGCAGAAGTGGAAGGGCACTGGGAGGATGGTGTGCCTGACATTGGGAGTTCCTGGGCTGGGGCAATGTTTGCTGCTTGTGCTGAGCAGCACCTGCAGGTAGTTCTGACTGAGACAAGAGCTTTCCATGTGACTTTGGAAACCCATCTCACAGCTGGGATGCATGAAGCCAAAACACTCTTTGCTGTGTGATGCCTTATGTTTCCTTTGGGGACTTTTGGTCTTGTTCCTACTTTTGTACTAGAATTGATCGTGGGGGGACACCTCAAACTTGGGGTAGAGCAGTGAGGGCCAGAGTGGAGGGAGATGCTGGGAGCAGCTGATCCATCAGTGCCCAGAGCTGTTCTCCCAGTGGCATCTCCTTCTGTTCCAGTCCAAGCCACCCATGAGTGGCCACAGCCACTGCTCACTGGTTCAAGGATGTGGGGTGGGTGACCAGCCTGACACTGGGGGTGGGAAGCAGTGTGGCACCAAGGGTGTTTCCAGTGACGTGGGTTGGACAGATGGTGCCCTTCTCCAGCCCAGAGTGACAAGTGACATGTGCCCTCCTGACCAGCAGGCTCCATCTGTGTCATTTCCTCTTCATGGGGCTTCTGGCTGGGCTCTGTGCCACTCCCCCTGTCCAGTGCCTGCCCTAAATAACATCCCTCTGCCTGTCCATCAGCCTCTGTGCTCCCAGGAGTGGTCTGTCCTCAACCAGGGGTGCCTCTGACTGGGCTGTGTGTGGCTTTGGCAGATACCCCTTCCATGGGTGGTGGGTCCCCTTCCTTTGGGATTTCTGGCCATGGCAGGGTCCAGTGGGAAGCACAGATAGGACTAGGCAGGGATGTGGCATCCTTTGGGCAATGAGCCAGGCCTGTTTTGGATGTGGAAGGGACAAGCAAGAGGTGACAAGGAGAAGAGCATCTTGGCAGGTACTCTGCTCTCCTGCTGCTCTTCCTCTGCTGCCAGTCCCTGGCCTTCCTGGTTTCTGTACAAGCCTGCATTTAAAATTAACAGTGGGAATACTCTGCTCACAGGCTTCTAAAAGGGGCTCAGAATTCTGGCAAATAGAGATCTTGCCAGAATGATGGCAAAAGAAGCTGGACAGGGGAAGTTGTGTTGAAGGTACATTTTTCTGTACAGGGCTGCAGGGCTCTTGTGCTTCCCATCCTGTTCCACCCCTGCCATGGGCCCAGACACCTTCCACTATCCCAGAGTGCTCCAAGGCCTGTCCAGCCTGGCCTTGGACACTTCCAGGGATGGGGCAGCCACAGCTGCTCTGGGCAACCCATCCTCATGGACTGACATTTCTTCCCCATGTCCAACCTGACTCCACCCTCCTCAGTTTTGCAGCACTGTCCTGTGCTGGGACCCCAGAGCTGGAGGCAGCTCCAGGGTGTCTCAGGAGAGTGGAGCAGAGGGGGAACATCCCCTCCCTCTCCTGCTGCCCTCACTGCTGAGGATGAGCCCAGGAAACCGCTGGCTTTCTGTGCTGCCAGTGCCCATGGCTGGGTCAAGTCCCATTTGTCACCCGCCAGAATCCCCTGATCCATCCTCACAAGGTGCTCTCAGCCCCCTTTCCTTGGACTCCAAGTGCCAGATGACCATCCTGTTGGGTGCATGGTGAGGTGGCAGGAGCTGCAGGCAGGACATGTGTGTCCCCCCGTCTGTGGGGGCTGGTGTGGATGTCCTTGTCCCTGACATGGACAGGCTTAGCAGAGTGGGGGAAGAAAGATCCCCTGAGCTGGTGACACGCATCCAGGGTGGTGTTTGCATTGGCAGGTGCATCTTCCATCACTCACAACATGTGTTATCCAAGATCCTGGGGGGTGTAGGTGGGGGTCTGCATTGTAATTGCCCATCCAGTGGGCTCTTGGCACCACCCACCAAAGTGTGTGATGCTTAAAAGCTGTTGATGCTTAAAAACCAGCACAGCAGAAACCTAAGCAGGCATGTGTGATATGTAAAGTGGAATGTGAACATGGATGGCAGCTGTATCTCTGTGGCAAAGATCTGTCCACCCATTCCTAGCTTTAGGACATGGTTCTTTGTCACCTCCTCAACGGTGAGCCCTCCTCCCATGTGCTGTGGGTGCTTGGGATGCTCTGGGAGCAATGGAGCACATGTGGGCACTGCTCTGGAGCCAGTTGTTGACCCCAAGTGGACCTGAGCTCACAGGCAGGCTTGCTGCTGGCTGAAGGAATGGCACAGTGGGGACTGGAAGGTGACAGCTGGCACTGAGCAAGGCTGGAGCAGTGATGGCAGGGGACAGGGGGAGGGACTGGGCTGTCTGGTGGCACTGGCGTGCAGGAAGGATTTGAGAGAGCCTCTGGCCAAATCCTGCCCTTGGCTCAGGGAGGTGTGGGAAGTGCTGGGTGTGGTCGTGGATCCTGCTCTGCCAAAAGCCTGAGCTGTGCTCTGGCTCTCCATGCCAGACTGTGGCTGCTGAAGGGGATGGGAGAGGTGGTGTGGACCTGGTGTGAGCAAACTGCAGAATTCTGGAAGCAAAAAGCTTCAGGGGAAAAGCTGGCCCTGGCTGATGCAGAAGTGCCTGCTGCACGGACTGTACAGCCCCAGCTTTTTCCAGCTCGTGTGTATCCAGTGGGACCAGGACAGTGAGCTGGGCTGGGCACTGCTGAGGCATCTCAAATCATGGGGTCAGGTTTGGGCCCCTCAAAAAGGAAGGCATTGAGGGGCTGGAGAATGTCCAGAGAAGGGAACAGAGCTGGGGAAGGGTCTGGAGGAGCAGGAGTTGGTGAGGGAACTGAGGGATGGCTCGGCCTGGAGAAAAGGAGGCTCAGGGGGCACCTCTTAACTCTCTATAACTCCCAGACAGGAGAGTGGAGCCAGGTGAGGGTCACTCTTTTCCCAGGTTATCAAGTGACAGGACAAGGGGAAAGGGCCTCAGGTTGCTCCAGGGAGGGTTTAGGTTTGATGTCAGGCAAAATGTCTTCGTGGAAGGAGTTGTCAAACCCAGGAACAGGCTGTGCAGGGCAGTGGTGGAGTCACCATCACTGCAGGGGTTTAAATGAACCAACCCATCCCCAGGCTGGCAGCTTTGGCCATGCCCCAGCCTCACTGTGCCAGCAGCTCCTGGCCTCAGTGGCTGTGCCACAATTGGGCACAATTTCAGACTTCAGGGCACAGTTTTCTGTACCCACAGAGTGGTGGGTAAGAGCAGCACCATGCCTGCTTTTCCTTGTCAGGATGAGATTTTCTCCAGAATTGTGGGTGCTCTGTGATCACAAAGGCTCTGGATAACCATGAGTGGGATAACTGTGCCTGAGTGAGTTACCCAGGCAAAAAGTGCCACAAGGCTGAAAGCTGAGGTCTCTGGATGATACCACCCAAATCAGTCACTGTAGGGTGGAAGGACAATTTTAGGGGGCAGGATAGATATTTCATCTGGGTTATTTCAATGTGAGAGGGCTCTCTCTGGAGACTGTAGTGGCTTCCTCTCTGCAGAGTGCAGAGGGGCCATGGGGTGATGTGTAACTGTCTGCAAAAACTGCAATCATCATGAGATGAGCAGAGGCACTCCTGTCTTAAATCTCCATTCCTCTTGCTTCTTCTTTTTTGTAAAGAGGGAGTAAGAAGAAACTTTTCCAGCCTCTTAATTTTCCATTTCCCTCTGTCATGGAACTGCTTTGGATAATAATCTTTTAAATGTCTCCTTATGTGGAGGACTGTAATTTTTCCTTCCCTTGAGAGCTTGCATCCCCCGCCTTGCTGGGACAGGAGGTGTTTTCATCTCTGGTGACAATGACACACATGCTTCTGCAGACAAGGACAACCCCTCATTTGCCTGCTGTGACTTTACTAGTTCTGCTGTATTATCTGTTTGCTGCCACCTTTCCTGCACTCTGCAGCACTCCTTTTATTTTCCCATCACAGCATCCCTCGTGCTTCCCATGGCATCATCCCTCGTGCTTTCCCGTGGCAGCATCCCTTGTTTTTACCATCATGGCATCCCTCGTGTTTTCCTGACATGGCATTCCTCATATTTTCCCATTGCAGCATCTCTCGTTTTCTGTTCCAGCTTTCCTTGTGTTCCCCACTGCAGCTTCCCTCATCTTCCCTGTGGCAGCATTCCTTGTGTTTCCTGTGACAACATCCCTCATGTTTCCCATTGCAGCATCCCTCGTGTTTTCCCATCATGGAATCGCTCATGCTTTCTCCTGTGGCAGCATTCCTTGTGTTTTCCCATCACAGCATCCCTCAAGTTTTCCCATGGCAGCATTCCTTGTGTTTTCCCATCACAGAATTCCTTGTGTTTCCCATCACAGCATCCCTCTTGTTTACCCATGGCAGCATTCCTTGTGCTTTCCCATGGCAGCATTCCTTGTGTTTTCCCATCACAGAATTCCTTGTGTTTCCCATCACAGCATCCCTCTTGTTTTCCCATGGCAGCATCCCTCATGCTTTCCCAGTTGCAACATCCCTTGTTTCCCATCCTGACATCCCTAGTGCTTTCCCATGGCAGCATCCTGGCGTTCCCCATGGTGGAATCTGTGGCATTTCCCACTCCTACTCCTTGCAGAGCTGCTGTGCTCACACAGGGCTGAGGGTGAGCTCCCACTCCATGGGCTGTGGGGTGTCCTTAGCTGTGTCCATGCTCAGTGCTGGGGCTGTGCCATGGGGCACTGGCTGTCCCTCACTGCTGGATTTGTTTGTTCTCTGCTCTCTCAGGGTCCTGGGGGCTTGGAGTAGCAGTGCCTGGGGTGTTCCACGCTCTGGCTGGTGTTTGCCCCAGCTCCTTGGAGCAAGTGAGCACAGGAGAAGGGGAGGATGGAGCTCCTGAAATAGAGCTGTGAGTTCTGCAGCAAGCACCCTTTGATGCCTCTCTCTCTCTGTGTTGTTGCAGGCAAAGGACAGTGATGATGATGATGAAGTCACCGTCAGCGT
Source organism: Alaudala cheleensis (assembly GCA_013398995.1). Classification (NCBI taxonomy): domain Eukaryota; kingdom Metazoa; phylum Chordata; class Aves; order Passeriformes; family Alaudidae; genus Alaudala; species Alaudala cheleensis. The sequence continues at coordinate 137,510 of VWYE01026652.1, forward strand.
GGACCGGGATCGTTTCATGGATGAATTCTTTGAGCAGGTGAGAGGTTTGTTCCTCCAGCGTGGCTTTGAAGCTGGTTCAGACCTTTCTGCTGGCACCAGGGTGGGTTGTGGACAGTCCAGGCTTCCTGCAGCCCCTGGGGATGAGGATGAAGGTCCTGCCCTGGCTGGTGCTGCTCAGCTGATGCTCAGGGTTATGCTGAGTGCTGAACATCAGGAACCTGGCTTCCCTGCAGACCTCAGGCTGTGCTGCCCTGTGGATGCTTTCCTGCTCCCTCTGCACCTCCAGAACCCAGTGAGGGCATTGCCCAGAAATGAGGGAAGCCTCACCCACAGCTCTCAGGCCTTTCCCCAGAGCACCTCTGCAGAGCAGCAGTCTCTCCATGGGACTGATTTAATTTTGTGCCTCCTGTTCCCAAACAAGAGGTTGTCTTCTGGCATGTGGGTGGCTGTAAGATCTGCTTGCGGATTTTTAGCACACCCTTAGCATGGCATGTGTGTGGGGGGTGTTAAAATGGATCTGTGCAGGCAATGGAGTGGGAACTGGGATAAATCTGATGTGCAGGTGGAGGAAGATGAGCAAAGGAGTGGTGTGAGCCGAAGGAGAAGACTGAGTTAGAGGGTAAGCAGCCTGGCAGGCAGAGAACACAGGAGAGGCTTCTCCTCTTGGGCAAGGCTGGTGCCTTCCTGTAGCACAGAAGTGCAGGGGAAATGTCAGAATGGATCTTTCGGAAAATGTGGCCTCCCTGGAATGGGGGGTGAGCATCAAACTGGGCATTTCTGGAGCTTTTTTGTGGAGCAAGGAGCCATGGAGGACTGAGCTGCCTACCAGCCTGCCTTGTGCAGTCTCAGCAGTGTTCTGCTAGAGGTGCAGAGTCTGGGAATCAGTCTGATGCTGATTTATATAAATCCCAAAAGTTTCTCAGTGTATCACAAAGAATACAGGGCATACAGTCTGTATTACACTGCTGTGACTCAGAGCTGGCTGGTGGGATGGAGGAGGTCTGATTCCACAGAGGTGCTGTAGTTTCAAGGTGGAAAATATTTATCCAGGAGGATGTTTGATGTGATTCAGACACGTCATGGTTGCTTTGGAACAGGGTGTAATAATCCCTTCCCTTTCCAACAGTCCAGGTCTGTTGCAGACCACCTGTCTTGTTGTCTCACTTCACAGGTGGAAGAAATTCGAGGCTTCATTGATAAAATCTCGGAGAATGTGGAAGAAGTGAAAAGGAAGCACAGTGCCATCCTCGCTTCACCCAACCCTGATGAAAGTGAGTGACCTGTGGGCCCCCTGTGTCCTGTGGGCACCTGGCTTCACTGCTGGGGTGGCTGGAGCCAGGCACACTCCCCTGTGTCTGCAGGTGGCCATGGCTGGGTGGTGAGGGAGGGCTTGGACGTACCTGGTGACAGGTAAGGCCTGGAGAGGTGGGGTGAGTCCAGTGAGGCTGCCAGAGGGGCATTTCTGAAAGCATGGGGCAGTGGAGGCTGGGAAGAGCAAGTGGCTGTTTTTATGGTGGTTGGCTGTTGTCTTGCCCTGGGCTGCCTGGGAAAGTGTGTGGATAAGGCAGAACACACCAAGTGTCACCTACTTGGGCCCAGAAATGTTACAGCTCCTCTTTAAGCCAGGGGTGGGCAGTTGGGACCTTGCATCTCTGTCCTGGGGACAGTTTGTTGCTGGCTGGTCAAAGAGTCTGTCCCTTCCAGACCTCCTTCTTCCCCAGCCTTGTCAAACCTCAGAGAAGAGGTTTGCTGCCAGGAGCTGGAGTTAATGATTCAAGCACCCAGGAGGTGGCAACATTTGTGTTTGTCTGGGGGATCTGGCAGAGTTAGACCTGTGAATGCTCCCCTGTTCCCAGGTGGGAGCAGTGCTCTCCCAGGGGAGCCAGAGGAGCAGGCTCTAGGGGTGGTGAGCCCAGCAGAGGCTTTCCAGCTGCAGTGTCTGCAGAGCCCTTACAGTGGGATGGGTGGATCTGAGGGCTGAACTCTATAGGAGAGCAGGGCTGAGCCCTGCAGAGTGGGGCTGGACCCTGCCCAGGCTCCCCTGCCCAGAGGGAGCACTGGAACAGTTCTGCTGCCCCAAGCTCCCCCTTCAGGGTGACACTGAGCCCAGGTGGCTCTCCTTTGCCCAGCTCCATGGGGATGCTGGTGTCACAGGGGTGCTGGATGCTGCAGGATGGCTCTGGGCCTCTGGCAGCCCTGATTTTGGCACAGGTGTGGCTTCCATGGGCTGAGTGCTGCTTGTGCTCCCAGTGCTTGGAGGCTGGAAAGCTGACACCAGGTCTCTGCTCATCTACCCCCTTCCCATCCATTTCTCATTTGCCCAGTGCAGTTCCATGAATGCTTGTGGAATTGTGCCTAGAGGTCCCAGGAGGGCACCCACACACACATTGCCCTGTGTCCAGCCCCGTGACAAATCAGTAGATATTGTAATTACTTGAAAGGACTGGCCCTTCCTAAATAGTCTCAGGCTCCCCTCTCCTGGCAGCTGCTCCTCAGCTAAAATTTCCTTGGCCAAGCCTGGAAGCGAGGGATTTTCTCAAGGGAATTCACATCTCAGGCTATTGCTCAGTCATCCTCCAGGCTCTTGTGCTTTCACTGGAAGATGCTGCAGTGCTCCTGTTTGGGGGTGTTCAGAGAAGAGCTGCTGTGCTCCTGGCTGCTGCAGTGGCATGGGGCCCACCTGGGGCTGCAAAGGGCACTCATGGCCTAAAAGCATAATAATCTATTTAAAAGTCTGAGATCTGCAGTGAGCAAGATGTGGTGACATTCCCATGACTTCCAGAAGCATCCAGGACATTGGAAGTGTTCCTGGTTTTGTTTTGCAGAGTTACTTTGCCTTGGTATTGTAGAGAATTCAGTTTGTCATACCAAGAATTGTTTGGACAGGAAGAGAGGAGCCCACACATTAATCTGAAATGGGTGATTTGTAGCATTGTGGTGTGTTCAGGAGGTGGGGTAGGGCTCAGCACTGGACAGACAGAATCACAGAGTGCTTTGGGTTGGAAGGGGCCTTCAGAGATCATCCAGTTCCACATCCCTGCCATGGCCAGGGACACGTTCAATCTGGACCAGTGGACCACTTGCTCCCAGCCCTGTCCAATGTGCCCTTCAACACTTCCAGGGATGGGGCAGCCACAACTTCTCTGGGCAACCTTTGTCAGCCCCTCATAGTCTGACATTTCTTCCCCATGTCCAATCTGACCCCACTGCCCCTTGTCCCAGCCCTTGGACCATTTTGGTGGCCACCTCAGGGCCTGCCCTGCCAGGTCTTTGTCTGTGCTGGGAGCCTCACCCCCACCCTTCTGTGTTCCTGAACCCACAGAGAACCTGCTCATTAATGCAAAGGCTGTTTGTAACCCAGGGCTGTGAATTTATTGAGATTAATTTGGAAATTCAGAAACAAGTTCCCATGAGGCATGGAAGGGGGATGGAGCCAAAGGACATTAAAATGTACATTGTGAGAGGCTAATTTTGGGATGTTCTCACTCGGCTTTGCTGTTTAACGTGGCAAGGAGTGACACCTGGGATGGCCATCAGGGCAAGATGTTGCTCTCTGCAGGGATTTGGAATGCTGCTTGTCCCCTCTGGAACAGCACCTTGCTTATTTCTTAGTGATCTCCAAGTACTTTAGTGTCATGTGGAACCTTCTCTGCAGGATGATGGGGAATGTTCCTGCAGGAAACAAGAGAATGTCACGGACTCCTCGTCCTTGTCTGCAGGCACATGTGCTGTGCAGCTTGCTGGGGTGTGGGTGTAGCTTCTCCTTCAGACATACCAACTCCTTAAACACCACCAGCAAGTCTCTCCTGGAGCTGGAGGGCTTTGGGGTGGGGCAGAGCTGGGCTGGTAGTCTGGGAAATGTATGGGCAGTGATTGGCATTGCTGTTGGAACATAGAGTGGAGGGATGCATGGAGAGATGTGGAGTGATGCTGTGAATAGCCTCCTCCTCAGGTCAGTAAAAGAGAGGGACTCCATGGGTACAATCCCACTGGAATCTGCTTTTTAAGCTTAGGCTTAGGCAGGTGCAAGCCCTTGGTGTTCTTTGCAGGAGAAAGTGAGGTCCAGTGTCTGTGTGAGACCTGGATTTACCCACCTGCCTGGTGTGAGGAGATGCAGGATCTGTGTCTTGTGGAAGGGCTCATCCCTCCCTTCCTGCTGATCCCTCTTCTGGCTGCACAGACTGTTTTTGGATCTGGCTTGCCACTGCTGCCTGGGCTTATTTTGGAGCCCAGTGGGTGGGCAGCTGGCTGGCTTTGCCACTGAGACAGAGAGGTGACAGCCCACAGCTCCAGCAGGTTCAGATCTGACTGCAGGGGCACTGGGGAGATCTCCCCACCCAGCTGGGCAGAGTCATGGTGGGACTGGGGTGGGCTTGCAAAGGCTGAGGGGCTGTGTTCCTCCTTGGCTTGGGGCCATCGCTGTGACACTCCAGATTTGAGTCACAGCTCCTGGTGAACCCATTCCTAAAATCCTTGCCAGTGTGACTGTTGTTGCTCCTGGCGCTGGAATCAGCTGCTCCTGCTTGGTCCTTGGTCCAGCCCATGTCCCAGAGGAGGTGGCTTTGGGTGGCATTGCAGCCAGCAAGGGATGAAATCACATTTGTAGTTTTTCTGGGGTGGTCAGGGAGGGCTCCTCTGCCATTCCTCTTCTCTGAGCATTGCATCCCTCCAGTGGCCGTGCTCCAGTGCTGTGTTATGTAACAGAGGCTGTTTGCTCAGTGAATTGCCTCTGGGAACATAAATCTTCAGATCCCAAGTTGTGTCTCTCAGCCTGTCAGCTCAGCCCGTCTCTGCAGGCTTTGGGAGACCCAATAAATATTTCAGACATGGAAGTGGGTCCATTGCAGCTGCACCAGGACAGAAGGGGAGGTTCACCTCCATGGACACCTGACTTCCAGCTCAGGGTGGTGGCATCAACACCAGGGCACAGCTTACTTTGTTCAGTCTTTCTGCTGCTGGGAGTTCCTTGGAGAGTGGCCCCTGGTATTCCTAGCAGACCATTTTCTGGTGGAGAGATGTGTCAGGCAGGCAAGGAGACAAGCTGTAGCTGCTCACATTTCTCTGATGCTGTTGAGGTAGCACTGGCCTGTGTAGAAAAATCAGTTTGGAGTTGTTTGGGTGCTGAGGTGCTGGCTGGGCTCTCTGAGCTGACTCTGTGCTCTCCTGTAAGCACAACCCCACCTCTCAGCAGGTCCTTTGGGAGTGTGTCCCAGCAGGAAGCCCAATGTGCTCCAAGGAGCTGCTGCTCTGGTGCTGCTGGAGGAACAAGGCTGGAGCTGCTTCCTGCCCCCCTCAGACATGGCTTTCTGTTCCTCTCAGCTCCACTTACCACTGTGCACTGCTTTTTTGGGGCTACTTTCCCATAGTGCCTGGTCCCACCAGGGCAGGGAGGAGAATTTCTTGAGGACCAGGAGTTGCAGTAGTGCTGTGTTGGAGGCTGCAGGCTCAGGACTGTGATGCTCCTTTGGGAGGAGCAGTGGAGAGGACAGGTGAGGGTGACTTTGTTCTCCTGTCTTCTCTTTGCTCCTTCACCCTCTCCCAGCCTCCCGTGGATGGGAAATCAGAGGCAGCCCAGACTTCATCAGACTTTGAAGATGAAGCAAGTGCAGCCCCAGCAGAGCAAGGGATCTGGGAAAAGGTGTCTGGGCATGTCCTGGACACAGAAACCAAAAGCAACCCATCCTCCCTATTCATCTTCTGCTCTCACCCTTCATCTGCAGCCTTAGTGGAGCTGGGAGCTGGCCCTGCCCAGGCAGTCTGGCCTGAAGCAGAGATACATTCACAGAGTGGCTTTCACTGGAAGGGGCCTTAAAGCTCTTCTCATTCCAACCCCCTGCCATGGGCAGGGACACCTTCCACTAGACCAGGTTGCTCCATGCCCTGTCCAATCTGCCCTTAAACACTTCCAGGTTGGATGGGGCAACCACAGCTGCTCTGGGCACCCTGTGCCAGCCCCTCATGCTCTGACATTTTCTCCCCATGTCTGACTCCACCCTCAGTTCAACACCACTGTCCTGTGCTGGGACCCCAGAGCTGGAGGCAGCTCAGGAGAGCAGAGCAGAGGGGGAACATCCCCTCCCTCCCCTGCTGCCCTCACTGCTGAGGATGAGCCCAGGAGTCCCCTGGCTTTCTGTGCTGCCAGTGCCCATGGCTAGGCAAAGTCCCATTTGTCACTCCCCAGAACCCTCCAGTTCTTCTCTGCAGGGTGTTCTCCATCCATTCCTTCATGTCTCCAGCCTTCCCCCAGTCTGTGCTGGCACTGGGGATTGTCCTGACCCGGGTGCAGGGCTTTGCCCTTGGCACAGTTGGATGTCAGGATGTGGAGTGGCTTTGATGGACATGTGAGTGGCCCAGGGAGGCTGGATGATTCTGGTTGCTTCCCACAACTCCTGGAGTGGGGCTGAGGCTGGAGGACACCCCAGTGCAGCTGGTGGATGTCCTGGTCCTCAGCAGCAGCTTCAGTGGGGTGGGAAGGCCATGGTGTGGCAGCAGAGCCACAGCAGAGCAGGCACTCATGGGGACAGTGAGAACAGGTGCCATCTGCCCCTGTGGCTCTCAGCATCCTGCCTCTTTGCTTCCTGCTTCCCCCTCCTCCAGGCAGGTCCCTGAGGGAACGTGTTCTCAGCCTGTCTTTTCACCCATGGTTGGTGCAGCTGGGGCTGCCCCTGATACCAAACCTGGTGTGTGGTGTAGAGACTGGAGGGGTGTTTGGTGCAGGGGTGGGGGTTCCTCTGCCCACTGGGGGGGTCCAGGATCTCCTGAACTGTCTCTACTACCTGACTTGGCCTGGCCATCCCTAGCAGTGTGGTGCTGATGTTGCCTGTGGCCCTTAGGGCAATGCCACACTGTGCTGGGGGTGCCTCAGGTGGCTTCATCCTGTCCCTGTGTCACACAGATACTCTAGCAGACACTGCTCCAGCTCCATCTTGGAGGAGGTTTGTTTCTCCTGCCAGTAACCCTTGTTGAAGGGCCACTCTAGGACATACCCTCCAGTGGTCTCATTTCCAGCCTGAGCCTGTTTACCATCGATTTACATACCAACGTCAGCCCAGGAACAAATATATTTTGCTTAAAGAGCTGTTTGTCCTTCTGGCTTCATCCTGGCAGGTCACTGCAGCAGCTCAGGTGTTTTGTGTAGGCTTTGCACAATCTCAGCATTCCCAGGCCCCAGCACCTGCCCCAGCCCTGGTTTTAAGGAGGTGGGGTACCCCAGGGTATAAGGTCTGCAGGAATTTTCACCTTGCTGCTGGTCACCATTTCTTGAGCTTTTCAGACTGGGTGGCCTTTCAGTTTCTCTGTGGAAGTTGGGATCTGTCTGTGTGGGATGGGGTTCCCTGTGTTTGGGTGGTGGGTGCTGTGCTTGGGTAGCCAGAGGCAATGTGTGTTCGAAGGACAAGGACAGAGCAGGGGCTGGCAGGTCATGGTGACTCCTCTGTGTGTGTGTGAGCAAGGGCCTTCCATGTAGGTCAGCTCGTGGACACAGCTGTCCAGGGAGTGATCAGTCCAGCCCTCCCCATAGTCTCTGGGAACAAGCTGGCAAAACAGCACCCTTCAGCCCAGCCCAGTTCCTCCTGGCCCTGCTCCAGGGGATGCCATGGGGTGCAGGCAGACCAGGGGAGAGCGTGGCCATGGGTGTGCTCAGGCCATGGGTGCCAGGGATGCTCAGGTCATGGAAGCAGGAATGCTCATGCTGTTCCTCACTTTCCCTTTGCCACCAGCTGTGTGAGGCTCTGGCCTCATTGTGCCCAGCAGGACACATGGACTTCCTGTGCATCATCCCAACACTGCAGTGAGGGTACCTGGGTCATCTCTGTCCTCTCCTCCTGTGCTTTGAGGCTTTGTCTTTTGTTTCCCCTTAATGTGTTATCCCAGGTGAGATTCCCTTTTCCCAGGCAGTTCTCCTGCATACCCCAGCTCCATGATCACCAACATCCACTGCTCCATCACCCTGAGCAGTGCTGGGTGATCCACCACACTGAGTGCAGAGTTAATATCAATTAACTGGAGTCAGATTCATGGCAACATGAAAAAAAAAGAATCAGAATCTGCTGCTCTGTAATTATTTTGGGTCTAATTTAGCCTGAAGGGTTAGTGGCACTCCTGGAACCTGTGTTATTGTAGCTGCTGGAAAACTTTATCTCCTCTGGGCTGCACTCCCAGTTGCACCCCAGAGCCGGTTGTGTGATGGGCAGTGAGGAGGTGGCCTTGGAGCAGGAGCCCATCCTTACTGCCAGAGGTGCTGCTGCTCCCATCTCAGTGCAGGAGGCACCTGTGGCTCCTTGGCTCTGTGTGACTGGCAGCAGTGACACCCAGGACAGGACCAGTCTGTTGTTCTGTGTGCTGGGTGGCTTGGGACAGAGTGGGAGGCAAGGAGCCCTGGAGGTGAGGGGACACGAGGCCATCACTGCCCTGAGCCCTGCTGCCTGTGGCACCCGTGTCTCTCTCTGCTGGTTCATCCTGTGTGTGTGTGTGAATGTGGTCCCACTCCCATTGTGGTTTCCAGCCCTGGCTGGTCCTTGAGCCCTGGCTGGGATCCACGAGGATGGATGGGTGAGCCAGGCTGGCTGCACAGTGAGTCTCTTGGCCCTCTCCTGAAGCCTGAGTCTTTTCATCCAGGGAGATTAGAAACAGGGAGGAAGGAGACAAAGGAGCCAAAGCATGAGGGGTTGTGGCAGCTGTGCCCCTTGGTTCTGGACTGGCAGAGCTCAGCTCCAGCCCAGGGCTCTCCCATCCATCACTGGATGCAGTGGGCTGGGAGGGGCTGCCTGTGGCAAGTGGTGTCCTCAGGCTCTCTTTGCCTCTTCCTGCTGGATTTGGAGTGGTTCCCAGCTGGGCCCTGTGTACCAAGGGGAGAAGAAGAGCCAGAGACCCCTGTGTAGCATCCAGGAGCCCTGCTCTGGTGGGCAGTGAGCTGGGCTGTGGTGTTGTCCCCAGTGGGTGGGATGCTGGGTGACATTGGTGGCATCAGTGGCACAGCTCCTGGGTGTCACAGGCACTGGTCTGTGGTTGAGCTTCTCTCATCTTCTTCCAGCAGCCAGGATCCCCCCATCCCCTCCCCATCCCTTCAGTCCTCCTCATGGCATGAACAGGACTGGAATTCCTCTCCTGTCTCTCAGGTTTGGCACTGTCAGGGTGGGGAGAGGTGGTTAAGGGGATGTGAAGAGCAGAGGGTGAAGAACAGAAATATGGGGCTGCTCTGGAAAGTGCTGGGAGAAGGAAATGGCAGGATCAGAAATGGCAGCACCTCCTGTGAGGTGAGGAGACCAACCCTGCCCTGGGCAGCTGTGTCACAGCACTGACACCCCTTGGAGCCACATCTCTGCTGGATGGGCCATGTCACCCAGCAGTGTGGCTCCCTGGGGTGCTGCCTGTGAGGGCAGAGAGGGGCAGGGACCCCAGGGTGGGGAGGGTGCTCTGCAGCAGACCCCCTCCAGCCCCAGCAGCATTTCTTTTGCAGCTGGAGCTCTGCCTTCTCTTGCTGAATCACCATTGTCTTGCTGCTGACACTGGGGATAATCCCTTATCTGCAGAAATGGGTTTAGGAGGGCTGAGCTGAGCAAACCCTAAATCCTTTTACTCTTTCCTGAGATTATTCTGACGTGTGGGAGACTGGTGCTTTCTAGGCATGCTGAGAGCAGGAGCAGCAGGGTCTGGTCAGTAGAGCTGGGCAGCAGCACAGGCAGGAGGAGGAGGGTGGCCAGAAGTCCTGGGATCTCTGGGACCTCAGCACCACCCATGGACATCCCACTGTGGGTGCTGCAGGAGCTCCTGCCATGGGCACATTCCAAGAACTGACTCTACAAAGCTACAACTAAATGATTGAGAGGGGAAAAAGTCAGGGATAGTGAGTGGAAAACTGCTGGGAATAGCTTGAGGAGGAATTATTGGTGAAAATCCATTTGGATCTGGGAGGGCAGTGGCTGTGTGTGTCCCTGGGTGAGTGTACTTGCAGTGGCAAGGAGGTGTGTGTGGCTGTGCTTTAGGTGGGAGAAGAAGTCAATTAAAAATGGAGAGTTCAGGCAAGGAGTCTGAGGAAATGGTAGCCAGAGCAGGAAATCTGAGTGCTGCAGGACCCTGGGAACTCTCACAGTGGGTCTGGTGTGTGCATGGACACCTGGGCTGGTGAGGTGGTGGCCACGTGCCAAGGAGGAGAGAGGCCATGGCTGTAGAAACCATGGGAGACCTCATGTTGGACAGGGCTGGAGCCTGCCAGAAATGGCTCCTCTTACCCCCTGAGCTGTGTCGTGTCTGGGCCATGTCCATCAGAAGTGAGGGCTCTCTGGTGTGACAGCTGCAGGTGCTGTGGTCAGTTGGGCTGTCCATGGTTTGCCAACATCAACTGGTAAGACACTGAGGAGGAACTGGAAGAGGAATTGAGGGGTGGACAGCTGGGGTACCCAGTGGGAGACTTGGCAGTCTGCTGGGAGATCAGGTTGGATGGGGATGTGAGCAGCTCCAAGACACTCCTGGAGCCCTGACAGTCCTGGGCAGCCACCAGGTGAGCCCAGCTGGAGAATGGGTCTGGGAATGGGTGCCTGTCCCATCCCTGACTGATGAATGCAGAGCAGAACTCCTCACAAAACCAGCTCAGGGACGAGTGACCAGTGTCTGAGGGGATCAGGCTGGGAATTGGCAGGAACTGGGGAAATGAGCTGTTCTTCCACAGCCCAGGGAGAAGCTGGCACTGTGCCCACCTGCCCTGCTGTGCTGTGCACTGCCCTCCTCACCACCCTTAGGAGCTGACTGCCTTCCTTCAGGAATGGGGCTACAGCTGCTTTGAGTTCAGGCCAAACCCATAGTGCTTCTGGAATGTTCCTGAGATACAGGGGACCTTTTTCCTTCTGAATAGTGACAGGACAAAGTCACCTGCAATAGGATTTCCAGTTCAGTGGTGCTGGCTCATGGTTTGGCTGTGGTGCTGCAGCACGTGGTTCTGCATCCAGTGTTCTACCCAGTGCTAAAAACAGTGCTCAGCCTGCAGAAACAGAGGCTCAGGAGGGACCTTCTTGCTCTCTGCAACTTCCTGAAAGGATGTAGCAAGATTGGAGAAAATTTATTCACAGAAAATATGGTCAGGCAATGGAATAGGCTGTGAAGGGCAATGGTGGAGTCACCATCCCTGGAGGGGTTTAAGAAGTGTGTGGATGTGGCTCTTGGAGGTATGGTTAGTGGTGGCAGTGCTGGGTTAATAGTTGAACTCAGTGATCTTGCTAGGCTCCTCCAGCCTGAATGATTCCATGATAATCCTGTTCCTTTTTAGAGAGTTCACACAGTGCTGCCATATGTTTGACACTAATCAAGTGTTTGACTCTCGTTCTAAATCTTTTCAGTGCTTGTTTTAAGGAGAAAACATCCAGACAGCAAATATCTCCCATTTCCCCTTGAACTCCTTCCAAAATCCCTGTATTTTGTAGCCTCACAGCACCACCCACATTCTGTGTGAGGTTCCAGCCCCCTCTCTCAGGGTCTCTGCCCACTGCCCTCCTCCTGCACCCACAGCTGAGCCAAGGGTGCTGCCAGCTGCAAGGCTCCAAGGCATGTGGGTGCAGCACCAGGGGTGGGAAATAACGACTCCCTGCATCCCAGGAAGATGATTCATCCCCGTGGGGGCACTGCTGCCCATTTGCTGTTCCTGGAAGCCCTGCAGAGAGATGCTTGGAAGGGCTCTCTGCCTCCTGGAAGTGCCTGGGAGCTGCTGATTCAGAGGGTTGCTGCTCTGGCAGCTGCCAGCCCAGCCCCTGCAGGCTGATCCTTGCTGCCTGCCCAGAGCTGCCTGCCTGCCATGCAAGGGCTTGGAGTCCCACTGGCAGAGCTGGCACTCTGGTGTTCAGCAGCCCGGCCACCCACTCAGGAGCACATGGCCTGGACATCTGTGGGACATTCCTGAGTACCACTTGGACCTCCTGTTTCCTGAGCTGCCCAAAAGCTCAGTCAGGACTTGGGATTTGTTTTTGTTCCCCCTTGCCACGCTCCTTTGCTGTCTCCTGGGTTGTCCCCGTCCCCTGTGCCCAGCTTGAGCTGTTGGCAAAGGGACTGAGGGAGTGGGAGGACTTAGGGGTTGGCTTCGTGCATGTTCCACAGCCCAGACCAGTGCCTGGCTTCTTCCCCACCATGAATGTGAACTCTCTCTAGCTTATCTCAGGTCCTGGAGAGGCTGAGGCTGTTTGCACAGGGAGTTTGGGGTGAATAGCAGCTTGTGTGGGTACTTTGAAGGTCTTGAATGGTCAGGGCTGGGGGTGGTGTGAGTGGGCAATGGTTCTGGGTGTTAGGGCACAGTTAGAGCTTCAGTCTGCAGACAGGAGAGACCCTGCTCCAGCTTAGGCTCTCTGTGAAGTCACAGCTTCCTTATGGACACATTCACATGCTCTGGCGTGGTGTCCTCCATGCCTGCAGGGGGACATCCTGCCTCACCATGGTTCTCATCACAGGCTGCAGGGAAAGGCTCTGCTCTGGTGCCTGCAGCACCTCCAGTCCCTCCTTCTGCACTGACCTCAGAGTCTGCAGGGCTTTTTCTCTCACATGTTTTCATTTCTCCCTCACAGCTGCTGTTGGATGTTGTTTTGTAGCCTTTATCTGATCAGTCACTGTCACTGATGGTCTGAGCAGAGCCATTTGGTACTGGCTGTGACCTGCAAAGGGACAGCTCCTGGGGAGGGTCTTCTCACAGAGAACACCTCTGTAGCTCCCCCTCTGCCAGTGCCAGCAGCTCCCATAGTACTGGGTTTGGAAGTTCATGAAACCATGGATTCACAGGATGGTTTGGGTTGGAAGGGACTTAAGGGTTAATCTTGTTCCTCCCCCTGCCATGTGCAGGGAAACCTCCCACTAGCCCAGGTTGCTCCAAGCCCTGTCCAACCTGGCCTGGGACACTTCCAGGGATGGGGCAGCCACAGCTGCTCTGGGCAACCTGTGCCAGGGCCTCCCCACCCTCACAGGGAAGCATTTCTTCCTAATATGTAATCTAAATTTCTCCTCTTTCAGAGACCAACAGGATGCCCTCCATCCATCCCTTCTGCATCTTTGCCTGGTCTGTCACACCTGCTGCAAATGGTTGTGTTGGTCAGAGTTAAAAAATTTCTAGAAAATTAGGAAGGGGTTGAGTCAGCATGTGATGTTTTTGTTCTTGCTTTCCACTGCTTGAATCAATAAGTTGCAGTGTGAAACTCTGAGCTCTGTTTCCAAGAATAAATGTCAGCCTTTGGGAACTGAAGGACTGCACAGAGGTCACTGATGTCCCAAATCCCTTTTGGCAAATGGGACTTCAGTTGGAAAGTCTTTGTCCACAGAGCTGCTCTCCATTTATCTATCTATCTATCTATCTATCTATCTATCTATCTATCTATCTATCTATCTATCTATCTATCTATCTGTCTGTCTGTCTGTCTATCTCTGTACATCCCTAGTCTTTGCTGGCACCAGGGATTGTCCTGATCCAGGTCCATGACCTTGCCAGGCCTGGATGGACCTCAGGAGATTCCCATGGACCCACTGCTCCAGCCTGTCCAGGTCCATCCCCTTCCCCATTAACAGCACCACTCAGCTCAGAACCATTCATAGACTCACTGGGGGTTTGTTGATCCATTGCCTGTGTCCTGATGGAGATGGGAACTAGTTCTGGTCCTAGTTCACACCCTTGTGGGGCACCACTTGTATCCTCTTGCACATGGAGCCATTCACTGCAACAATTTGGACACTACCAGTGCCACTGATTCCCTATCCATCCTTGCATCAACCCCTTCTCTTTGCAATTCTGGTTTCCTCAAGTCCCCCCCTCTTTCCCAGTGGCAGGAGCTCCTCCCCAGTGCCTCCACAGCCCAGAGCAGCTGTGATTCAGCAGCCATGCTGGAAGCTGTCTTGCACCCACCAGGGTCTGTCTCCTTTCTGCACTCCAAGGTCATGGCCAAGCTCCCAGCAGGCAGTGAGGAGCACAGGAGAGGAGCTATTCCCATCAGGAGCAGAGTCCTTCCCAGTTCTCCAGGGCAGGATTTGACCTGTCAGATAGCCAGTCCCAGGACAAAACTGCTTTCTGCATGGCTGGGCTGTGGCTCCTGCATCCCTGCTGCACTGGGACCCACTGGGATGGTGCTGGCTAGAGGGAAGGGACCCACAGCTGTGTGTGGCCACTGTCACTGGGCTGCCAACCACAGCACCAGCCAGCAGCACCCCCTCCTTGGGTGCTGACTTTGTGGGGACTAGTTCTGGATTTTGATCCTTCAGCTAGAGCAGAGCTGTGGGAAAGGGCCCTGAGGTATTTCCAAGTGAATTCAGCAGTCAGGTGTAAATAACAGTTATGGGGAGCAACTGGAAAGTGAAATATCATGGGAAGGTGCTGCCATTCCAATGGGACATTGCTGCTTAGGAGATGGAGATCATTCAGTAGGAGAAAAAAAACAACCCTAATGTGTCACTTGGCTTCTTCCCTGGCAATTTGCTGCTGAATTATCAGTGCTGGGATCCCTGCCTGGAATCTGTGGGTGCTCACCAGTGTGTGCTGCAGATACTCCATGTGTGTGGGGTGGGATGGAGCCACCAGCACCCCAGGGCTGCCCACACACCCCCTGCTTGGTTGGGACACTCAGCCTTGAGGCTGCAGTTGAGGCTGCCCCAAAAGGGATATCCTGGCCTGGGGATGAGGGTGGATTCCTGGAATGTGGTGATGCAGAATGATTCTTCTCACACCCGAGACCTTCTACCTAACGTAGCTGGCTCATGGATGCAATTCCTGCATCAGTGGAGTGCTGGGCTGCCCTTCCAGGGACGTGTCATGTTGTTAACACGCTCCAGTTGCTCTCCAGTTGGTGCTGATGTGCTGTGTTTGGACCAGTCTCCTCTGGAGACGGTGACATGAGGACACGTGGGCTGGGGAGGTGTTCCCACAAATCCTGGCTTGTGACTGAGACATGGGAGATGGGGTTTGGGTTGACAGTCCAGACTCAGCAGCCTGAATGTGAGATGTTTACAGATGCTGGCTGAGAGGGACAGAGGAGTTAGGCTGTCACCTCAGTGGCAATGCCTGCACTGTGTTGGTGACCGGGATGGGCCATTGGGAGGGACCTTGTCCCTCTCCACAACTCCCTGACAGGAAGGTGGAGCCGGGTGGGGGGTGGGCTCTGCTCCCAGGGAACAGTGACAGGACAAGAGGAAACAGCCTCAAGTTGCACTAGGGGACATTTAGATAGGATATTGAGGAAAGTTTCATCACAGAAGGGGTTGTCCAGCCTTGGCAGAGGCTGTGCAGGGCAGTGGTGGAGTCCCCATTCCTGGGGGGATTTAACACATGTGTGGATGTGGCACTTGTGGACAGAGGTCAGTAGAAGTGGCCTTGTCAGTGCTGGGGGAATGGTTGGACTTCATCATCTTAGAGGGCTTTTCCAGCCTAATTGATGCTGTGATTCTGTGGTTGGGGAAATGGGATGAATTATTGATTTGGGGCATGATGGCTATGAAGGCTCTGGCAGCACTAAGGCCAAAGACTCTCAAAGGAGAGTGTGGCTTGTTAATGGCCCTGTCACTTCCCTTGTGGTGACATGTCTCTTCCTGTGTCCCTGAAGCCCTTTCTGCTGATCCTGCCTCAATCCCTGGGGTCTGTGGGAGAGAAATGTTTTTTTGAGAGCTTGCAACAAATCTTGAACTTGTTTTTAATGCCAGCAGAGCCTGCTTAATAGGTTTAAGCATCTTATCTCTCAGCACTGTTAATGAGTTTCCAGGCCCCACAGAGGTGGAGCAGAACTGTATTTTCCTAATCAAATTACCAGTTTGTTAGCAAAAATGCAAATAAAAGAGTTGCTTTGGATGCAACTGAAAAAAAAGTGCTGTCTGGAGAAGCACTGATCATCATGGCATGGATAACAGGGTCATGGCAGGGCCCAAGAATTGTCTGGTAAAGAAGATGAAATGCAGCTGGGACGTGGCCTCTCACATGTTTGGGGCTCTCTCATGGAATATTTTTCTTCTAAACCACATGAAGCTCTAAATGGTGGAAGCATTCATTGAGTCACTCCATGAATGTGCCCTACTGGTAGAAGAGCTCACCAAGAGTTAAGGGATGATTAATTAGCTTTGAGGTAAATAATTAATCAAGTGGTACAGAATCCAGCAGGTCAGGACTTGGCTTCTGATCTGTAAATACTGATGTGTGTGCAGCTGGAGACCATCTTGTGCAGATATTCTTTATTACAAACCTCCCATGAACCACTTCCCTGTGCACCTTTATTGAGGGGAGTGATCCATCATTGTTCTGGTAACTGCCAGGGGTGGTCAGGGCTGGGAGTAGCCCTTGGGTAGCCACACTTTAGATATTGGAGAGAAATTCTTCTCTGTGAGGGTGGGCAGGACCTGGCCCAGAGCCCCATCCCTGGAGGTGTCTGTGGCCAGGCTGGGCAGGGCTTGGAGCAACCTGGGATAGTGGAAGGTGTCCCTGCCCATGGCAGAGGGTGGAACAAGATGAGCTTTTATGGTTGTTTACAATCCAAACCACTCCAGGTCCATGATTCCATTAATCTGTGCAGTGCCCTTGATGCTGTTTTGGTGGACACCATCTCCAGGTCAGCTGTTGTGTGTGTGCATGTGAGACTGTTGGTGCCATTTCCCATGACCCAAAGGCTTCTTTTTTGGCTTCCTGGAGCTGTCACCTCCATGGTCCCAGTCTGAACCTGCTGGAAGCCTTTTCCTCTCAGGTCTGGTCAAAAGTGGTGGGGATCATGGAATCATAATTTTTTGGGGTTGGAAGGGACTTTAAAAGCCCATCTTGTTCCAGCCCCTGCCATTGGCAGGGACACTTTCCACTATCCCAGGTTGCTCCAAGCCCCATCTGACCTGCTACCAGATGTGAAACTTTTCCCTCTGCCCTTCAAACTGCAGCCATGAAGGGAACAGCTTCTGGGGAAGGTTATGATGGAAAATAACCAAATCCTGACATGCCCACATACCAGAGTGACTCTGTGTCAGTTCCAACCTTTCTCTAGTGCCATGACATGAAACCATCCCTCATTCTGTGCCTGTGGGCCATGGTTTGAATACTGTTTTATATATATATATTATATATNTATATATATTATATATATATATATTTATAACTATATATATAGTTATACTTATAGTTCTATATAGTTCTATATAGTTATGTATAATAAAACTGACTTTTTATTGCAATGTGCAAATTTTCTGAGTTGCATCCATATTTCAAAACTTGGAATAATCGGTTGGATATTACAGCTGGACAGGTTGTGTCAAAGGGTTTTTAGTTCACTGTTTCTAGTACGAACAATTATTGGTCTTTAGTCTCTTAAATTAAGGGTTGCCTTGAAAGATGGATCATACAAAGGCTCAGGAGGAGGAGGACCTTAACCTCAGGTGAAGAGCCCCTGGGTTCAAGAACGAGCTGACCCTGAGGAGTCTCTGGAGCTCTGAGGGCAGTTGAGGCAGTGTAGGTGCATTTGCATTTATCTAAAGCAAAAAAGCAGAGATGAGAAGACAGTGGAGTTTGTATCTGTGGCTGCTTCAATTAGTCAGTGGATAGAAACCCACAGGTTTCTCCTAAAAAGTCTCTGGGTTGAAAGCAGAGCAGGGGCAGACTGGCTGGAAGGGTTTTTCTGTGCTTGTTGAACAAGCTGTGGTGCTGCCTGCTCTTCTCAGCTGCAGGGAGCTGCTGTTCTCAGACTGACAGGGGCTCTCTTTGAAGCTTTTTGTTGAAGAAACAAGGCTGAAGTTCCAAAGTTCTCTGTCGGCCAAAGCCACCGGTGAGAAACCACAACTGCTGTGACCTTGGCCAGTCCTTTCCTTTCTTGTCCTTCTTAGCATAGTGAGAAGGTTTTGAGGAGAGGTGGCAATGTCAAGACTTGAAAGGCTCCTCTTTCCTTGGGAGGAACAGCAGAGCCAGTCAGATGCTACATCTGCTCTCTGAAGGCAGCAAAGCCTTGTCCTTGCGTGGTGGACAGCACTGTCCCCATTGTGCTTCCATTTGGAAGGAGCACGAAGTTCCTGTGTCACTTCTTGTCACCCCACCTGCTGTTCTGTGATGAAAGGCAATTGGAACCTCATGCTGATACCTTGTTTTTAGGAGCAGGTCTGTCCTCAGAGTCAGCTGTAAATCATCCCCCTGTGGTGATGGGGGAAGGTGATGTGGAGTAACATTTTCTCCCACTGAGGGCTCAGAAGTTTTGAATCATGATGATAAAACCAGCATGTTCATGCCTTTGTCACCACTTCCTGGTCAGGCTGGGTGTGTGAGTGAGGAGGTGGGATTTTTCTGTACAGGTGTGGGCTTTTAGGAGGATGCAGCTGAGTGACTCATGTGTGTTCAACCCGAGTCAGAAAGTAGGACACGTTTATGCAAGGCATGTTAACATCTCTTAAAAATGCCTCAGCTATAAGAAGTGCCTTATTCTTGGCATCCATCTGGGTTCTTGCAGAGACAGTGCTTAGAGTGGGTAATGGCACCATGTGTGGATTATATATCTCACCAAGACCAAAAGGAACCTGGAGCTCCCAATCTGGAAGATAATTCTGTGCTCTTGAGACTACTGCAAGGGCTTTTAATAGCTTCTGGTGCTACAGGGAAGCAGCCTGGTGGGAAAGCAACTTGGAGAATGTAGGCAGAACATCACCCACCTTATTTTCTTCTGAATTTTAAGAAGATCCTGCTTGGTTCCTGCTGTTCCACTTCTGCAGTGGTGCAGCCACATCAAATGGAGCTGCTCTCAAGATTAAGCTGGGGAAGGATGTGTAAATTTTGCTCTTAATTGAAAAGATAATGAAGTGACATTTAGACCCTCAATCTTGTTCTTTTTTGTTTGCCCTGTTGTTCAGTTTTACATGAAACAAAGTGCTGATAACAGGACTTGTCAGTGTTTGCCATTGTAGCTCCATGTCAGGGTGCACCAGGTCTGAGCAGGGTGCTGGACACAGCACTGAGGCCCTGGGGAGCTCCTGCTCTCTCTCTAGAGAAGCTCTGAGCTGCTTTTCCCGGCAGCCTGAAGTGAAGAATTGAATCATTAACTTTGCTGATGAAGGGCTTCCTCTCAGGACCAGCCTCTGAACCCACCATTGTTGGGAGGGTGGTCATTGATACAGATGGAGCAGCTGGAAATGACATCCCATCAGCTGTGAGCAGCAGAAAAATGGGGAAAAATCCATATTTATTATGATTGAAGTAATTTTTCATGTGAAAAATCCAAATTCTTGTGATGTAAACAGGCTTTTCTGAGCTCCTGGTGAGGTCTTCTTGCAGTCAGCTGCTCTGGCACCTCAGCTGTGGGGAATGCTGAGGGGATGCTGCCTTGCTCCACCACTGGCAGGAGGACCATAATCCTGTGATCCCTCAGGGCTGGTATTCCTATTGCCAATTTTGAATACAGTAGGAGACCAACTTGAGTTACCTGAAGGCACCAGGTTCTGAACTGTCTTAAGTTCCACCTGGAGTTCTAGGGAGCAATTGTGGAGACAGGCTGAGAGAGCTGGGGGTGTTCAGCCTAGAGAGGAGAGGGCTCTGGGGAGAACCTAGAGCCCCTTCCAGCCTAAAGGGGGCTTATAAAAAGAGGGAGAGTGACTTTTCACATGCAAATAGTGACAGAACAAGTTTTAATCTAAAAAAGGGGAGATTAAATTAGATATTAAGAAGAAATTCTTACCTGTGAGGGAGGTGAGGCCCTGGCACAGGTAGCCCAGAGGAGCTGTGGCTGCCCCATCCCTGGAAGTGTCCAAGGCCAGGTTGGATGGGGCTTGGAGCAATCTGGGATAGCAGGTGTCCCTGCCCTTGGACTGGATCAACTTTGAAGGTCCCTTCCAACCCAAAGTGATCCATGATTCTGTGATTCCCTGAAGTTCTGTGCAGGCTCCTGGTGCTCTGCTGAGCTGCTCCTGCTCTGGCACAGCCTCAGCCTGTGCCTGTCCAAGCTGGGATGTGCAGATCTCACTGTGTCTGGAGGTGGTGGCAGGGGGTTGGCAGGTCAGGTTTCCCTGTGTGGGGTGGTTCCACATCCTCCTCCAAGACAGCACAGTGGAGTTTCCCAACTCCCCAGCTTAGGGCAGGCTGGAAGCAAATCCAGCCTTCACTCAAGCAGCCTGTGAGGCCAGTGTGGGGCAGTGGGCTTCACACATGGGTGGTGATGCTGATCTGTGCATTGTCTGGGAGCCTTCTCCTCCTGCATCCCCCTCGCCTCCCCCTTCCTCTGGCTGCCTGTGGCAGAGCTCTGCCCTTGCAGAGACCAGAACAGCTCCCACAGAGCCATTGAAATGTCAGGGCAGAGCTGGGCTGCAGTGTTGAGAAACTGCTCTTGTGTGCACAGTGGGACCAGTGCCCTGTGCTGTGGCATGGAGATGTGGCCCCTTGTTAAGTGTCATCAGAGCAAGCCCCAGGGAAGCAGTGGATAAAATCTGCTGCAGAGATGTCACCCTTGCTTGCCAGCCATCTCCTGCTGACCAGCCTCTCACTTGGCTCAGTCTGGGGAAGGCTCTGGTGCTGGAGAAGGGCCTTGGCCCTTTGTCTCTCTGTGTTGTTGGGGTGTTTGGGGGCTTCATCTGTCACATGACATCTTCCACAGCATGAGGGCAGAAGTTCCCACCTTATCTTGGCAGGAGGGAGATGCTGAAACAACTAGGAAGAGCTTTGGAATGAGCTATTCAATCCTTAGGTTCCTAATATGTAATAATTAATGGTAAGAGGAAATGGACTTGTCCCTAGTGGGATGCTGGTAGTGCCAAACAGCTTTGTGGCCAGTGTGTGTGTGTGCAATCCTGCTGAAACCCAGCACCAGCCTGAACTGTTATTTCTTGATGAGCTGTCTTCAGTGTGAAAGGCTGGCATTTTTCTGTCCAATGCCAGACCTGCATCCATCTGTTTCCCCCCTCTTCCCATCCAGCCCAAGAGCATCATTGCATTGTTGTGCAGGAATCTGTAGCAGCTCTGTTATTTTCTGTTCGTTCCAGTTGTGTGACTTCATCTTTCTTGTTAAAGACATGTTTGGGTTTTCTCCCGCACACCTCCCTCCCTCCTTCCCTGCTTCCCTCCCTCCCTCCTTCCCTCGGAGGTCTCCTGCCCTGCCGAGAGAGCACGGAGCAAGGACATTCTGGGAAAACAGGGGCGGTGAAGCAGGAAGAAAGCAAGGTTCTGCAGAGCACTTGCTTCTGGGATTCCCTGTTCCCTCCTCCATTGGACAGGAGATTTCCCCTCCGATGAATTAATGAGCAGTGTGCACAGGCAGCTGATGACACAGCAGTGACGCTGGCGGCTGACGCTGGAGCCAGGGAGGGGTGGGAGGCTGGAGCGAGCGTGCCGAGGAGCACGTCTGCACTGCCATGGCATGGCATGGCTGCTGGGCAGGGCTGGGTGCTGCAGAGCTTGCACAGGGCTCCAGCAGCACTCAGCTCCTGTGGCACTCAGCTCCTGTGGGACACAGACCCATGGCACTCAACTCCCGTGGCACTCAGCTCCTGTGGGACACAGCTGTGGGACACAGATCCCATAGCACACAGCTCCTGTAGCACACAGCTCCTGTGGCACACAGCTCCTGTGGCACACAGATCTCCCATGGCACACAGATCCTGTGGCACACAGCTCCTGTGGCACACAGCTCCTCTGGAACAGATCTCCCATGGCACACAGCTCCCACTGCATGTGGCTCCCATGGCACACAGCTCACATGGCACACAGCTCCCACAACACACAGCTCCTGTGGTATGTGGCTCCAGTGGCACACAGCCCCCATGGCACACAGCTCCTGTGGCATATGGCTCCCTCTGGAACAGGCACACGGGTCCCATGGCACATGGCTCACATGGCACTCAGCTCCTTCAACACACAGCTCCTGTGGCACACTGCTCCTCTGGAACAGATCTCCCATGGCACACAGCTCTGATGACACAGCTCCTGTGGCACACAGCTCCCATGGCACGTGGATCCCATGGCACACAGCTCCCATGGCACACATCTCCTCTGGCACACAACTCCTATGGCACACAGCTCTGATGACACAGAGCTGCTGTGGTGCACAGCTCCCATGGCACACAGCTCCTGTGGCACTCATCTCCTCTGGCACACAGCTCCCACAGCTCCCATGGCACACAGCTCTGATGGTACAAACCTCCCACAGCACATTACTGCCACAGCACACAGTTCCCACACAGCTCCCAAGGCAGACAGCTCCCACAGCTCCCAAAGCATTTGGCTCCCACACCACACAGCTCCTACAGCACACAGCTCCCATTGTGCAGCTCCCATGGCACATGGCTCCTGTGGCATACAGCTCCCACACAGCTCCCAAAACGTGCAGCTCCAACAGCACATGGCTTCTACAGTTCCCATGGCACACACAGATCCCACAGCACACAGATCCCACAGCACACAGATCCCATGGCACATGGCTCCTGTGGCATACAGCTCCCAAAACGTGCAGCTCCCACAGCACAGGGCTCCTATACCACACAGCTCCTGCAGCTCCCACAGCACATGGTTTCTGCAGTTCCCATAGCACACACAGCTCCCACAGCACACAGCTCCCACAGCACACAGGCTCACGTGGTGTGTGACTCCCATGGCACACAGCTCCCCAGCAGCACCTGGAGAGTGCAGGGTTGTTGGATGGGGAGGTTCTGGGCAGAGCTGTGTGCTGGGGGAGACTGGTCAAAAGTTGCCAGTTGTTCAGCCTGCTGGGGGAAGGAGGTCCCCAGGCAGTGGCAGGTGTGTTCCCCTGCTCCAGAGCTGCATCAGGAATAAGTTGTTTCTGATTCTGATAAATTAACAAGCCAGACATAGAGGCAGTGAGTGAGCCTTGGGACAGGGATCATGGAGGGGGGCCCAGCACATGTAACTCACTTGCAGGCACTGAGCTGGCTCACTGCTGTGTTTGGAGCTGTGTGTGCAGGTGGGGATGGATGGACCAAACCCTGCCTTGCTGCTGCCATCATCTGCAAAAAAAATTTTGGGCTGGACATAAGGAAGAAATGTTGTACCATGAGGATGGTGAGGCCCTGACATAGGTTGCCCAGAGCAGCTGTGGCTGCCCCATCCTTGGAAATGCTCTAGGCCAGGTTGGACAGGGCTTGGAGCAACCTGGTGCAGTGGAAGGTGTCCCTGCCCATGGCAGG
>VWYE01026656.1:2642-31686 GCA_013398995.1 Alaudala cheleensis
CTCTGTCACTTCTCATATTGATTACACAGCTGCAGTTTCACATGATCTGGTAAAGACAAGCCTGTGTAGGCCCAGTTCTTTTTCCATACCTTCCCAGGCCCAGCCTTTCTTTCCATCCCCCTTTGAATTTATTCCCATTATTTTATCCCTAAGCTACTAGAATTTAACCCTTATGCTGTCAGGGGCATGGCCAGGGGACAGGGCTGGCCTCACCCTCAGGGTCATCCCAACTCCTGGCCCTGCACAGAGACCACAACAATCCCACCCTGGACATCCCAGTATCCTGGAGCTCTGGCAGCCTTGGGGCTGTGCCCATTCCCTGGGGAGCCTCTGCACCCTCTGATCTCCAACCTAAACCTGCCCTGGCACAGCTCCAGCCATTCCCTGGGTCCTGTCCTAGGGAGCAGAGGTTGGAGTTGTCCCTTGGCATGAACCCAGCGAGTCTCTGCTCAGCCTCCTTGTTCAGTGTTACAGGAANTGAACCCAGCGAGTCTTTGCTCAGCCTCCTTGTTCAGTGTTACAGGAAAGTCCAGCACAGAGCCCTGGAATGGTTTGGGTTGGAAGGGACCTGAAAGAGCCTCCAATTCTGCCCCCTGCCATGGCAGGGACACCTCCCACTGTCCCAGGGTGTCCCCAATGTCCAACCTGGCCTTGGGCACTGCCAGGGATCCAGGGGCAGCCACAGCTGCTCTGGCAATTCCAGCCCAGCCAGGAATTCCCAATGTCCTATCCATCCCTGCCCTCTGGCCATGTGAAGCCATTCCCTGTGTCCTGTCCCTCCATCCCTTGTCCCCAGTCCCTCTCCAGCTTTCCTGGAGCCCCTTTAGGCCCTGGCAGGGGCTCTGAGCTCTCCCAGGACCCTTCTCCTCTCCAGGTGAGCACCCCCAGCTCTCCCAGCCTGCCGTGTCACCCAATGCTAAACTGAAACTCAGAGATTCCAGGGGTTTCCAGGGCTGCAGAGGAAGGTGTGGGCAGGGGCTGGAGCAGGGAGGGGACACTGCTGGTGTCACTCACTGCTGCTGGCTGGGCTGGTGACGCCACCGGCGCTCAGAGCTGGCTTTGGTGGCCGCGCTCTTGCGTGTGAGGATGAAGAGATCAGCTTAGGTGCAAATCCACTTTGGCTGGGTTCCTGCAGCCCAGCCCTCCAGCAGAGCAGAATTGATCATCTCTGAGAACAGACTGTCCCCTGGGACATGCCTGTCCCACTGGAGAGGTGCTGGGGGATGCCACCACAGCCCTGCAGGGCCCGGGCTCCTCCTTGGAATGGGCCAGGGCAGGATTTGGGCAGGACAGGCTGGGCACTCCCTGCTGTCATCCCTGCTGAAAGGGGGTGCAAACCAAGAAATCTGTGTAAATCAATTGTAAACCCAAAATTTCAGATTCTTGGTATTATTCCATTTATTCCAGTCAGTGCTGTAGCTCTGGTTGGGATTTGTAGGTGGCAGGGATTTAATTCTGAATGAAGATTTAAGAATCCTCCCTGACGGGGAAAAAGTTTCCCCTTTGAAGGGATGAGAGTTAAAAATGATAAACCTGAGTAGAGCTTGTAAATAGATATTTTCTCATGCTGTTTATGGAGGCTGGTTACTATTGAAAGCTCTGCTCTGTAATGGGATATAAAATAGTCCCTTCCATTCCTTGGAGCTTCCCTTAAGTAGTTGGATTACTGTGTTACCCAGATTTTCTCAGGTATCTTTGAAGCAGAACATTCCCCCAGGTAGAACAATCATTATATACACATTTTTTTTAAATTTGAGATCAGGAAATAAGTTTAATATCAAACCAATATTGCCTTGGTGGGTTGTTTTGGTTTTTCTCAAAGGTATCTTTTGGGGTTTTTAAGTTTAACAAAACTGGAAAGAGACTCAATGTGGAGGCTCCTCCCCATCACTTAATTTGCAGCTAAATAATTAATGTCCATGTATATAATTTATGGGAATTTGTTTGGGTTTTGTGTGGGGTTTTTTTGTGGGATTTTTTCCCCTTTTGTTTTGGTTTTTTGGGTGTTTTTTTTGTTTTGTTTTGCTTGGTTTAAAGGTTGTTTTTAACCAGACCCCTTCAGGTCAATCACAGAGCTTTTGGAGATGTGTTTTTGGGAGGAAGGGGCCAGTGCAGGTGTGGCAGTGGGAGGTTGGCAGGAGTTTCTGGGAGCTCAGTGTCCATCCCATGGTCCCACGTGTCCCAGGTCAGCCCCTCCACGTGGCACCTCCTGTGTCCCAGGGGATGGGGCTTGACATGTCCCCTGCCCAGGGGAGGGAAAAGCCACCAAACTCACAGCTCTGTGATGCTGGGGATTTGGGTAACACCACGTTTTTCTGCCAGAAAAACACAGGGATTAAAATTTATTTCTTGGAAAGCTTGAAAGTTTTATCAGAGCTGCCTGTGGGCCTCTTCCAGTTTGATTCAGGGAGCATCTTCTTTTGCTGCCTGAAATGATCTCTGCCAGGTGGCAGCTGCCCCCCTGTGCCCCTCAGGGTCTCTCAGGGGTTTGGGGAGGAGCAATTCCCAAAGTGGGGAGGCACTTCCAGGGGAAGCCCCAGTTCCTCTCCTCACTTTCTCCAGCTTTGCCGCGGTTTCTGCGTTGCACAATAAAATGGAGCGTCATTAAAAGCACTCAGAGCACTCCTGACATCAACAAATCATCTTAGGCCTTTTTATTGCTTGAGCTCCTTTCCCTGCTTCAGATGTAATCTCATTTACATCATCCCTGTATCAGTGGCAGATTGTAACTTCCCCCAGGCCAGGGCTGTGCTCCTTTCTCACTCCCCTGTGCTGTGTCTGCTTCTGGCCCATCCAAAAACCCCAAACCAAACAACACCTTGCTGAGGGAATAGAAATAATGAGAAACCCCACAGGCACTGAGGTGTTCTTTCAGTTTTGATCAAATGCTGTGAAAAAAAAAACAATCAAGCAGCAGATGATTGATCTGTTCCTTCCCTTTCAGACCTACAACCAAAGCCAGTGTAACAAAAGGAGCATCCACAAAGCCATTGCAGGGAACAAAACCCTCCGTTTCTACCAGCACAGCCCACGGATGGTTCCAGAAGGCATCAACCCCAAAGTGCACAAAATGTTCATCACTGCTGAAGAGCAGGAGCCCAGCACCTCGAGGATGGTGACCAAAGAGAGGAGATCCAGCTCCCTGCTGCACAAATCTGCTCTCTTTGCCTGTGGTAAGAGGATTATGGTGTTTGCAGCACTTCCAGGGGCTGGGACACTGCTCAGGGCTTTCCCTGGCCATCCTCACAGCTCTGCCCTGCACATCCAGCTCCTGAGTCAGCCCTTTGCTCATCTTGCTCCAGGGAGTCACTCCCTGAAGGTCAGGAACTCCAGCTGCAGGCAGAGGAGGCAAAGGACTTCTCCAGAATGCCAAAATCCCAGGCTGGATTGGGTTGAAGGGACTTTAAAGTTCCCATGGGCAGGGACAACTTCTCCTATCCCAGGCTGCTCCAAGCCCTGTCCAGCCTGGACACTCCCACACAGCTGCTCTGGGCATTGTGGCTTTGTAAATGACAAGAAAACAGAAATGCTTGAAAACTGAAGGGTTTTGATGTGAGGAAAAGGAGAAATCAAGGGTAGGATGTTTAGGAATTGTGCAGACTCTCATGGAGGAAATGAGGGAAATTCTCTTGGAGGCTTTTTAGCTGATGCAGTTCAGTGGTTTGGGGATGCTCAGGAAACTGAACACAATCCTGAGGTAGGATAAAAGAGCTATTTTAAAAATACTTGGGAATTTTCATGCTCTATCTCCTTGGTGAAGTGCTTTCTGTAAAGACCAACAGCAACTGCTTGAAAACAGCTCAAAGCTTTGGGAAACTTTCTATTTCAGGATGTGATTAAGCAGACACAGCTGCTGGAAAACAGCAGGTTTTCAATCTGAACACAACACAGAATGAAAAAAATCATTTTGGAGCGTTTGTTGGTCTGTCCCAGTTCCTAGAAACGAGCAGGGAGGGCATAAAGAGAAGGATAATGCTGGGAGTGTTCCTGCTGTGGGAGCAGGGCTGGAAATGCCCAGAGCCTTCTGTGAGAGCCACTGTGCAGCTCCCCTGGGCTGGGGGCTCTGGGTCCCCTGGGTGGCCAGGGCTGAGTCCCCAAAAGTGGCCAGGGCTGAGTCCCCAAAAGTGGCCAAGGTTGAGTTGCCAGGGGGTGGCCAACGTTGAGTCCCCAAGGTGATGAGGGTTGAGTCCCCAAAGTGACCAGAGCTGAGTCCCCAGGGTGACCAGGGCTCAGTCCCCAAAGTGACCAGGCCAGGGCTCAGTCCCCAGGGTGACCAGGGTTGATTTGCCAAAGGTGACCAGGGCTCAGTCCCCAGGGTGGCCAAAGCTGAATAATCAAAGGTGGTCAGGGCTGAGTCTCCAAAGTAGCCAGGGTTGAGTCCCCAAAGGTGATCAAGATTGAATTGCCAGAGGGTGGCCAGGGCTGAGTCCCCAGGATGACCAGGGCTGTGTCCCTAGAGAGACCAGGGCTCAGTCCCCAAGGTGACCAGGGCTCAGTGCCCAGAGGTGACCAGGGCTCAGTGCCCAGGGTGACCAGGGCTGAGTCCCCAGAGGTTGACAGGGCTGAGTCCCCAGAGGTGACCAGGGCTCAGTCCCCAGGGTGACCAGGACTCAATGCCCTCCTGCCAGCCAGGGCTGCCCTGTGCAGGTCACTGAGCACCAGCCTTGTGTTGTGTCCCCTTCACTGCTGCGTGAACCAGGGGCTGCTCCTGATTTTGGTGACACTCAGGGTAAAGCTCCAGAAGAGGACAAAGAAAGGAGTCGATTTTTTCCCATTTTCTCTTCATTTTCATGCCTATTTCCACACTAAAAGATGGGTAAATCTGCAGCACTGGGTGAGCTGGGTGTGTTCTGATCTCTGCTCTCACTGGGGTGCTGAGGTCCAGTTCCTCCTCAGGTTTCTCTGTGGCAGACACTGAGCTCTTTGGGCTCAGTTATTGTAGGCATTTCAAGCATTCTCCTTGTTTTCTTGTCAAAATAAACCCAATCCTGGAATCATTTAGGTTGGAAAACCCCTCTGAGTCCATGGAGTCCAACCAGCACTGCCCAGGCCAGCACTGCCCCATGTCCCCAAGTGCCACATGCACAGGGATTTCAATCCCCACAGGGATGGGCACTCCAAACCTCAAGGCCTGAGCTCCCTTTCCATGAAGAAATTCCTCCCCAGGCCCAACCTGAGCCTCCCCTGGCACAGCCTGAGGCTGTTTTCCTCTGCTCCTGTCACTCATGACCTGAAAAAAAAAAATATACATTTCCTGCAGTTCTTAATTTCATCCAATTTCCATTAATTTTACATCCTTCTTTCACTTCAAAACCTCTTCCATAACTTTTTTCTGTCAGCCCCAGAAGGATCCAATGTCTTGTGGTGCTCCATTATTGACCAAGTGTATCCTTCAGTTCTCAGGATTTTCAGTTTTCATTTTTTTCAGCAAAAAAACCCCTTTAATTCATAAGCCTCTTTTATATTTTCTTGTATTTTAAGATTCTTTTTCCTCTCTGATTTTTGGGGTTTGTTTGGGATTTTTTTAAGAGTTTGCTTAAAGTGAGGAGCACTTTAATATTGTTGCTCCTGGGAGCTGAATCTCATCTCAATCTACCTGTAATTCCTTTTCCTTTTGGCTTTTGTCCAGATGAAATCTCATTTTCCTTAATTCTTCTGCTGGTTCTCCACAATTCTTCCACTCCCCCATTTCAGATGGATCCATTTTGAGTCTCCAATAACCATTGATTTTACAATTTCACCTTATTTCTATAATTTATCATTAATATCTCAAGTTATTTCTGTAATTGCTATTTCTATAACTGCAGTTTCACATTATTTCTATAATTGCTGGTTTTACCCTAATGCTGATTGGTTTGGGCTCACTTTTGAAGATGACCAACACCTGCTTTACTCTTTGCTCCTCTGTGGGCTTTTCCTGCCTTTCCAGTTGCCCAGAACTAATTCTTGCTCCCTTCCCACTTCAAGAACAAGGAAAATACTTTGGTTCTGGAAAAACCCAAGGCAAATAACATGGATTGAGTGCTGGTAGGGCCTGGCAGCCCTGCCCCAGAATGTTCTGGAGCATCATTTCCCATGGGACAGCACCAGCAGGACGTGGTGACCCCCAGCATCACCACAGGAATGTTCTCCCTGTGCTCCCATTCCCTGTTTGCCCACGTCCCTTTTCCCTGTGTTTGGGAGATGTTCAGGGCAGCCAGAATCCTGCAGGAATTGCAGAGCTCTGGGAATAATGAGCTGTTCCCAAGGTTCTGGCAGCTCAGCTGGGCTGATATCACAGGATCATCTCGTCCCTGGAACAGCTGGAGCTCAGCACTGAGCTCATTGTTGTTCCCAGCCTGCCCTGCTGGGGCTGGATGGAAACAGAGACCTCAGGAGCAGGGAATGGGCACGGCCCTGAGCGTGGCACAGCTCCAGGAGCTTTGGGAACTGCTCCCAGGGGTGCCCAGGCTGGGAATGTTGGGGTGGCTGGGATGGAGAGGGGCTGGGATGGATGGGCTTTGGGAGTCCCTTCAGCTCAGGATATTCCATGGTTCTGTAATCCCTGTGTGTCCCCACTCATCATTCCATGGTCCTGTCATCCCTGTGAGTCCTTTCCCAACATTCCATGGTTCTGTCATCCCTGTGTGTCACTTCCAGCTCAGGATACTCCATGGGTCTGTGATTCCTGTGAGTCCCTTCCCACCCAACATTCCATGGTTCTGTGATCCCTGGGAGTCCCTTTCCCAACATTCCATGGGTCTGTGATCCCTGGGAGTCCCTTCCCAACATTCCATGGTTCTGTGATCCCTGTGTGTCCCCACCCAACATTCCATGGTTCTGTCATTCCTGTGAGTCCCTTCCCACCCAACATTCCATGGTTCTGTCATTCCTGGGAGTCCTTTCCCAACATTCCATGGTTCTGTGATCCCTGTGTGTCCCTTCCCACCCAATATTCCATGGTTCTGTGCTCCCTGTCAGTCCCTTCCCAACATTCCATGGTTCTGTGATCCCTGGGAGTCCTCACCCAACATTCCCTGGTTCTGTGATCCCTGGGAGTCCTTTCCCAACATTCCATGGTTCTGTGATCCCTGTCAGTCCCTTTCCCAACATTCCATGGTTCTGTGATCCCTGGGAGTTCTCTCCCAATGAACATTCCATGATTCCAAATGTTTTTCTGAGAATGGTTCCATTCCTTTTCCTCCAGGTCTCTTTTTCCCCTCTGCCAGGCCCTGTGGTGGGATTTATCTCCTCATGGATGTGACATCTCCTACACCTGGGTCAGGAATTCTTCACAGCATTGCTGATCTTTGGGAATTTTTAGTGATGGTCTAAAATCCATCAGTGTTGGTTCCTTTTTCCAGGTTTTCCTGAGCAGCACTCAGGGTTTGCCCTGGCAGCTGGGAGTTGAGAGGATTGAGAGCTCCAGGATGATTCCTCTCCTTGATTCCCAGAAGAGCCTGGGCTGCAGAGTCACCCCAAATCCTGGCAAATCACCCTCATTGTGTTTCTCCCTGAAATCACATTCTCAACTCTGATTCCTTGGAATCACTTCCCAGCCAGGGCTGTGGAAGGGATTTGACATTGGGATAGTGATTTGTGTTTGTCTCTATTTTTATTTGATGCCCTCCCCTAAACCAACTGTTTAATGCTATTTATCCATATCAAACATTTCACACTCTGTGCTTGTCCCTGGTTTCAGATTCTGGCATCTGCTTTTGGTTGTGGCTCAGAGAAGATGTTTTATTGTGCCTGGTGCCACTCCAAGCCCTTTTCTCCTGTGCATCCCTTTTCCTGCAGCAGGTGACCTTTTCCTGTTGTTGTTGTTGTTCCCCCCACAGGCCAAAAGGGAATGAGCTCCCATGAGAGCTGGTCCTTGTCACCTGAGGAGTTTGAAACATGGGACAGGCTCTACAGGATTAAGGAAAGTGATGGCATAAAGGAGCCAGTGTTGCCTCGAGTTCAGTTTGAGACCTTGGAAAACCTGGAGGAAGCACCAGTGAGTCCCTTGCAATGTTTCCTTTCACACCAGGGCTGAAGGATGCTGGAAATGCCAGGGTTTGCTCTGGGTTTGGATGAAGTCTATTAGAAAAATGCCCTTTTGAGGTTTACATGTGGCTTTTTGAGGTGAAGAGTTTAGAAATTGGATGTTTGAAATGGGTCTGTGTGGTTGGGGCTGCAAGTAAAAAATTGGGTGTGTTAAATTAAGTTGGGTCAATAAATTAAAAATACCTTAGGAAGTCTCAGTTTCCATCAAGCTCTGCTCCTGTTTTTAAGAATTCCATGCAGGATGTTGTATCCACAGGATGGTTTGGATTTAAAGGAATGTTAAACCCAGCTCATTCCACCCCTGCCCTGGGCAGGGACACCTGGGCACCTTCCCCTAGCCCAGCTTGCTCCTGATAGTTCAATTTTAGACCAGATTTAAAGCTGTGTGATAATGCTGAAATCCTTCCCTGCATTTCTGTGTCATGGACAATAAACAGAGGAGTTCACCCCACCAATTCCTTGCTGAAAGTCTCCTTTGCCACCCCAATTTCCCTGCAGGAGCCCCGGGAGGGAGCTCGGGAGCTGTCCCTGTCTGAGTGGAGCATTTGGCAGAACCAGCCCCTCCCCACAGCCCTGGTGGCTCACTCGGATCGTTGTCACCTCTTCATCAGGGCCATGGAAATGATGGAGCTGATGAGGCACCAGCAGGTAAGGAGCAGTTGGAATGCTTTGAAAAGAATGGCATGGAAAAAAATTACCCAATCCAATAATTCTGGTATTAATTAGGTGTATTTAATATGTGAAATGAATTCTGTGCAGTTTAAACATTCTTGTTTCAAAATGTCTCCCACTGCTGTGCTGTTCCTTCTAATTTTTTCCACAGAAATTGTTTTTATAAAAGTGTTTTCCTACACAGGGAAAAAAAAAAACAAACCAAAAACAAACCAACAAAAAAAAAAACCCACAAAAAAATCCCCAAACCCTTAAATCAGTCTTTTTTTTCATGGATTCCACTATCAATTTGTGAGATACTGGAATTCTAAAAGCTGAGAATTTGGGGTTTTCTGTGCTCTCAGGCACTGAGCCACAAGAAAACCCTGNGTTTAAACATTCTTGTTTCAAAATGTCTCCCACTGCTGTGCTGTGATTCCTAATCTTTACCACAGAAATTGTTTTTATAAAAGTGTTTCCCTACACAGGGAAAAACAAAACAAACCAAAAACAAACCAACAAAAAAAAAAACCCACAAAAAAATCCCCAAACCCTTAAATCAGTCTTTTTTTTCATGGATTCCACTATCAATTTGTGAGATACTGGAATTCTAAAAGCTGAGAATTTGGGGTTTTCTGTGCTCTCAGGCACTGAGCCACAAGAAAACCCTGCATTTGACCTGTGACAGAATGACATAAAATACAGAAGTTCCAAAGGAGTAAAGCCATGAGGAGGGATGTCAGAGCTGTTCCAGGAATTGGGAAGGGTTTGGTGTCCTGTGCACATCAGAAGCAGAACAGTCATGCTAAAACATGGCATGTTTTGGGGGATTGGTGTTTGGAGGCTTGTGGAGGTTGGTTTTTTTTTTGAACTAAAAAGTGAATTGTTCCTAAGAATGAAGGGATAAGAGGAGCTGAGCCAGACAAACATGGATGGGAACGGTTTGGGAGATGGGAATTGTGTTTTCAGCCAGGGATGGACCCAGAAATCCTTCTGGATCCACAGGGAAGTGGGTGCAGAGGTGGCTGGAGGCTTCAGTGGCTCACCACACTCATTTCCCTGCAGCTCAGCTCCCCAAATGTTGCCTTTGAGCACGTGGAAGTTTTTTAGGTCATCAGGAACTGTTGCTAAGCTGCCAGAGTTTCCTGAATAATACCAGGACTAATCGAGGAGCAGAATGGAGACATTGTAGTTGTGCTCCCTGCTCTGAGGGAGGCTGTGAGCAGAGCTCAGCTCAGAAAAGCTTCTCCAACCCACCAGGGACATTCCTGACTCCTCTGAGAGTCCCTGTCCCCAGCTGGGACAAGGACAGGGATGGGCACAGGGAGGAGAAAATGGTTCTGCTGCCTTGGGAAGGCTGAGCTGGAGCAGAGACTGCACAGAGCCAGAGAATAAAGCAGAGATTTAGTAAAAGGCCTCTAGGACAGACCTTGGGCAGGACAAGAGCCTGGCCAGGGCTGCACCCAAGGGGGACCCAAAATGGGCACAAAATGGACCCAAAATGGGCACANCATGTTTTGGGGGATTGGTGTTTGGAGGTTTTTGGAGTTTGTTTTTTTGAACTAAAAAGTGAATTGTTCCTAAGAATGAAGGGACAAGAGGAGCTGAGCCAGACAAACATGGATGGGAACGGTTTGGGAGATGGGAATTGTGTTTTCAGCCAGGGATGGACCCAGAAATCCTTCTGGATCCACAGGGAAGTGGGTGCAGAGGTGGCTGGAGGCTTCAGTGGCTCACCACACTCATTTCCCTGCAGCTCAGCTCCCCAAATGTTGCCTTTGAGCACGTGGAAGTTTTTTAGGTCATCAGGAACTGTTGCTAAGCTGCCAGAGTTTCCTGAATAATACCAGGACTAATCGAGGAGCAGAATGGAGACATTGTAGTTGTGCTCCCTGCTCTGAGGGAGGCTGTGAGCAGAGCTCAGCTCAGAAAAGCTTCTCCAACCCACCAGGGACATTCCTGACTCCTCTGAGAGTCCCTGTCCCCAGCTGGGANCCTTCAGCCCCCCCTTGTTTGTGCTTTTGGTGCTGAGAACTTGTGCCATTGTCCTTGGGGTGCAGCAGGGACAGGATTTGTTTTGTGTCCCTGCTCTGTGCAGAGCTGAGTGAGCCTGGCTGTGAGCTCAGAGCTGCAGCCCTGGGCAGCACAGCCCAAAACACAGGGGAGAGAAAACTTCAGGCATCAATTCAAGGATTAGAAGGTGCCCCCTGAGGCTCCTTGTCTCCAGGCTGAGCCCCTCAGCTCCCCAGGGTGTGAGTTCCTTGTCCATTTGTGTTGGACACCCAGAGGTGCAGGTTTGGAGCTGCCTCACTGGGATGGAGCCTCCCAGGGTGTCCCTGGTGTGCCCAGAGTGCCCCCAGCAGCACAGGAGGTGACACAGGGCCCTGAACTCCCCCTTAGGAGCCTCCTGGGGAGGGAGAAACAAAGCCCTGACACCAGGATTTTCAACTTCAGAGCTTCTGGGGTTCTTTCTTACAACTGGTGCCAGTCCAGGGACACCAAAACTGTTCCACAGAAAGGGGACATGCAGCATTGTCCTGATGGGATCAGTCAGCTCTGACACTGAGCTCCATGAACATTCCCTGAAGGGATCTTTGCCTTCCCTCAGAGGCACTGAGTGCTTCTCCCAGGGCAGGGCTTGTTCCCACTGGATTCAAAACCTGGAGAGGAGAAGGGTCCTGGGACTCCTCAGAGCCCCTGGCAGGGCCTGAAGGGGCTCCAGGAGAGCTGGAGAGGGACTGGGGACAAGGGATGGAGGGACAGGACACAGGGAATGGCTTCACATTAACAGAAAGGAGGTTTAAATTGGATTTTGGGCAGGAATTCCTGGCTGGGCTGGAATTGCCAGAGCAGCTGTGGCTGCCCCTGGATCCCTGGCAGTGCCCAAGGCCAGGCTGGACACTGGGGACACCCTGGGACAGTGGGAGGTGTCCCTGCCATGGCACTGGGATGGGATTCCAGGTCCTTTCCATGGTTCCCTGCCTGGATGTGCAGCCAGGTCCCTGCTATAAATATTCCTGGCTGATGACACCCAGCTGATCTGGCTGACGTTCATTAACACTGCTTAATTACCAGGGCTTTAACACCAACACAGCTCAGGGCTCTTTCCTTAAATACCCCAGGGAGGGAGGCTCAAACCACAGCTCTGGTGATGATTTTCTTACTGGGGGGTGAAATATAAAATCAGGCAAATCCTTATTTTACTGTGAATAAGGCAATGATCTGGAAATTCCTGCTCAGTTATTTTTTGGGTAGGATTTCATCCAGAGATTTGTCATGATTTAATACAAGCCAGCACAAAAGGCATTTGTGTGGTTTTTGGGGTGTTTTAGAGAATAAATTCACTGATGTGTGGCTTGGCTTTCCTTGTACTCATTCAATGACCCAATAAATTTGTAATTTTTATTTGTAATAATATTGTATTTTTATTTATATAATAGCTTTTTAAAAAGTCAATTTAAATCTATTTTTTTAATAGATGAGGTTGGCAAAAAATCACATTGCATTTATATGCTCTTAAAATCTTGGAGAGGAGGTTGGCCCAGTCAAAAGAGAAGAAAAAAAGTGCAAGAAGGCCCAGATGTGACCTCTGGCAAAGGCACAGGCAGCAAAGCCTTTAATGCCCCAGGGGCTTTATTGCTACAGCAACGCCTGCAGGGCAGAGCTGGGGATTTATCCCAGGGGGAGGAGGTTTGGTGCAGCATGGGAACAAATCAAATTGTCCTCCTGCAAAAGAATTCCACCTCTTTGAGGCTTTTTTTTTGTTGCAAATGAAGCTGAGCTATTTGGGCAGAGGAACCCTGTTAGTGGGGATGGGATGAGCTCATTTTTTAGGGACAGGGCAGTGCCAGGGCTCTGTTTGTCCTTGGAGATGAGCAATGCTGGCTTTGAGTGCCCAGGCTCCCTCTGGATCTTCCCCATTCCTGAGCTGGCAGCGGGAATTCAGCTTTTCACCAGAAAAACAAAATAAATCCCCAAATCCTTGGGACTGGCTCAGGTTTTCACCCTCTGACTCCAAACACCTTGGAAGGGGAACATCTCCCAACCCCAGGATGACCCTGGAACTGCTGGAATCAGTCATTTATCATCTGCCTGGGGCTGCCTCAGGGACACTCTGGGATCCCAGGGAACCTGAAAAGGCTTCCCAAGCCTCTGGAGTTTGAAATCAGATGTGTTTTGGGGGGAAATTTGGTGTTTTCAGCCAGCTGGACCCCTTTTTTCTCAGGAGACCCTGAATGAAAAGTTCAAAATGGTTCAAGTCAGGACAATGAAATTGTTTTATCTGGGGTTTTTAGACCCTCATTGCCAGTAAATTCTCTCTGATTAAAATCCTCTTCTGAGATGTGTCAGAACTTCAAGGTGGAAGGGTTTGGGCTGGTTTTGGGGGGTGAGGTGCCAGGGAGCCCCAAAACCTCAGCTCTCCAATGAAAGTAGTTCCTTTGAATGGCTTCTTCTGATCTTTTTGCCAAATTTCCTGAGTCGAGGCATTAACTGAGCCCAGGGCTGGGTTGTTTAGACCTGGAATTCAGGTGCTTGGTACTTTTCCTGGTGCTGGGCTTGTGCTCCCAGAGGTGTCTCAGGGATTTGGGAGTGGGTCTGGATGTTCCTGCAGCTCCTTCCAACCCCAACCATTCCCTGAATCCTCATTTATTTCCTGATGTTCTTGAACATTCATTCACCTCCTCAGCCTCTTTCTCAGCCTCATATTTGCCAGGGCACATCTGGATTTTGTGATCCTCTTTGTTTTTAGGGATCTTTGGCAGAAAGCAAAACCCCACAGGAGGAGCAGATCCATCAGTGATGTGATGCCATTAGGGAGAGAATTCTCTCAGTTTGGTAGAAGGAAATTGGGGTTTCTGTGTCCCTCAGGCTTCTCCCGTGACTCAACTAGAGACAATTTTAAAGATCATCTCATTAAATACACTTAAACCTCCAAAACCAGGTTTTTGTCAGAGCTCCTTCCCCTGAAGTGTTCTGGAAATGGAGCAATCATGGAGCAGGGATTGATTCTTGTGCTCATTAGCAGTTCCTGGAAGGGGTAATCAATAAATCAGGGAGGGCAGCAGGGCACCAGAACTGGGGCTGCTCTGGCCAGGGGTCACTGCTGCTGCACTTCTGGGAAAAAATGGAAAAAGTGATCAGAAAGAATTCCTGGAATCACAGAAAGGTTTGGTTTGGAAAGGAGCTTAAAGCTGTTCCAAGGGCCTGGAGGAGAGCAGGGAATGGGGAGGCTTTGAGGAGCTTCAGCTTAACAAAACTTAAGTTTAGGTTTAAACTTAACACGACTTAAACCAACATAATTTAAACTGAACAATATTTAAGCTGAACCACACTTAAATTTAACAGGAATTAATATTAATAGAACTTAACATTACCAGAATACTAAAGTACTAAAATATAACTTAGACATAAATATAGTAAATTACTCCAATTAAAAATCCATTTCTATTTTATTCCCCATGGTGATGGTAAATCTTTTCCCCATGCTGTGGGAGGTTGGTGCACAAGGGAAGGATCGTGTCATTGCCGTGATCATGTCATTGATGTGATCATGTCATTGCTGTGATCATGTAAATCTGCTGTGATCATGTCATTGCTGTGACCATGTCACTGCCATGATCATGTCATGTCACTGCTGTGATCATGTCATTGCTGTGACCATGTCACTGCCGTGATCATGTCATGTCACTGCCGTGATCATGTCATTGCTGTGACCATGTCACTGCCGTGATCATGTCATGTCATTGCTGTGATCATGCCATTGCCGTGATCATGTCATTGCTGTGACCATGTCACTGCTGTGATCATGTCATGTCATTGCCGTGATCATGTCATTGCCGTGATCATGTCACTGCCGTGATCATGTCACTGCCGTGATCATGTCATTGCTGTGATCATGTCACTAGTGTGATCATGTCACTGCTGTGAGCATGTCATTGGTGTGATCGTGTAATCTGTGATCATGCCATTGCTGTGATCATGTCACTGCTGTGATCATGTCACTGCTGTGATCACGTCATTGCTGTGATCATGTCATTGCTGTGATCATGTCATGTCACTGCCGTGATCATGTCATGTCATTACCGTGATCATGTCATTGGTGTGATCATGTCATGTCACTGCTGTGATCATGTCATGTCATTGCCGGGATCATGCCATTGCCGTGATCATGTCATTGCCGGGATCATGTCATGTCGTTGCCGTGATCATGCCATTGCCGTGATCATGCCATTGCCATGATCATGTCACTGCCGTGATCATGTCATTGCCATGATCATGTATGCAATCTCCTGTGATCATGTATGCAATCTCCTGTGATCATGTATGTAATCTCCTGTGATCATGTATGTAATCTGTGATCCTGCCACCTGCCTGGCCAGAGCACACCACAGGGGGAATCCTGCCTGGACTCACCCAGGCTTCCACTTAAAGGAGTTTTGAATTGTTCAAAATCCACTTTGTGGCTGTCCACAGATGGATCCTTGATTTTCAAATGGCCACATCAGCAGGGAATCATCAGGCAGCTGAAAATGTTGGAAAATGGGCATCCAAATGTTGGAAAATGGGCATCCAAATGTTGGAAAATGTGCATCCAAAGCAGCTTAGGAGGAGACAGGGGTTTGGGTTTATGTATTTTGGGAATTGTTTTGTTTTGGGGGTTGGAGTTTGATTGGGTTTGGGTTTGTAGATTTTGGGAATTGTAGTTTTATTTTGGGGGTTGGAGTTTAATTGGGTTTGGTAGTTTGTAGGTTTTAGGGGTTCTANTGCATCCAAAGCAGCTTAGGAGGAGACAGGGGTTTGGGTTTATGTATTTTTGGGAATTGTTTTATTTTGGGGGTTGGAGTTTAATTGGGTTTGGGTTTGTAGGTTTTGGGGGTTCTATTTCAGTTGGGTTGGGGAGTTGGAGTTGGGAGGTTTTGGAGTTGTAGTTTGGTTTTAGTTTGAGTTTTAGGTTTGNTAGTTTGTAGGTTTTAGGGGTTCTATCTCGGGTTGGGGAGTTGGAGTTGGGAGGTTTTGGAGTTGTAGTTTGGTTTTAGTTTGAGTTTTAGGTTTGTAAGTTTTGGGGGTTGTAATTTGCTGAGTTTGTGGTTTGTAGGTTTGAGGTTGGTAGTTTGATGGGTTTGGGGTTTTTTGAGCTTTGGGGATTGTCATTGGATTGGTTTTGAGCTCCCCAGAGTGTGTGGGAAGTTCTTGAGGAGAACAAAACCCCTTTCCCTTGGCTGTGAGCAGCCCTGGGGGTGTCTCTGCTAACACTGCCCTGTGTCCCCAGGGAGACTGCAGCTATGGGCAGGAGCTCCAGCCTCACCTCAGGATGGAAGATGTGAACCTTGCAGGGAACAAAAGGAATCTCTCCAAGGCCAACCCCCCCTGGCATCAGAGAGCTCGCAGGAAAAACCTGGCAAAATCCAAGCCAAACCCATTCCCACCTGATGCAGGTGACAATGGCAGTGAGTTCTTGGCCACCTTTAAAATAACCAAGCCCAAGGCTCCCAGAAGAAGACTCAGTGAGGAAGAAGCTCAGGATGCTCCAGGTTCTCCCTCAGGAGCAAGGCTTGCTGTGGCTGGACACCCTGACCAGGGCAGTGACAAGGACGAGGGGCTGCAGGTGACATTTGATTTAAATGCATGTATTGACCTGTGTGACAGCAGTGACAGCCCTGCCAGCCCTGCAGGTGAAGCCTGTGTGTCCCTGGGGATCACCCACAGGGATTCAGGATATGAGACATCCCCCGTGGCCTCGGACCTGTTCTACCTCCCTGAATCCTGCAGGGATCCCTCCTCACTCCTGGGACCACCCCAGCAGCCCCCAGGACTGGAAGAAGCCTTTTCCCAGGTGCAAAAGCTTTTGTCACTGCCCCCTCCCTCTGGGGACGAGCTGGAGGCTTTGGAGAGCACGGTGAGAGATAAAGGAACAAGATCTCCTTCCCCAGAGGTTCTCCCCAGTGACCACCTCTCCATGGCCAACCCCCCCTGGGATCAGAGAGGTCACTGCTCTAGGAAAGACCTGGCAAAATCCAAGCCAAAACCATTCCCACCTGATGCAGGTGACAATGGCAGTGAGTTCTGGAGCACCTTTAAAACAACCAATAACTCAGAGGCACTGCAGGGCAGCATCTCCCCTGCATCCCCAAAATCTGATCCTTCACTGCTGCCCCTGGAAAATCCCCAAGTGACAGTTCCCAGGGAATTCTGTGCCTCGGGAAGTCTGTCCAAAACGATGCCACCTCCCCAGGCTGCTGCTGTTGAGGAGGAGCAGCTCTGGGATGACAGCTTGGATGGGCTGTTTGACAGTGAGGAATTCCCTGAGCACAGCATTCCCAGAGTGAACCACCCCCTGATAAATGGCCCTTCAGAGGAGCCTTTCATTCCCAAGGACACAGCAGAGGCTGCCCTTGGAGCTCCTGCTGAGGAGCAGAGTCTGCACTTGTTTGAGGATGAGGACAGGGGCCAGGGCAGCCCCAGGAGCTCTGAGCTCAGGGCAGCTCCAGCTGGGACCATCCCTGGGTCAGAGGGACAGCCAGGCAGGGAATTGTCCCTTGTGAGACCCTCCCAGGCCTGCAGGGAGTCCATGGGGACAGCAGGAATGGCCCTGGAGAAGGATGAACCCTACAGCTGCTCCCAGGAGCTGTTCTCTGTCACCTTCGACCTGGGCTTCTCCATCGAGGACAGTGGGGATGAGAGCCCTGGGGAGAGCAGGAATGCTGATAATCCCAAACTGAGCAGGGCCCTGGGCAGTGCCCCAGCTGAATCCTGTCCTGGGGAGAGNAGCAGGAATGCTGATACCAACCCCAAACTGAGCAGGGCCCCAGGAGCTGAATCCTGTCCTGGGGAGAGCAGGAATGCTGATACCAACCCCAAATGGAGCAGGGCCCCAGGGGCTGAATCCTGCCCTGGGGAGAGCAGGAATGCTGATACCAACCCCAAACTGAGCAGGGCCCCAGGGGCTGAATCCACTGAGGGTGCAAAAACATCCCTGAGTGATGGCTCCAGGCTGGAAATGTCACCAGGATGGGACTGCAGGAGGCTTGGGACAAGGGACATGTCCACACCCGTGTCATTCCAGAGCAGGGGCTGGATTGGCAGGGAAGGGACCCGGGCTGCTCCTGCTGCAGGGCCTCTCCTCAAGTCAGGAGGCAGCAGAACTGCAAGGGAACCCCCTGAAGCTTTGCCTTCAGCACTCCTGACCCCAACCAGCAGCAAGGGCGTGCACAAAGCTGGCAGAAGAATTCCTATGAAAGCCTTCCCCAACGCCAGGGAGCAAATTCCAGAGGTGCCTCCTGTAGGTCAAGGCAAAGGAAGCCCATGGAGGCAGAGCTTTGGGAGATCAGCCATGGAGTCCCCTCCAGGAAGGACAGGAAGCCTGGAAGGCACCAAATCCTGTGGATCCCATGCTGCAGGTAGGGAATTTGGTAGGACAGGTTTCATGGTTAGGAAATGGGATCCAGCATCTCTTGGATCCTCACTTTGGTTTTAGGACTGAGGTGGGAAGGTTGAAAGGAAAAGGAACAATGGCTGTGATTGCTGGAAGTCATTGAGGGGACATTCCCTGTGTCCAGGGATCCAGGGGCAGCTCTGGCAATTCCAGCCCAGCCAGGAATTCCCAATTCCCAAAATCCCACCCAAATCTCCCTTTTCCCAATGTGAAGCCATTCCCTGTGTCCTGTCCCTCCATCCCTTGTCCCCAGTCCCTCTCCAGCTCTCCTGGAGCCCCTTCAGGCCCTGCCAGGGGCTCTGAGCTCTCCCTGGATCCTTCTCCTCTCCAGGGGAACATTCCCAGCTCTCCCAGCCTGGCTCCAGCCCTTGGAGCAGCTCTGTGACCTCTGGCAGTGACATTTGCAGCCCCCTGGGTGCTGTCACAGGGATTTGTGTCACCAAGTGCTGCCACAATTCTGGCTCTTGCTCAACTTTTAACAGCTTCTCCTCTTGGTTTCCTGCCTCCCTTCCCTTTTCCTGCCTGGGGTAATCACTTCCCCCCAGGGAGGCAGGATTTATTGTCCATCCCAGCTGGAGATGATCTCTTTTGATTAACAAGGCTGAGGAGAACAATATCTGCCCTGCAGATCAATAAATAATCTCCTTTGGAGGTGCTTTTCTGCGAGAGGCAGGGTTTGATTGCCCAGCTGTAACAAAATTGCGTTGGGAGCTGTGCAATTCAGGTTGTTAATTCTGTTTTCTGCAGCACCCAGCAGTGACAGCGAGGAGGAGATCGTCTTCCAGAGGAAAAACAGGATNAGTTGGGAGCTGTGCAATTCAGGCTGAACGTTGTTAATTCCGTTTTCTGCAGCACCCAGCAGTGACAGCGAGGAGGAGATCGTCTTCCAGAGGAAAAACAGGATGAAAAAGAACGTTCTGAAGTCTCCTGATGTGAGTCTTGGAGAGAAAAAACAGGCAAGAGGAGCAGAATGACAATGTGAAGAGCAGAACACAGACACTGTGTGCACTGATGTTCCCTCTGTTCCCACAGGGGCTGGATGAGAGTGACCTGGAGTCTCCCGTGGGGGCCACCAGGAAGCGCCGGCGGCCTCGGAACGTGGTCAGCGAGGAGAGGGGGGTGGGATCCTGGGAATTCACTCCTGCCTCCCCTCAGCTCCTCCCCAGGGGCTCCACAGCTCCACCGTGGTTTGGGGAGGGACCCCAAAGGCCACCCATCCCACCCCAGCAATGGCAGGGACACCTCCCACTGTCCCAGGCTGCTCCAACCCTGCCCTTGGGCACTGCCAGGATTGGGGTTTGATGATTTTGGAGTTGTGGTTTGGCACTGAAACATCCTCACAGCCAAGAGGGGGTGAAATCACCTGCCTGCCTCAGAGCTTTGAGGCAAACAAACCCAAATTCATCACATTTGAGCTGATTTTCCTTGCAAAGCCCATTTTCCTGTGCTGTGGAGGAGCTGTCAGGTCCCTTCCTGGCAGGAATGTGGGAATTGCAGGGATTCAGTGCCCTGCTCAGTGTGTGTGTGTGTGTTCCCCTGCAGT
This sequence comes from Alaudala cheleensis, assembly GCA_013398995.1. Lineage (NCBI taxonomy): Eukaryota > Metazoa > Chordata > Aves > Passeriformes > Alaudidae > Alaudala > Alaudala cheleensis. The sequence continues at coordinate 22,298 of VWYE01026656.1, forward strand.
CAGACACCTCCAGTGAGGACAGTGGGGACTTCCAGAGGGACAGGAGCAGCTCCAGAGCCTGGCACAGGGCCCGGGCAGGGAGAGCCAAGCGGGGCAGGAGCAGTGCCACGGCCAAGGTGGGTGCAGTGACCCTCTGGGGACAGAGAACAGCTTTGGAGCAGCTGCAATTGCAGCTGGAAGGTGGGGCTGGCACAGGTGGGAATGCTGGGCAGGGCTGCAGCCTGGCACAGGGGGCACAGGGCTGGGGACAGCTGGGACACCTGAGAGCAGCTCAGACACAGCTCCAGGGACACCCAGAGCTCAGGCTCCTGTCCAGGANATACTTATATTACTTTATATTACATTCACTGTGAATCCCTTCCAGATCAGGGTATTCTGTGACTGTATGTTATATTATAGTAATTATTATATTCATCTGTTTTAACAAAATATAATAACATATTATAATTAATATTATAACAACAATAGCTATAATTAAAATTTATTAATAGTATCATCATCACTATTGGGCTGCTTGCTCATGTGAATGATGCCCTGGACAGGCAGCAAAGTTCCCTGAGCCCCAAATGTGAAATCTCAGCTCAGCATTTACCACCCCAGCAGGGATGGGGCAGGAGAGGAGGCAGCACCAGACTCACTGAGGCCAAAAGCTCGGAAATATTCCTGCCTGTGCCTGCTCTGGGCAGGAATTGCCACAAGCAGAGCTCCAGGGCACAGTGTGCAACAAGAATCTTCATTATTGAGCCTTGTGCTTCTTGTTCCAGCTGTTCTGAAGGCAAACAAACCATTCTCTTGGAGTCATGGAGAGAAATCATTATTTGGGGGCTAATTTGATGTTTTACTTTGGTAATTTATAGCTGAAATTACGGGAGAAAAATGAACTTTATATAAATTCTCTGGGAGAAAGCATCCTCCTGAGCTCACTTGTTTTGTTTCCATGCACGACCTCGGGAAGGTTTTGTTGCCTGCTTTTGATGGGATTTAGGATCAAGTCTATGGGCAGTGCCTCATCTTCCCTGGGCTGAGCTGCAGCCTTTGGGGGATTCACTCCTTGATGAGCCCTAAATCCTGAGCAGAAAAGGGCCAGCACAGGGGTGTGTGCCTGAAATCCCTGCTGGCCTTGGCTTTGGAGGAACCCATCCCTCTGAAACCAGAGCAGAATTTGGGAAGGACACAAAACGAGCGGGGCTGGTCCCAAAGTGGGTTCTCTGTGTGCCTGCAGCCATGGGGTGGCTCAGGCAGGGCTCTCAGGGGGTGCTGGTTCATTCTGATGGCCCTGGGCTCTGCAGGCTGCAGGGAGGCAGTTCCTGGAGGAGGAGGCTGAGCTGTCCCAGCTCGATGCTGAGGGGATCTCGTCGGACGAGAGCGACGGCGCCGAGGAGGAGCTGAGCCCGTCCCTGGCCCGGTTCCTCAACGATGAGGGGGACCCCACACAGGTCCTGGATGGTGAGTGGGGGATCCCAGAGCACCCCAGAGCCAGGGGATCTCTGTGGGGGCACCAGGGACCTCCTCACCCCGGCTCAGGAGCTGCTCAGGGCTCTGTCTGCCTGGAAAAGCTCCTGCATCCTCAGGGAAGGGTTGGAGCTGTGCCAGGGCAGGTTCAGGTTGGATTTCAGGGAAAGGTTCTTCCCCCAGAGGGTTCAGGCACTGCCCAGGGAATGGGCACAGCCCCAGAGCTCCAGGAGCCTTTGGACATCCCAGGGATGCCCAGGGTGGGGTTGTTGGGGAGTCTGTGCAGGGACAGGGGCTGGGATGATCCCTGTGGGTCCCTCCCAGCTCAGGATATTTTGGGATTGAATGGCAGCTTTCATGGCACAGGCTGGGTACATCTGGAATCGTGGAATGGTTTGGAAGGGACTCAAATCCCACCCAGAGCCACCCCTGGGACAGGGGCAGGGACACCTCCCAATGTCCAACCTGGCCTTGGGCACTGCCAGGGATCCAGGGGCAGCCACAGCTGCTCTGGCAATTCCAGCCCAATCTCCCACCCATCCCTGCCCTCCTTCATCCCAAACCCTGAGGCCTGGGCATTGGCATTTCCAGAGACGGCTGGAGAATTGCAGATTTTTGCTTTGGGAAATGCAGGTTTTTGGGAAACACTAAAGGAATGTGGAGAACACAATGTAACAGCTATGAATGAACGATTCCCTGTGCACTAACCCTGTTTCCTCTCTCCCTGGCTGCAGACACTCAGATGAGGGCCGTGTACCTGAGCTCCGTGCGCAGCCCCGCCCTCGGCAGCCGCTACAAAATGGTGCATCGGGAATTCAACCCCGCGGCCGTGTTCTCCCAGGTGGGCAGGGCAGGGCTTCCCCTCCTCGGGGGGGTCACACTGAGCCTCTTGGTCTGCTCTCAGGAGCAGTCACAGCTTATTTTTGTTTTGGTGAATTGCGAGTTCCAACATAAAACTTCAGCCCGGAGAAGGGAAAGATCCAGGGAGAGCTCAGAGCCCCTGGCAGGGTCTAAAGGGGCTCCAGGAGAGCTGGAGAGGGACTGGGGACAAGGGATGGAGGGACAGGACACAGGGAATGGCTTCACATTGGGAAAGGGGAAATTTGGGTGGGATCTTGGGAATTGGGAATTCCTGTCTGGGCTGGAATTGCCAGAGCAGCTGTGGCTGCCCCTGGATCCCTGGCAGTGCCCAAGGCCAGGTTGGACATTGGGGACACCCTGGGACAGCGGGAGGTGTCCCTGCCCCTGTCCCAGGGGTGGCACTGGGTGGGATTTGAGCCCCTCGGCCCCAGTATTTGTGTGTGGGGAGGGCTGGATAAGCCAAGGCTGAGGAACAACAAACCCAGTGCAGCTCCCCAAAACTCCCTGGCTCTGTTTCCCCCCCAGATTCCCGAGCAAGACTCAGCTTATGCTGAGGACAGTTTCTGTGTGGGGGATGAGGACGAGGAGGAGGCTCAGAGTGGCTGCAGTGAGGAGGAAGAGGAGGAGTGTGTGAACTGGGAGCTGCTCACCAGCGAGCCTGGCAGCAGGAACCAGCGCCTGACCCGCCGCAGGAAGAGGCTGCATCAGGCCAGGCTGCCAGAGAACCCTCCTGCCCTGGGGCAGAGGAAGAAACCATCCAGAATCGTTGTCCTGAGTGACTCCAGCGAGGAGGAGGAGGAGGAGGAGCTGGCAGGCAGCAGGGAGCAGCCCCTGGCAGCAGGGCAGGGCAAGGGGCAGCTCCCCAGGGCCCTGCCCTCAGCACCCCCTGCTCCTCAGCCTGGGGGAAAGGACTCACAGGGGCTGCTGGGCGTGGAACCTGCAGTGCCTGGGCTGCCCCCAGAGCAGCCAGGCAGCAGCACAGCCCTGCCCTCAGCTGGGCCTGGCTGCAGGAACACGGATCTGCAGGCTGCTGCTGAGGTCAGTGCTCAGGGAAAGTGGGATGGATTGCTGGGCCAGGGCTGTCCTGAGAGCTGTGAGCAGCAGCAGGAGGGAATGGGCTGGGCTGGGAGGGGTTGTAGTACTAAAGCAGCCAGGATTCAGTTTCTTCATGCAGGAAAAGCCAATTTTTCATTCACATAACTCATTTTGATACAGTTTGCACAGGCCTCTAATTGGCCACTGCTTTTCTTGCCACTCAATTCATTGGTTAGTAGCTGGCATTTTACCTGTCCATCAAATCTCTCTGTTCTTNCTGCTGGTTTAGCTGGAGCAGCAGGGCATAAACAAATTAAATGACACATTTATTTTATAACATTTTACCTGTCTATCAAATCTCTCTCTTCTTGGATTGCTTGCATATTTTCTTCACTGATTCCCATGGGACAGATCTATTGTTTATGGAGGTGCAAACTTATTTTCCCTACTGGAACAGGTTGTTAACTGCCCTCATTCTTGTGATTTTTCCTTAAGGGAAAAAAAAAAGAAAGAAAAAGCTGCTGCTGGTTTAGCTGGAGCAGCAGGGCATAAACAAATTAAATGACACATTTATTTTATAACATCTCTACCTGTCTGCAACACACAGGTAAAGATATTTATTTATTTATTAAAGCCATTGAACCCCTGCCATGGGCAGGGCCAACTTCCACAGACCAGGAAGCTCCAACCTGGCCTTGGACATTTGCAGGGACCACCTCCCTTTGCTGCTGGAAGCTTTGTGCTCCCAGGGGAGCCTGGAGGATTTTAGGATTGAGCAAATAAAAAGTGGGATTAGATTCTGCCTTGGCTCTGGCAGTGGTGGAGGATGCTGGAGCTGTGTGGCCACTGATTCTCTGGGTCTGTGGTCAGACAATCCTGGCTCACTGTGAATTCTGTGCTTTCAGCACCTCCCTGAGGCTGGATTCCTGATCTCTCACACTCCCCAGCCTGATCTGTCCTTCACAGCATCCAGGTTTTGTCCAAGCTGCTGCTTTTGTCATCCAAACTCTGAGATAATCAGCTCAGCTCGGTGGGGAGACTGGCAGGGGGATTCACGTGTCAATCAGAAAGAGTTGATATTGCAAAACATCCCTTTATTGACTGGATGTGATCATCAGCTCTGGTTTTCAACACTCACAGGTGCACAGCTCTTGGAAGAAGAACCACAGGAGCAGCTCGGGCTCGGCGTGTCCTGGTGTCCCAAACCCNCCCAGGTTTTGTGGAACTGCTCAGTGCAAGCTGCTGCTTTTGTCATCCAGACTCTGGGATAATCAGCTCAGCTCGGTGGGGAGACTGGCAGGGGGATTCACGTGTCAATCAGAAAGTGTCGATATTGCAAAACATCCCTTTATTGACTGGATGTGATCATCAGCTCTGGTTTTCAACACTCACAGGTGCACAGCTCTTGGAAGAAGAACCACAGGAGCAGCTCGGGCTCGGCGTGTCCTGGTGTCCCAAACCCTTCCTCAGCCCCAGCTGGGAATTCCTGTGATCCAGGGGAGCAAAACCCCTCCCTGGCTGGGAATTCCCGTGTTCCCGGGAATCCCGGCCCTTCCCCGGCTGGGATTTCCCGTGTCCCTGTGGATCCTGCCCCCTCCCCGGCTGGGGTTTCCCGTGTTCCCGTGGATCCCGGCCCCTCCCTGGGGCTCTCCCGTGTCCCTGTGAATCCCGGCCCCTCCCCAGCTGGGAATTCCCGTGTCCCCGTGGATCCCAGCCCCTCCCCGGCTGGGGTTTCCCGTGTTCCCGGGAATCCCGGCCCTTCCCCGGCTGAGAATTCCCGTGTTCCCGGGGCTCCCGGCCCCTCCCCGGCTGGGAATTCCCGTGTTCCCGGGAATCCCGGCCCTTCCCCGGCTGGGATTTCCCGTGTCCCTGTGGATCCCAGCCCTTCCCCAGCTGGGAATTCCCGTGTCCCCGTGGATCCCAGCCGCAGCCCGTGCATCCTGGCCGACAGCCGGGAGATGAGCTCGGGCCCGGCGGTGCTCTCCTGCCTGCGGGCCGTGCACGGGCTGCGGCTGCACGTCTGTGCCCTGGGCAGCAGCGATTACATCGTCAGCAGCCGCCTGGCCGTGGACAGGCTGCTCCAGTCGGAGCTGCAGAGCCCCGCGAACCGCGGCAAACTCAGCCAGAGGCTGCAGCGCCTGCAGGGCCTCTTCGAGAGGGTCTGTGTCATCGTGGAGACCGACAGGGTCCGCCCAGGTGGGGACTGCTCTGGGGGACGCGGGGAATGGCTTCCCACTGCCTGGGGGAAGGGATGAATCGGGAATTCCTGGCTGGGAGGGTGGGGCAGGGGCTGGGCTGGAATTGCCAGAGCAGCTGTGGCTGCCCCTGGATCCCTGGCAGTGCCCAAGGCCAGGTTGGACATTGGGGACACCCTGGCACAGTGGGAGCTGTCCCTGCCATGGCAGGGGTGGGATGAGATGAGCTTTGAGGTCCCTTCCCACCCAACCATTGTGGTAATTCCACATCAGGAACAAACACAATTTAATCCTCCATGCACAGACATTGGTTTGAATCCAAAAACCCAAACTCTGCAGTGAAATGTAGGGAAGCAGATGGTGAGGAGGCAGGTGGAGATGGTGCTGAGGTTCCTGACTCTGATCCTTTGCAGCTGTGTCCATTATCCAGGACTGGGAACAGCCTTTGCCCTCCCAGCCTGGCTGTGATAGGGAGGGGGTTGTTGCAGCTGGAGCTCAGTTGCAGTTTGCAGTCCTGTGAGGAGGGAGCAGTTGCAGTTGGAGCTCAGTTGCAGTTCGCAGTGCTGTGAGGAGGGAGCAGTTGCAGTTAGAGCTCAGGTGCAGTTTGCAGTGCTGTGAGGAGGGAGCAGTTGCAGTTGCAGCTCAGTTGCAGTTTGCAGTGCTGTGATAGGGAGGGGGTTGTTGCAGTTGGAGCTCAGTTGCAGTTTGCAGTGCTGTGAGGAGGGAGCAGTTGCAGTTGGAGCTCAGTTGGAGTCTGCTGGCCGTGCTGTGAGGAGGCAGGGACAGGAGGTGGCACAAGGGACAGATAAGGGAAGCTGCTGCACAGGGGACAGGCAGGGTTAGGTGGCCGTGCTGGGGACAGCAAGGGGACAGAGAAGGAGAGAGAGGCACAGCTGTGTGGAGCTGCCTTTGGGAAGTTGCACAGCACAGGTGTAAAAGGCTGCTGGAATAGCAAGGTCCTGATGCTTGGAGCCCTCAGAGTGTTTATTGTCTGAGTGGAACCATAATGAAATGATTCCACCAGACAATAACAGGGCCTTGCTCTCCTGCACTTCCCTCCTCAGGAGAGACGTCCCGGCCTTTCCAGAGGACTCAGCACTACGATGGAGTGCTCTCAGCCCTGGTCCAGGCTGGCATCAGGATCCTCTTCAGCTCCTGCCAGGAGGAAACTGCAGCTCTGCTGAAGGACCTGGCTCTGCTGGAGCACAGGAAGGACGCTGCCCTTTTACCCACGGAGCCCGAGGGGCCCCGCCGGGACATCCTGGGCTTCTACCTGAGCATCCCCAGCCTCAGCTACGGGGCTGCCCTCAACCTCTGCCACTCCTTCAGCTCCATCGCTGCCGTGGCCAACAGGTAACAGCAGCACAGGGCCTGCCAGGGGCTCCAGGGCCTGCCAGGGGCTCCAGGGCCCGGCCTTGTGCTCCTTCTCCTCCCCTGGAGCTGGGGAGAGCCTTTCCTGCACCTTTCCTGCTGGATGGCTTCTCAAAGCATCCCTTCCTGCTCCTTTCCTGCCGGGATCACTGCTCAGGGCATCCCTTCCTGCACTTCTCCTGCCGGGGTCAATGCTCAGGGAATTCTTTCCTGCCGGTGTCACTGCTCAGGAAGAGCCTTTCCCACCCTCTCCCAGGAGCTTTCCTGTCCCCTCTCAGCTCTTCACACCTTCCTTTCTCTCCCGGCCGAGCACTCCAGGGCACTGACACGGGCTCTGCTTCCACCCTCCTTCCTGCTGCCCCACCTTCTCTTTCCCTCGGGCATTCCCCGTTTTCGCAGCTCAGGTGTGCTGCCAGCCCTCGGGCACCTGTGCAGGGGTGACCGCAGGAGCTCCCGGTGCTGGCCCAGCCCGGGCAGTGCATCCTGGATTCCCGGTGCTTCCCCATCCCGGACTCCAGGGGTTCCCAGTGCTGCCCCATCCCGGGCAGTGGATTCCGAGCTCCGGTGCTGCCCCATCCCGGGTTCCAGGGACTCCCGATGCTGCCCCATCCCGAGCTCCAGGAGTTCCCGGTACCGCCCCATCCCGAGCACTGGATTCCAGACTCCCGGTGCTGCCCCATCCCAAGTTCCAGGGGGTTCCCGGTGCTGCCCCATCCCGGTACCGCTCCATCCTGGGCTCCAGGGGTTCCTGGTACCGCTCCATCCCGGGCTCCAGGGCTCCTCCCGTCCCCTCTCTTGCAGCTCGGTGCCGGCGCTGGCGGCGGGGGCGCGGCTGAGCCGGCCCCAGGCCGAGGAGCTCCATCGCTTCCTGCGCCACGACTTCGACCCGCAGCTGCTGCCGCAGCCCCTGCCCAAAGGGAAGAGCTGAGCCCGGCGCTGCGAGCCCTGCACTGCACTTTACCCACCCGGGATTGAATGTAAATGGTGTAAATAAATCCTGGAGCTATGAGTGACACCTCAGCGTGTGTCCCCAGCGTCCCCGGGCCGCGGGAGAGCGCAGCTCTGGGGTAGGGCTGGGGGTGATCGTCCCGGAATTCTTATAAAAATCACAATGACGGCTCGAGTGCTGCGGCAAAGCTCTGGGGAGTGACCCCGAGGAGCCTCCAGCAGCTCCTGCCCTCGCTGCACCGCTGAGCCCCGCGTTTGCAGGTTAGAAGGGGAATTGCCCGGTGTTCGTGTTCCCGGGACAGGCTGGGGCTCTGGGGGCCCCGGGACAGCGCCGTCCCCGTTCCTTGGTGCCTCTGCCCGGGCTCAGGCGCCGGATCCTCCCCCGGGTCCTTCCCCAGCCCCTCGCCGCAGCCTCTGCTGCCACCAGCTGGAAAAGGATCGGGATTCCCGCTGCTTCGGGCAGCACCTCCCGGGAAGGGCTGGGACAGGGAGAAACCAATCCCTGGGACAGGAACTGTCCTGGGCAGCCTTGGAGAGGGCCCAGAGGAATCCACGGAGCTGCTCCAGGGCTGAAGCCAGGCTGGGAGAGCTGGGAATGTTCCCCTGGAGAGGAGAAGGATCCAGGGAGAGCTCAGAGCCCCTGGCAGGGCCTGAAGGGGCTCCAGGAGAGCTGGAGAGGGACTGGGGACAAGGGATGGAGGGACAGGACACAGGGAAGGGCTTCAAATTAACAGAAATGAGGTTTAAATTGGATATTGAGAAGGAATTCCTGTCTGGGCTGGAATTGCCAGAGCAGCTGTGGCTGCCCCTGGATCCCTGGCAGTGCCCAAGGCCAGGCTGGACACTGGGGACACCCTGGCACAGTGGGAGGTGTCCCTGCCCCTGTCCCAGGGGTGGCACTGGGTGGGATTTCAGGTCCCTTCCCACCCAAAGCATTCCCAGTCCAAGCTGGACAGTTCCTGGATTTTGCTGCCCCACAACTCTTGAGTAATCTGTGAGTAAAAAAAAAAAGCTTGTCTTTGTTTATTACATTAAGGAAATGTAAAAATTCAAGCTCTCTCTAGAGTAAATTAAAAAGTAATTTCAGTTGCTTCCAGATTGCACCTGAATTTATTGTACAGTCACATCCCAGCAGATATTTTAGCTTAAAATGCATCAAAACTTGGCAGTCTCTGGTCTCTATGTACATTTCTCCTTCCCAGGAGAAAAGAGGACGTGGAGAGGAGGAACCTGGGCAAGGAAGTGCCACTCTGTACACGTGGAGAAGCCAAGCACTGCTGGCAGGGTGGGGATGGGGTTAAAACACATAAAAACCACAGCAGGGCAGCTTGGCCTAACTGAGCTCATCCCTGCCAGAGGGACAGCTCTGAGCAGGGAGTGCTGAACAACACATCCATGAGGTCCATCAGATGGAAAAGCAGCAATCCTGAGGTCCATCACATGGAAAAGCAGGAATCCTGAGGTCCATCACATGGAAAAGTAGGAATCCTCCTGCTCCTCACTGGATGAGTCTGGAGTCTCAGCTGC
>VWYE01026656.1:34338-49450 GCA_013398995.1 Alaudala cheleensis
GCTGCCAGGACCCCTCTGGATGCTGCCAGGACCCTGCTGGCTGCAGCCATGGCACCCTCTGGATGCAGCCATAGAACCCTCTGGGTGCAGCCATGGAATCCCCTGGGTGNGCTGGGATTGTGTCTCCTCTGGCCCAGCTGTGCCTGGCTCAGGTGGAAGGTGTGCAAGGAGAGCAAAAGCAGCATTACCGACTTCTTCTTGAGCTTGTCCCAGGTGCCTCTGCTGCCCCGGTTCTTCTGCATGCGGAACACGTGGCGGTCGTAGTCATTCCTGGGACATGGGGACAGGGCTCAGCAGGGATGGAATGGGGACATGGACCCTCTGGGTGCACCCATTGAACCCTCTGGATGCTGCCAGGACCCTGCTGGCTGCAGCCATGGCACCCTCTGGATGCAGCCATGGAATCCCCTGGGTGCTGCCAGGACCCCTCTGGATGCACCCATGGAACCCCTCTGGATGCTGCCAGGAACCCTCTGGATGCTGCCCATGGAACCCTCTGGATGCACCCATGGCACCCCTCTGGATGCTGCCAGGACCCTGCTGGATGCAGCGATGGCACCCTCTGGATGCACCCATGGAACCCTCTGGATGCTGCCCATGGAACTCTCTGGATGCAGCCATGAACACCCTGGATGTAGCCAGGACCCCTCTACATGCAGTCATGGCATCCCCTGGATGCAGCCCATGGAACCCCTTCTGGATGCTGCCCATGGAACCCCCTGGATGCATCCACAGCCCCCACACGGCTCCAGCTGCCCCAGGGAGCTGCTGTGGGAGGCCCCCAAGGAGCAGCTGGGCAGGGATCACACGGAGCCTCCCCCCCTCCCCAGGGCCACGTCCTTCAGACAAACCCCTCTGGCTCCAGATCCCACATGGCTGCAGGTGCTGGAGCAGAGCCCGGGAGAACAGGGCAGGACTGAAGGCTCTGCTGAGGCTGGAGGCCAAGGCAGAGCCATTCCCAAGGTGTTTGGATCTCCTGCTCACAGGGGCTGCAGGAGGGGCTGGAAGGGAGCTGCTGGCCCAGCTCCAGGAGCCACATTTCCCAGAGACACAAAGGGAAACTGCTGGGGCAGTGCAGAGGGCAGGGGGAGGAGCTCGCCTGGGCTGATGGGGACCAGCATTCCCGGGCTGATGTGCTCACACTGCGGCGTTTTCACCGGCGGGAAGAGGCCTGAGGAGGGCGTCAGCGGGAACTCGGACAGGGCAAAGTCCTCGGTGTCCTCGTCCTGGCTCCCTCGCAGTGCTGGCAGCTGCAGGGCCACCCCAGAGCCATCAGCCACCTGAGCCTGGGCTGCTCTGCCCCCTCAGCAGTGCCCCTGGCACAGAACTGGACACAGCCCCACACCTCCACCTTGCTCCGAGGGCCCCTCCAGCCTTCCCAGCACTGGGCTCCGGGGTTCTGGTGCTGCCACACCCTCACAAAGTCCTTTATGGTCACAATCCCAAGCTCTCCAAGCTGCCCAGCACTGCTCAGAAGGATGAGCACTGTCACCATTCAGAGGCTCCTCCCACCCTGTCCAACCTTCTCAGTGCCACCAGCCCAGGGCTGCTACAGCACAAGGAGGAGGAAAGAATCTCTTCCCACAGATGCCCAGGATTTTGCTGGAGAGCTGGAGCAGCTCCCTGGCACAGGCAGCAGGAGAGCAGTGCCACAGGAGCTGCTGTCCCAGGTTTACCTGGACCCTCCTGCTCTGGAAGGGCGTGGCAGTGAAGATGTCATCGTGGTTGTCCTTGGGCAGCTGCTCCANGCCACCAGCCCAGGGCTGCTACAGCACAAGGAGGAGGAAAGAATCTCTTCCCACAGATGCCCAGGATTTTGCTGGAGAGCTGGAGCAGCTCCCTGGCACAGGCAGCAGGAGAGCAGTGCCACAGGAGCTGCTGTCCCAGGTTTACCTGGACCCTCCTGCTCTGGAAGGGCGTGGCAGTGAAGATGTCATCGTGGTTGTCCTTGGGCAGCTGCTCCAGGAACTCCCTCATCTGCTGCTTCCTTTTGAGGGTGCCCACCTTGGCAGTGATCACTGGCTCCTTCTTGTCTGCAGGAGCCAAACAGGAATTGTCTGAGGCAGCAGCTGTGGGGTTAAAATTCCCTGCCTGAAATCTCCTACAGCTTCTTGGGGTTCCCTCTGAGTTCTCACCCAACTTTTGCTTTCCAAAGTAAAAGTTCTGAGCTTTGCAAGGAGCTCCTGCCCTGCTGGGCCTCCAGGAACCTCTCAGGATGTCAAGAGCTCTTTGCCCTGAGGGGTCAAGGCCAGTGAACGTCTTCCCCTTGTGCCAAGAAATGGAAAACTCTACAAAGCACCTTTCTCACCACCTCAGTCATTCATGACATCCTCCACCCTCCACACCCAAAGGTGACCTGACTCACTGTCACACCCTGATGTGTTCTTGTGGCTTTATCCCATGGAACCACAATTGGTGATGCTGGAAAAGCCCTCCCAGAACCCATCAGCCCAACCCTTCCCCAGCCCTGCCCAGGCCCCCAAGTGCCACATGCACAGGGCTTTAAAATCCCTCCAGGGATGGGCACTGCAAACCTCCCTGGGCACTGCCAAGGCCTGAGCTCCCTTTCCATGGGCAAATTCCTGCTGCTGCCCACCCTGAGCCTGCCCTGGCCCAGCCTGAGGCCGTTCCCTCTCCTCCTGTCCCTGTTCCCTGGCCCAGAGCCCAAATCCCCCCCGGCTGTCCCCTCCTGGCAGGGACTTGTGCAGAGCCACAAGGGCCCCCTGAGCCTCCTTTGCTCCAGGCTCAGCCCCTTCCCAGCTCCCTCAGGGATTCTCCAGCNGCTGCCAGGACCCTGCTGGATGCAGCGATGGCACCCTCTGGATGCACCCACGGAACCCTCTGGATGCTGCCCATGGAACTCTCTGGATGCAGCCATGAACACCCTGGATGTAGCCAGGACCCCTCTACATGCAGTCATGGCATCCCCTGGATGCAGCCCATGGAACCCCTTCTGGATGCTGCCCATGGAACCCCCTGGATGCATCCACAGCCCCCACACGGCTCCAGCTGCCCCAGGGAGCTGCTGTGGGAGGCCCCCAAGGAGCAGCTGGGCAGGGATCACACGGAGCCTCCCCCCCTCCCCAGGGCCACGTCCTTCAGACAAACCCCTCTGGCTCCAGATCCCACATGGCTGCAGGTGCTGGAGCAGAGCCCGGGAGAACAGGGCAGGACTGAAGGCTCTGCTGAGGCTGGAGGCCAAGGCAGGGCCATTCCCAAGGTGTTGGATCCCCTGCCCACACGGGGCTGCAGGAGGGGCTGGAAGGGAGCTGCTGGCCCAGCTCCAGGAGCCACATTTCCCAGAGACACAAAGGGAAACTGCTGGGGCAGTGCAGAGGGCAGGGGGAGGAGCTCGTACCTGTTGATGGGGACCAGCATTCCCGGGCTGATGTGCTCACACTGCGGCGTTTTCACCGGCGGGAAGAGGCCTGAGGAGGGCGTCAGCGGGAACTCGGACAGGGCAAAGTCCTCGGTGTCCTCGTCCTGGCTCCCTCGCAGTGCTGGCAGCTGCAGGGCCACCCCAGAGCCATCAGCCACCTGAGCCTGGGCTGCTCTGCCCCCTCAGCAGTGCCCCTGGCACAGAACTGGACACAGCCCCACACCTCCACCTTGCTCCGAGGGCCCCTCCAGCCTTCCCAGCACTGGGCTCAGGGGTTCTGGTGCTGCCACACAAAGTCATTTCTGGTCACAATCCCAAGCTCTCCAAGCTGCCCAGCACTGCTCAGAAGGATGAGCACTGTCACCATTCAGAGGCTCCTCCCACCCTGTCCAACCTTCTCAGTGCCACCAGCCCAGGGCTGCTACAGCACAAGGAGGAGGAAAGAATCTCTTCCCACAGATGCCCAGGATTTTGCTGGAGAGCTGGAGCAGCTCCCTGGCACAGGCAGCAGGAGAGCAGTGCCACAGGAGCTGCTGTCCCAGGTTTACCTGGACCCTCCTGCTCTGGAAGGGCGTGGCAGTGAAGATGTCATCGTGGTTGTCCTTGGGCAGCTGCTCCAGGAACTCCCTCATCTGCTGCTTCCTTTTGAGGGTGCCCACCTTGGCAGTGATCACTGGCTCCTTCTTGTCTGCAGGAGCCAAACAGGAATTGTCTGAGGCAGCAGCTGTGGGGTTAAAATTCCCTGCCTGAAATCTCCTACAGCTTCTTTGGGTTCCCTTTGAGTTCTCACCCAACTTTTGCTTTCCAAAGTGAAATTCTGAGCTCTGCAAGGAGCTCCTGCCCTGCTGGGCCTCCAGGAACCTCTCAGGATGTCAAGAGCTCTTTGTCCTGAGGGGTCAAGGCCAGTGAACATCTTCCCCTTGTGCCAAGAAATGGAAAACTCTACAAAGCACCTTTCTCACCACCTCAGTCATTCATGACATCCTCCACCCTCCACACCCAAAGGTGACCTGACTCACTGTCACACCCTGATGTGTTCTTGTGGATTTATCCCATGGAACCACAATTGGTGATGCTGGAAAAGCCCTCCCAGAACCCATCAGCCCAACCTTTCCCCAGCACTGTCCCCAGGTGCCACATGCACAGGGCTTTTAAATCCCTGCAGGGATGGGCACTGCAAACCTCCCTGGGCACTGCCAAGGCCTGAGCTCCCTTTCCATGGGCAAATTCCTGCTGATCCCACCCTGAGCCTGCCCTGGCCCAGCCTGAGGCCGTTCCCTCTCCTCCTGTCCCTGTTCCCTGGCCCAGAGCCCAAATCCCCCCCGGCTGTCCCCTCCTGGCAGGGACTTGTGCAGAGCCACAAGGGCCCCCTGAGCCTCCTTTGCTCCAGGCTCAGCCCCTTCCCAGCTCCCTCAGGGATCCTCCAGCCCCTTCCCAGCTCCCTCAGGGATTCTCCAGCCCCTTCCCAGCTCCCTCAGGGATTCTCCAGCCCCTTCCCAGCTCCCTCAGCCCCTCAGTGTGTGAATGTGAATCATTTCCCCACCACCCAACCCCCAGGAACGAGAGGTTGGTACCTTTGTGCTCAGCTTTTCCTGACGTGCCTTTCCTGGGCTGCTGCCTGGATCCCTTCCCCTGCTGCTCCTGCAGGAACGTGCGCTGGCACTCCTGGGCAGAGCGGGACCTCACGGCCATGGCCACGTCCTGCCAGAACCCTCTGCGGTGCTTGGGGAGCATCACCACGGCCCTGCCAGCACAGCACAGTGTCACCAGTGTCACACAGCCTGCCAGCACAGCACAGTGTCACCAGTGTCACCTGTGGGGCACTGCCTGCAGCCTGGGACAGTGGGAGGTGTCCCTGCCCATGGCAATGCCCAGGCACTGGATGGGATTTAAGACCCCTCCAACCCCAACCATTCTGTGGTTCTTCTCCAGACACTTCAGAACAGGCAAATTTCTTTAAGCACCTTCAGCTGACAGATGTGACACAAATTTCCTGCTCACTTCCCCTCAGACCTGAGCTCCAGCCCAGCTAAAGGAGCTAAACCCAAACATGGCCATTTTACACTCAGTGTCTATTAAATATTGCCCAGTGGTTTCAGTAATTGGATGATGGATTAATTAAACATCCTTGCAGTTAGCTCCCCTCACCAAACCTGCTGACAGAAATGTGTCACTGCAGTCTGGGGAGGGAACCTGCTCCCTCTCACCCGTGGCCTTCATCACCTTGTACTGATGTTTCATTTGTGAGGAAAATTAATAGGGAATAATAATTCCGGTTGTTATTATTAGGGAATAATACGGAATAAAAATAGGGGGATAAGAAATTAAATAGGGAATATTTCTAACAGGGAATTAAAATATAAAGGACATCATGAATCTGAAGTGGTTCTTCTCCAGACACTTTGGAACAGGCAAATTTATTTAAACACCTTCAGCTGACAGATATGACACAAATTTCCTGCTCACTTCNGGAGGGAAACGTTTTCCCCTGAACAGAGAACGAGCCCTTACCTGCGAAGCTTCTGCAATTCCTTCTCAGACCAACCATCAGCTGCCCTTGGAAAAAGTTCCAGAGCTTTCTGCCCCTTTGTCCTCTTGTGCTTTCTCTGCTTTGCTGCTGAAGGCCTGGCAGTGCTGGAGACTCCATTGCTGGTTTTTATCTGGGCCTCTCTGCCATTCCTGTCCTGAGTGTGACATTCCTCCTGCTCCGTGTCGGAATCGAGCCAGCGCCTGGCAGGGTTGGCTCTGCCCTGTGCCCTCCTGGCCTGAGCAGGCAGAGGAGGTTCCCTGGACTCAGAGGATGTTTTCCCTTCAGGAGGGAGCTCAGACTCATCACTGGACTCGAGCCCATTCAGCCTCACCAGCACTTTCTGGGAGGGCTTTGCTGTCCTTTGGCCACGGGACTTGTTTGCATCACCCCTGGAACTTCCAGATCCAGAGCGAAGCTTCCAGTTTGGAGACTCTGGTTTTAATACAGATTTCTTTTTCCTCTTGATCACCAGTGGGGTGTCCTCACTGGACTGCTCCTCCTCATCCTCATCTGGGTGTTGCTGGGTGAGGGGAGTGCTGTCCCTGGCCTGGAGGCGCTGCTTGGCTGACCTGAGGGAGTTCCTGTAGCCCTGCTCGTACATGCTCAGCTCTCCAGAGCCTGCTGCTCTCTTCTCTGCCCTCGGGGCTCTGCTGCTCTGTTTGTCCAGCACTTTGGTGTTTGAGGCAGTGCCCCTGGCAGGGAGCTGGGATCTGCTCCTTGTGGCCCTGACTCCAGGGTCAGTATCCTGCTCCTCATCCGACGGGAAGCGCCTGGCCCTGCTGCCAGCTCTGGCCCCTGCTCTGGAAGGGGCTCCTGTCTCCGTGCTTTTCCCTGGAACAGACATTCCCAGAGAGCCCTCAGGGGGTGCAGGGTGGGTTGTGCTGTGCTTGCAGCACATCTGCACCCCCTGCCACAGCTTTACCTGCCACACTACAAACTCAGAGCTGCTCTCAAGGGCTCTCCCAAACTCTACAGACTGAGCAGGCACATGCACAAAGCTCTGCTCGTGCTCCAGAGAGCTTTTCTGCAGGAAACATTGCAGCTGCTTTAAGAGAGAAACTTCTGCTTTACATTGCACATTCTCCTCAGGCTTCTATCACCTCCCAAATTCTACTAAAACCAAATTTTTATTAACAACTCTGTTAATAGATTTTTTTTTTTTTTGCCAACATTTCGTTTCTTTCATCCACATTAAAAAGCAAAGGCAGGCCCCCAGAGGCCACTGGGTTGGTGAACTCCAAAAATTCCACATCCCTTCATTTCAAGTTCCAGAATGAAATCCCTGTGTTTCCCTGGTGTAATTAACAAAGTGATTTACAAACACAGTTCTTGTTTGGAGCTCAAACTCCACAGGAATGCTGCTCTGATGATCCTTCAGAGGAAAAGCAGTCCATCATGAAAATACCTGAATCATTTCTTTGCATTAACAGACCCAACCCAACAGCTCCAATCCCACTGATTCCATCAATAACTTGAAAATAGAAAAAAAAATTAGTTTTTACCTTTATTTTGGCTTTTTGGCATGTTCTTTGTTGTCTTCATGTCTTCCTTTGGTTTGTTCTTCTTGGAGATGAAACTGGTCTTTCTTTGGGGTTTTTCACTACTAAACATCTTCAAAATAAAACAAATGACTGCACAATTAATTGTAATCTCCTTTTCTCCAGGCTCAGCCCCATTCCCAGCTCCCTCAGCTGCTCCTGGGGCTTCAGCTCTGTTTCCTTCCCTGGAAATGCTCCAACCCCTCAGAGTCTCCCTTGCAGTGAAAGAACTGACCCCAGGCTCTGAGGTGGGGCCTCACCAAATTCCTGTCTGATACAATTATCTTTCAAAAAAGATTTTTGAAGGTTTCTGATTTTTTTCCCCCATTTTGAGGGATTTAGAGACCACAATTATCTGATAACATGGACATCAGGCTATTTTTTTTAGTGTGTTTTATACTAGTTTGATCACATTTCCAAGATTTCCTTCCTCTTCAGGTGCCTCTAAGAGCTGCACCTGCTCTGTCCCCCCCTGACCAAGGCCAGCAATTCAATGTGAGTCTCCTCTTACCAGGCTCAGGTAATCCACCCCCCCATTTTCAATGGTGACATTCAGGTCCTGATCCACAAACTCCCTCTGCCCACACCAGAAGCTCAGGGGGGGTTTGACGAGGCGCCCGCTGCGCGTGTAGACCCTGCTCGAGTCATTCCTGGAGCTCTGGTTTGGTGTCAGGACTGCAGGGGGGAAAAAACCCAAAGAAAGAAGAGTTTAGTCCCAAAGTGCATGGCAAATTCAGTTTTGCAGATTTCAGGGGAACAATGTTGTGTTTAAACAGCACAAGGGAAATGTAAAACACACAGAGAATTGTTCTTTTCAAAGCATTGGGAGAGAAAAAACAGGACTGAAGTAAGAATCTTCACAAATTATAAAATTTACTGTGGGGAACTTTTTACTTTTATTTTGTTTAGAAGGTTAAAAATGCTGTGAAAGTCATTTGAGGAAGGAGAATGATAAAGAAAAGTTGTCACATGGAAGAGCTGCTCACTGAGACAAATGAGAGTGAAAAATAAATGGGAGTGATGAGAGGAAAACAGAAAAGCTTTTCCAGTGCTTGCAAGGAAACCTGACTCCAGCAGTAACAAACAGCACAGTGGGGTTTGGGACAGGCCCAGTGGGCAAAGAGCCCAGCAAAAGTGTGAGTGAAACCCCAAAGCTGTCAGTGCCCAGGGCAGGGACTGCACTCCAAGCCTGAGCTAAACCAGGGGCTTTTACAGCTGGAAACACACCCAACATCATGAACCTTCCCACAACCCACTGCAGCCACCCCCAGGTGCCTTTTCCAAAGGGAAGGATTGTGAAATACTCACAGATGTTCTCATCATTCCCTGGTGATACCTCATAGGTGGAGTTCCTCAGGGCAGGTTTCTTTTTCTGTGCCTTGCTGGCTGAGTCTCCTGCAGTTTCCACCACATCAGCTCCCCTCACAGAGTCACTCTCCTCAGTTCCTTCCACACCACTGTCTTGAACTCGTTCTTTCCTGATGGTTTTGGAGTTTGAGACAAGGAATAACAACCACTGAGGAAGCTGTTCTTTAACAAACAGTGAAGATGTGCAGGGCTGGAGCCCAGCACAGCAGAGTGGCTTCATGCCCATCTTTACATTTCACACTCCTCTGGTATAACACCCTCCAACAGCAAAGCCTCAATGGACACTCAGAACAGTGCCATGAAAGAGAATCTCCAAAGAAGTTACCTCCTCCTTTCCTCAAGGAACTCCTCCAGGTACTCCTTCCACCTCCTGGAGAAGCCGAAGGTGAATCTCTTGATGAAGCGGTAGGGGAAGCCTGGGGGAGGACAGGGACATCAACTGCAGGGCTGGCACTGCCACCAGGCCACCAAAGAACCCCCTGGAGCCTGCTCAACCCAAACAGCAGAAGAACAGACCCACACAGTTCCACCCAGCACACTCCAGTCACTGTCTAGGAAACCTCTGCAGCACTGGAGCCACTCTGCTCACAAATGCTGCTGCTTTTCCTTCTTGGGATATTAAAAACAAATGTAAGTTCTTAGCAAAGGAAGTAATAAAATCTTCAAGTCAGAGAGCAGCCCAGCTCAGGTATTTATCAGCAGGGACCCCAGTGCTGCAAGTGAGAAGGGAACACTGAAACCACACACACATCTTTGGGCCTGAGGGAGCCAACAATGAAGGTGTGCTGGGTAAAAAGTGTGTAAAAGATGGTGTAAGACCAGGGAGCAGCTGAAGCTGTGCCAGGGCAGGTTTAGGTTGGATTTCAGGGAAAGGTTCTTCCCCCAGAGGGTTCAGGCACTGCCCAGGCTCCCCAGGGAATGGGCACAGCCCCAGAGCTCCAGGAGCCTTTGGACATCCCAGGGATGCCCAGGGTGGGGTTGTTGGGGGGTCTGTGCAGGGACAGGGGCTGGGATGATCCCTGTGGGTCCCTCCCAGCTCAGGACATTCCAAGTATTTATTCCACCAATGCCACAGAGTATCTTTGTGTCCTCAGAGCTGCTGTGAGCACGGAGGAGCAGCTCATTCCCAGGGAACATTCCAGAGGAGCACCCCAAGCAAGGAGAACAAACCCTGCATTTCCACCTGTGTGGAAATCCCATTTCCTCCCAAATCCCACGTGCTCCAAAGCCAGCTGAAGCAGTTTGTGACTTGGGAGGTGTTCAGAACCAGCTCAGAGATCACTGTCTTCATGGCAGCTGAGTCTATCTTGCCCTGCAGCAGGTACACAGCCCCCGAGGAGGTTTTCACCAGGTTGTGAGTGACGCGCTCGGTGACGGCGCTGCTGTGCCACAGCAGCTGCTTCATGTCCCTGCCAAAACACACACAGCAGCAGCTCAGAGATCACTGCCAGGAGGGAATCCTGCAGTGCTGCCACTGCATCAGGCACTGCTGCTGATCCCTGCTTCCTCAGGGTGCTGGCAGCATGTGCTCTTGATGCCTGAAGTTTTAGCTTTGATGTATTTCAAATCCCCTGCTGGCTCGGGGGTAGTTTTGAGCCTCACATTCAGTGCAAGTAGACAAAACAAATCCTTTTCTGCTGAAAATCAAGGATGATTTTTGGGCCCAAAAGCCTAAACAACGATGGATTGAAGGGAGAAACAAGAAGGATGAGAATTCACAGCCTGAAGCTGCAATTGGACAATTAAACCCCAATGTGCAAATGGACCCAAACTTATCAAAGTGTGAGACCTCGTGACCAGGGGTCCATTCTGTGACCATTGGGAGTCCACCTGCCCAAGGTGTATCCCAGGGGCCTTCCAATCAATCTCTGCTTTATTCTCCAGCTCTGTCCAGTCTCTGTTCCAGCTCAGCCTTCCCAAGGCATCACTCTGGGCTGGGTTTTCCTCTCTTAGCTGGGACTGACACAGCTCTGCCTGGCCTGACACTGGGGCAGGGGACACACTGAACCTGTCACTCCTGCAGCTGGGACACTGGGGCTGGCAGCAGCCTGGGACAGAGGGAGGTGTCCCTGACATGGCAGGGGTGGCAGGGATGGGATTTAGGGTGCCTCCCAACCCAAAGTGTCCAATATTTGATATTCATTCCTCTGAAGCTGATTATCTCAGCACAGGACTCTGAAATAGTTCCCTGGCTCTCCTCCCTCTTCCCCACACAAAGGAATTGTCTCTTCCTTGATAAAGCAGCTTAAACTCTGCACCATTATCTGGTGCTTGGTGTCCATGGTTTAGTTTGCATTGAAATAATAAACTGGTTCTTACTTCCTTTTCCCTTCCACACAGATCCCTGTGTTTCCTGTCAGCATTCTAATCCTCCAGTTGCTCAGGCAGATGTTTGTCTGTTCCAAGAAAAAAAAAAAAGGAAATAAATCATTTAGAAGTCATAACCAGCACCCCTCAAGGATCAGATCACAAAAACATCTCTTTCAGCACCTTCTGAGCTACAAATCTGGAATATCAGAGGTTATCTGATCCTTGGCTCAGTCCTGAAGGTGACTTGGTTTAATCCAGGAAACACAACCAGCACTCTTGGCCATGGTGAGGGAGGACAGGACAAGTCCCTTGCAGTCCCAATTTCCCCAGGGAACAAGGGAAACCAAACCTTGGGCAGCTGTGCCAGGTTCCCAGGGAGCTCCAGGGATGCAGCACTGCTTTAGGATTTATTCAGAGAGGAATGCTGCAGGCTGCTCTCCTAGGAAAGGGTTCTGCTCCAGTGCAATGGAACAGGATCTGGATGCCCCAGCAAAGCCAAGCCTCTCCCCTCCCCATCAGCAGGGCACGTTCCTGGATGGATCCATGCCCAGCTGGGAAAGGTTTCTCCCCCCTGCATCTGGCAGGGCCCAGGATCACACCATGGCTTCTGCACACTAAACCAAAAGTGTTTCTTTTACACAAGAAAAACCCCCAAACCTTTGTCATCTTGGAGTACAGAAAAAAAAAACAACCCTTTGCACGGGAATATTTACTGGTAAAATCCAGTGGAATAACAGTTTATTCTCTTCTGAGTGTTCCTTGCTTTTGACAAGAGGAGGAATAACCTCAGTTATCCCTCACTTTCCCTGAAGGATTCTTGTCTCCCACCTCTTTGTGTGCTTTGTCAGCAGGCTGATCAGCAGGAGCTTTCTCCAAGGGGACCTTGGGGTCTTCTGCCAGCTTCTGCTTCGTTGGAATTTGGACTGGAGAGGAGAGCATGATGCTGCACAAGCACTGTGAGGGTTTGTCAGGATTGGTCTCTGGAGCCTTTTCCACAGCTGGAGCAGCTGGTTTGTCACTGGGCTGCAAATCTCTCCTGTCTTCAGGAAGCTCTGCACGTTTTGCCTCTCCATTTCCCCACCTTCCTTTCAGCCCATTTTCCCAAGGGGTGGAGTTCCCTCGCACAGGAGTAGCCACTGTACTTTGAGACATTTCTCCATCAGCATCTACTTCGATGGATTCCACAAGGAAAACATCCACATCATCCCTATCAGAGTCCACATCCTCTGCAGGCTCCTGCCCTGGCTGCTCAGCACGAGCAGGCTGCACTGAAGGATGATTCTCTGTGCTGGTGCAAGGAGGAACATTCTGCTGGCTTTGGGCTGGAGCTGCCCTAGCTGCCCATGGAAAGGGAAAAAGAAAGGAATAACAGAGAAATGAGTGATGCTCAAGCACACAAACAGGCTGCCCAGGGTGGGGGAAGGGATTTAAAGCCCCCTGGATGTGGCACTTGGGGACTTGTTGGTCTCTCCCAAGCTCAGCAATGCCAGGGGTCTGTGCCTGGAGGAAGTTTGTGCTCTCCAGAGCAAGCCCAGGTACCTTTGTGCTGCTGCTGCCACTTCACCCTCAGGAAGAACATCTGGGGGCTTTCTGGCACGGGAGGCTCTGCCAGGGGCTCCGTCCTGGGAACCTGAGGCCAACCTGGCCCTGCAAAACAACCACACAAAAAATAACCCCCCAAAACCCTCTTTCAGTTTGGGAAAGAAAAACATTTTCATGGATGGGGGCAATATGATTTATATGCTTTCTATTAAAAAAACCCCGCAGAATCCCAGAAAGGTTTGGGTGGGAAGGGACCTTAAATCCCATCTCATTCCATTCCTTGCCATGGCAGGGACACCTCCCACTGTCCCAGGGTGTCCCCAATGTCCAACCCAGCCTTGGGCACTGCCAGGGATCCAGGGGCAGCCACAGCTGCTCTGGGCACCCTGTGCCAGGGCATCTCTGCCCCCATGGTAAAATAGGGTCACAGCCAGTTTGGTGTCAGCTGCAAACCTGCTGAGGGTGCAGGATCTCACCATGTCACAGATAAAAATATGAAAGATAAAAGCCAGCAGGGAGAGCCCAGGAAAATGTCCCAGTGGGATTTCAAACCTCAAGCAAGGTTCCATGAACCTTTCTCTTCCTGCACAGACTGTACGGAACAGTCACAGGAATTTGGATGGTTTTAGTTACAAAGTGGGTTTTGAAGGAGTTTCATGAGTCAAGCCCACTCATGAACACCATGCTTTTTACACCCAGAGCCAGGCTGAGGCAGAGGGGGAGGAAACACAAAGAGAGGGAATTCTCTATGATACAGAGCAGGCAAGAGGCATCAGCACTGCCACAGACACATTCCAGCACTAAAAAGCCTCACCATCCAACTTTTCATAATCCCAGCCACCTGGGGTGCATCCAGTGCTGGTGCCATTTGCTTTTTGCACCCACCAAAGTGCTCTGGGTGCTTTCTCCAGATCCTCAAAGAGCCGTGAGTGGGACACAGAGGGAAAATGCTCACACCTGAGCCAGCTCTCCTGGAGAAGCTGTGGAACAATCATTGTGTGCCCAGGCTCCGGGCTGATGGGTTTTGGTGTCAGGGGGCTTTGTCCTCTCCATGAGCCTTCCAAGGAGGACAGATTAAGGCAACAGGCAGCAGCATTGAGAGCTCTTTCCTATCAACACTGTGGTCCAAAACAATCAAAGCCGCTTGGGAAAATGAACCATTAATAACTCCTGTCATTTGGGATTGCAGACTGTAAACAAAGAATTAAAAGGCTTAAGAGAATGTAAAAATCAGGGATGTCACTGCAGCACAAGACGCCTGAAAGTTCCATGAACTAAACTCAAATCTACACCTCTGTGCTTTTCATTCCAGGTATTCCGAAGGCAAGCAATCCATTCTCATGGAGCCACCGAGGGCCCGTGGCACTCACCTCGTCCCGGCTGGGCGCTGCTCTCCGCCCGGGCCGTGCCGGGCCGGTTCTGCCCGGTGGCGGGGCTCAGGATCACGTCGGTGGCAGCCCTGCGCTGCTGCTCCGCCCGAGCCTTCATCCGCTGGAAGATCTTGGCCGGCGAATCCTCTCCGGGCGGCTCCGGAGCGCGGCGCTTCGGCGGCCGATCGGCGGCGGGGCCGGCCCGGGTGTCGGGGTCAGGCCGGGTGTAGGGGCCGGGCCGAGTTCCGGGGCCATCCCGGAGGTTTGGCCACTGCTCGGCGGCGGGGCCGGGCCGGGTGCCTTGGCCAGGCGCTTGCCGGGTGTCGGGGCCATCCCGGAGGTTCGGCCACTGCTCGGCGGCGGGGCCAGGCCGGGTGTCGGGGTCAGGCCGGGTGCCGGGGCCGGGCCGGGTGTCGGGGCCATCCCGGAGGTTCGGCCACTGCTCGGCGGCGGGGCCGGGCCGGGTACCAGGGCCAGGCCCTTGCCGGGTGTCGGGGCCAGCCCGGCGCTCCGTCCCCGCGAGCTGCGGGCTCAAGGCGCGGCTTTCACCAGCGGCGAGGCCGCTCTGGTCCCGCAGCAGCTGCTTCAGCGGGGTGAGCGTGCCCGCGGGGATGCTGCTGAGGGACACCGAGCGGAGCGGCGGCTCTCCCCAGAGCTGGGGGCGGCGGCTGGGGGTCGCGATGATGTCGCAGGCTCCGCCGCGGCAGTCCCGGGCGGCTCCCGNCGGGCGCCTCCGTGTCCCTCCGTGGCTGCCCCCCGCCCCCGCCGCTCCGGCCGCGCTCCCGGCCCGGCCCCGCTCCCCTCACGGCGCTCCGCGCGCAGATTCAAGCGCAGCCGCCGCGCCCGCTGATTGGCGGGAGAGAGCTCAGCTATGGGCCCAGACCATCGTGCGCGGGGGGTGCCAGGAAATAGAGACATTGCCGGGAGGGCCGAGGCAGGCGGCAGCAGGCCGGGGCTATGCCCGAACACCCCTCTCCTGGGCGCGGTGGTTCGGCCCGGCCGTGGGCGGGCTCCGCGGCCGTTGGCGCTGAGGCGGGAGGGGCGAGGCGGGGCCGGGACGGGCTGAGGCGGGGCC
>VWYE01026656.1:54698-65170 GCA_013398995.1 Alaudala cheleensis
CATCCCCATCCCGAGCTGTGCCTCCATCCTCATCCCGAGCTGTGCCTCCATCCTCATCCCGAGCTGTGCCTCCATCCCCATCCCGAGCTGTGCCTCCATCCTCATCCCGAGCTGCCCCATCCCCATCCCGGGCTGTGCCCTGCGGGGATGCTCTGGAACGGGAGCTGGAGCTGGAGCGAAGCTGCGGGACAGGGCCCCGTGTGGGGCCGGGCTGAGCCGGGCATTCCCCGGCCCTGGCTCGGTAAATCCGCGGCTCTCAGCGCTCACTCGGAGCAGCTGCTGCTGCTGCTCTCCTGCTCAGGATCCCCGCACGCCTCCGCAGCGTTTTGGCTCAGTTTTGCTGCCACGAGGGGCACAGAAATGTCTCTGCCAGGGACAGGGAGCAGCTGGAGCTGTGCCAGGGCAGGTTTAGGCTGGATTTCAGGGAAAGGTTCTTCCCCCAGAGGGTTCAGGCACTGCCCAGGGAATGGGCACAGCCCCAGAGCTCCAGGAGCCTTTGGACATCCCAGGGATGCCCAGGGTGGGGTTGTTGGGGGGTCTGTGCAGGGACAGGGGTTGGGATGATCCCTGTGGGTCCCTCCCAGCTCAGGACATCCTGGGATTCTGTGAATGATTTCTGGTTTGAAAAGGAACTCTGAGGCAGCTGTTCTGGTGAGTGTCACCTCCACGAGATAACTGTGCCTTCCTTCCCTCCTGCCTGCAATGGTTTTGCTTTATGAGTTTCCAGCTGCTCCCCTCAGCTGGAATGAGGAGCAGCCTCCCTGAGGAACAGGAGCCCCAAGGGTTCCTGAGCATTTCCCTCAGCCCTGTCCCACAGCTGCCACAACCTGAGCTCATTTTTGACTCACCTCTTACTTCCCCACTGCTGCTGGAGTGCATTCCTTGATATTCCCTGTAGTGCCTGGCTGTGCTTCCTCATTTCAGTGGCTGAGTGTTCCTGGCTGCTTCCTGACCCCTGGTTCTCGTGCTGGCCCTGCCCTTCACTCTTCTGATTCTCTCCTTTCCCAGAGAATCTCCCCCTACTTGCTCCTGGAGAACATTTCCAGCCCTGGAACATTTCCTGCACAGGAGCAGGAGGAATTCCCTGTCCTCCTGGTGAGCATCTTCCCCTCAGAATGAGGATTTCCAGTCTGGTTATTAATGACAATTCTGGCTCCAGATGTTTCTTGGGGCCATTCACGTGTGGGTTTCTCTAAAATC
Organism: Alaudala cheleensis; assembly: GCA_013398995.1. NCBI lineage: Eukaryota > Metazoa > Chordata > Aves > Passeriformes > Alaudidae > Alaudala > Alaudala cheleensis. The sequence goes on from VWYE01026656.1 coordinate 55,899, forward strand.
CAATCACCATCCTGTTAATTAATGAATCTGCCACCCCCAGGCTCCCTCACTATCAGCCTGCCTCGTGTTGCTGGTCTGACCCATCAAACATTCTGGAGCTTTTGGGGGCTGCTCACAAGTTTTGTGAAAATTGTCTGTGACAAGCTCAGGTTGTGGCCAGTTCATAATCTTATTTAAACAGTGAATGAATAGAAAATATTTAGTTACTATCATCAAAAATGAATATTCCCCTCAGCACCTTTACAAGCACAAAAGATAAAACATTTGTTTGCTGCATTCTCTAGGAGTTCTTGATTCCCAAGAACAGATCCAAGCTATTACAATAATTTCCCCTGTTATTCTTTTAAAACATCCTTGTTGTCCTTTCCCTTATTGGTGAAGTTTAATTTTCACTCATCTCTGTGACTTCCCTTATCTTTTGAGTGTTTTTGCTGAGTGATCCCTTCGAGTAACCTCCACTGGTGGCAAGGCTGATTTTTATTTAAAGGCAGATTTGTTGTGCCTGTTATGGATACCCAGCACCTTGTGATGGTGGAGTGTCCTGGTTTGGGCTGGGACAAACAAAACTGGGAGTTAAATTCCTCCCAGGAGCTGTGATTTGGATTCAGGATGAGGATAATGATAAACCACCAGAGGCTGACATGATTTCCCTGCAAGCTGAGATGTTCTCCTAGTGCCTTCACCTGCCCCAAGATCTGGCCAGAAGTTCTGCAGAAGTAACAAAGGAAATTAAAAAATCCTTTTGGTTCATAATCAGGGTTGTTTGGAAGAGGATTTTTTTTTCTCTGATGGTGATTTCCCAGCAGTGGAATTGCAGTGTTTCCATTCAGGGAAGAGAAACCACCCCAGAAATAACAAATAGATCAAACTTGAGCTGAAATGGTGTAAAATAGGACAGTGCTTAAGGCAGAGCCTTCTGCTTTCCCTGTTTATTTTGGTTTTCCTTCACCAAGGCCTAAACTGCTGCTGGAAAGGCTCCCTGTGTAATTCCCTGCTAACTGGAAATGGGGAAAAGAAAAAAATGTTCTCCTGAGTTCTTTGAGCCAAGAGCTGGTAATTTAATTGTCTCCTGGAGTGTTACTCCAGTGCTGATGAGACTCAGCCTAAGCTGCATTAATGCTGCCTTTTAGCACTGCTTTCAGGAGGAGCCCCAAACCCCACCTGGAGCTCTGCAGGGCTGTTCTGGAACAGGCACCGAGCTGGGGATCCATCCTTTACAGGGAATAATAAATGTTAATGCACTCCTTTAGCATTTCAATGTCATGATTAAATATTCCAGGGCCTTATTAATGGAATATTTTATCTTCCTGCAAATGGCCTCGATCCTCACAATGGCATACTAATTCTGAGGGAAGGGAGAGGGAACAGGTTCAGATTCCTGCAAGGAGTCCCTGCAAGCCAGGATTTTAAGCTGAGTGCACTCAGGGGTTCGTGGGCAGGTCACTGTGCATGGAACAGGGACGTGGATGTGTTTGCATTTTGGATTTCTGGGGGGTCAGAGTCACAGGGAGGGGTTTAGCTGTTGGTGCTGCCAGGAGAAGCTCAGGAATGGATTGTTGGAACCCTGGAGGCTGAAAATGTGAGTTTTTGTGTGTTCAAAGGTGCTGAGGCTCAGGCAGCACCACATTGGAGCTGAGGCCTTGGGCCAGGCTCCAGCACTGAGTGACAGCACAGGGGCTGTGCCTGTGGGGTTGCAATGGGGCTGTGGCATCTCACAGGGTCAAACACTCAGGGCTTCAGGCTTTAGTCCAGAGCAATGGCTGTGAGCCAAGAGGGAGCATTGAAGGCCTTGGCTGAGCCCTTCTTTTCACCTTCTCCTTCCTTCTCCTGCCTGCCTTTGGGTGGTTTCTGTCCCTGGGTGAAAAAGGTCCCCAGGGCAGCCCTTGAGTGGCCATCACTGGGTCACAACCATCAATAGCAGAGGGGTCACCTGGTTCTTGGGGAAATGGTGCTGAAAGAGCTGGGCAAAGTCAGCAGTGGCCATTTGGGCACGTTTTTGTGGCAGCTGCTGAGAGCTCAGGGCTGGGAGTGTGGGAATGGTCTGGGATAGATCAGAGATCATCAATCACCAAGTCCCAAATGGAATTTATATTTTGTTGTGAATCTTCATCCTGACCTGGGCAAGAGCAAGAAAAAGGAGCCCACACTGTAACAATGGATCATCCCAGGGAATTCAAATTCTGTCATCACCAAACCATCAAGGGCAGCAGCGTGGTGGTTCTGGGGTGCAGAGCTGAACCTTTCCCCTCTTGTTAGAGTGGAAGGAAATTCCAGCCTACTCCTCCCCTAAAGTCACAAAGAGTTTGGGAAGGTTTGACAAGGTCCCAAAGGGAATTCATGACCCCGTTCAGGAGAGGAGGAGGAGCAGCTGAGGGAGCTGGGAAGGGGCTGGAGGATTCCTGAGGGAGCTGGGAAGGGGCTGAGCCTGGAGCAAAGGAGGGCAGGGTGGGCTCTGGGGATGTGCTGAGGGTGAGCAGCAGCTCAGTGGGACGTGGGAAGGGTCCCTGGGCTGGGGCTGCACATTTCCCGAGGGAAGGAGGGGGTGACACCTCAGTTTTCAGGGGATTTAGCTCCCTTTGAGCGTTCTTCATGCAGGGTTTGCACACATCTGGTGCTCTCACTGATCCCCCTCCCCTGTCACTGCTGGGATCCCTCTGCTCCAGAAGGGTCCTGAGGCCTCCACAAGGGCCTGGAGCTAAAGGAGTTTGGGAAGAGATGCTCCCAGGAGCTGGAGTGATACAAAATAGGGGTTTAGATGGGATATTGGGAATTGGGAATTCCTGGCTGGGAGGGTGGGGAGGGGCTGGGCTGGAATTCCCAGAGCAGCTGTGGCTGCCCCTGGATCCCTGGCAGTGCCCAAGGCCAGGTTGGGCTGAATTCAAAATGTTCCTCTGGAGAGCAGAAGGGTCCAGGGAGAGCTCAGAGCCCCTGGCAGGGCCTAAAGGGGCTCCAGGAGAGGGACTGGGGACAAGGGATGGAGGGACAGGACACAGGGAATGGCTTCACATTAACAGATTGGAGGTCTAAATTGGATATTGGGAAGGAATTCCTGCCTGGGCTGGAGTTCCCAGAGCAGCTGTGGCTGCCCCTGGAGCCCTGGCAGTGCCCAAGGCCAGGTTGGACACTGGGGACACCCTGGGACAGTGGGAGGTGTCCCTGCCATGGCATTGGGTGAGTTTTAACTTCCTCTCCAACCCAAACCAGTCCGGAATTCCATAAAAATCAGCTTTGCCAAGGAGCGAATCAAGAAAAGGGAAGGAGCAGGATTTGGATTCGAACTGCAGGAAATCACTGGACTATTCTGCCTTCTTTGTGAAGCATTAGCAACAGGCCCAAAACGACACTGTGACATTTCAGCCCTCCAGAGGCTGCAGGAGGGGAGGTTTCTGTGTGAGGAAGTGATGGATGATGCTCCTTGCTGAGTGCTTTTGTTCCCTGGAGGTGTCGGGAGCAATGAAAGCCGAGCCCTTCCTGCTCTCACCTCGCCTGGTGCTGCCCTCTGAGCTCCTCCTGGAGATCCCTCCTGGCGGGGACAGCTCCCTCCTGATGGATCCAGAGCTGCCACATCAGATCCGTGTCTGAGGGGACAGGCAACCCTTGGAAAGCCTCTTTCCTCGGGGTGGATGGGTTCAATCGGGCAAACAGCTCCTTTCCTCTGGAGCTGTGAGGGATTTCAGGGTGTTACAGCTCCATGGGCTGTGCTGCTCCCTGGAATTGCTGCTCTGGGATGTGTTTGGCTCAGCTCTCACTGGTGCTGCTCCTCTGGAGCACAAAGAGCAGCAGCAGCACAGCTGAGGAGGCAGAAATGGGCCATTTTTAACCATTGCCAGCCCCAAAATTCCTGCTGGGATTCAGGCACTGCTTCACCTCAAGGGGGTGATTTTCATTTCCTCTCTCAGTGCACTGGCAGGGTTTGACATGGGGTGGGTGTTGCTGATCCTCCTGAGGATAAATCCCATTCCTTACACTCCTGGAATGCTCTGGGCTGGGAAGGGACCTTAAATCCCATCCAGTGCCATGGGCAGGGACACCTCCCACTGTGCCAGGCTGCCCTTGGACACTTCCCTTCCAACCCAAACCACCCCTGTGCTCCTGGGACTGCTCCTGGGGCAGCTGTGGGATCTTGGAGCCCATCCCCTTTTTATGGCAGTGGACAAAGCTTGGGATACACTCAGTGCATCCTGTAAGGAAGGGGCAGGAACCCAAAGCATCCCAAAGTGGCTTTGGGATGATTCCTGCCTTGCTCTGGAAAATGAACCCAAGAATCCCATTTTTCATTTTGGGGTTTTTTGAGCCTGGCTCTGTCTGTGTGCTCCCAGTGCCCCAGAGCTGCAGCTGAGCCATCACTGTGTGACAGGAAATGTGCCCTGGGGGTGGGATAATGATGCTGGGACAAATCCCTGCCCTTTTTTTGTGTCTCCCCTCAGCACTGGAGCTGTGCCTTGTTGGCCTGTCTGAGCCCTGCTCTGCTCCTGAGGGAACTGAGCCTTTCCCAAACCCAACAGGGTGTGGATTTTCCACAGGATCTGCTGATTCTTCCAACAGCAGGGGAGTGTGAGAGCCTGAATGAGAGGTGTGGGACCCCAGAGGGCTCCCCAAAATGCTGATTATTGCATTGTTACAACAGTGCTGGGTCCTGGGCACACCAAGCCTGAAGCTGCTCCAGGTGAGCCTCAAGTCTAAAATCCCTTTAGTTCTGGTTAAAATGCTTTGGATATTTTTCTTTGCTGAGCATCTTAATCCATAACAACCAATCATTATCATATAATACTTCTACATCCACCTATAGCCCATCAAAACTACAAACTTTACCACATTTTGTTAGTACCTATTTAATCACATGAGTTAGGATGCTCCATTTTAAGCTCAAAGTTGTTCTTCTGTTTTTTGGCTGTGGAAAATTTTGGTACTTGGTAAAACTATGTTTTTTTTTGTTTGCCTGTGATTTTCCTGAGACTTATTTCTACTTGGTGAAAACATCTTTTTCTTTGTGGCCAACAAATCCTTTGGTCTGGTCATAAAACCTTCTCCCAGCTCATTTAACTTTTGTTTCTTTAGTTATCCAGTGACAACTGGCTCAGCAATCCTTACTTTAAACATCTTCCATTCTTCTGGATCCAAACTTGCTTTCATCTCTATTTCACTCACCAGAGTCAGGGACACCCCTTTGGGTGCCCTGGGTGACTCGAGGTCCCCACAAGAGGTTCAAGGGTCTTGGGACAAAGCCAAAAATCCCTCAGTGCCTTTGATCTGAGTCCCTGGAAAAAGCTGCCAACATTGAAAGAAGCAATGCAAACCACCAGAGTGTAATTAGAATAATAATTAATAGATCACAGGGTGAAAAGGAGAATTTTTAGATGCTTAATACAGAGGTAAAGAGGACAAAGATGGAGGGATTTGGGTGTGTCTCTGCTCTTTTCCTGTTTCTTTTTGCCCTCCATCCTCTGCTGTGCTGGTGGCATTTTTGGATGGGGCTGTGGTGGAGTTTCACTGTCTGACACAGGTTGTAATTATTGGTGATTAACAGAAAACATTGTTCAGGTGGTGATTGGTATAAAAGGTGACGTGCCCTGGTGGGAGGGACAGATCTGGCTCCTCTGCCCTCCTGCTCACACCTCACTGGGCAGGAGGGACATGGAGAGATCACAGAGGAATAAACAGAGACAGAGACACAGACTCCAGCTCTCCTTCTTGGAGCTGAGAAAAGGGACCTTTTTCTTTACTCTCAGGACTCCAAAAGACATTTAAACCTGAGAACAAGTGAGTTTAGCACTGGAAAAATGCTCAGGAAAGAGGAGACTCAGATTGGCTCGAGGTGTGGGGAGAAGAAATGGGGAGCTGCACTCAGCTGGAGCCTCCCTCTCTCTCCCTCTCTCTCTCTCTGTGTCACAGCCTTGTCCATGGTAAAAATGCAAGGAAGGAAGAGCAGCACTCCCTGTTAGTGCTGAGTTACATCACTGAGGGGTTTCTCACCACCCCATGCTGTGCATCACGAAATCACAGCGAGATAAGCAGAGTTTTATTTGCCCACTGTCTGGGAGATAAAGCCTTTTACTCGAGACTCCATTTCTGCCACCCCTGTTTTGGGGATTATAAATGTAATTAAGTGACTGTGGGGTGACAGTGACAGCCTGGAAGTGCTAAACTGCTGAAGTTTTGTATGAGGAAAAAAAAATCCATCCTTGTGCAAACTGGAAGGGTCCTTTGCTGGCTGCTCTCCCTGGGAAAAAAAAGGCAAAACCCCATTTTTTTGCCATAAAAGAAAAACAGTTTTGTTGTTTAAAGGCTCTGGGATGTTTCCAAATTATTCTGTTAAGAAGCTGAGGAATAAATACACGCTGTAAAATGAATTTAATTTGGGCTGGCACTAAAATCCACCATGAAACAAGGATCTTAAAAAGCCTGTGAGAACTCTGGGCTGGGAATGGACATTCCCAGGCATCTCCCTCTCTCCATGAGCCCCACATTGCCTGGAAAAGAGGAATGAAAAATGGGAATGGCACAGGGCAATGCCCAATTTATTGCTGGAAGAGCCCTGGGATGCAGAGGCTGAGTGTGTGCAGCTCCCACCCCCTGCAGCTCCCACTGTGCCTTCACCTTCCCTCGGTTTTCCCTCTGCAATTGAGAATCCCAGACTGGTTTGGGTGGGAAAGGACCTGAAATCCCACCCAGGGATGGCAGGGACACCTCCCACTGTCCCAGGGTGTCCAAGCCCCCTCCAGGCTGGCCTTGGGCACTGCCAGGGATGGGAATGCTGCAGTATTCCCTGCTCATTGCAGGGAAAATGCTGCAGGAGGATCAGCTGGGGACTGAGCTGGCGCAGGAAATGCAAACCTTGTCCAGTTTATGGGCACTGGGAAGGTTCTGCAGTGAGGAACACCAGGGAACTTCCTTACATTTCATGGTATCCTCCTTTCCTCAGTCATTCTGGGATTCAGGCACTCTGGGAATGCCCAGGCAGGGATCCCAAATTCCCACTCCCATTCCCAGGATCCTGCCAGGCCTGAGCCCAGGGGCATGGGGGGAACCCTGAGCATTCCAGAGATGAGCCTGGGTGTTCACCAGCCCCAGCTGCTCCTGGCCTTGGCAGGAATCCATCCCACAGGAAAATCCTGGAGATATTGAGTGGATAATGGTGGAAATGAGTGTGGGAGGGGGTGCCCAGGGCAGTTCTGTTGTTTGCACAGGGCCTGGTTTTGTGCTTCACTCTGAGAATCCAACCCAAATCCATCCAGCAGCATTTCATACATAAAGAAATACAAACAATAATCTGACCTGTGTGAAACTCAGCCCCCATTCTGCCTTCCCAGAGCTCCCCTCAGGCTGCAGCTGGGCTGGGATTTGCTGCCCTGAGCACTCAGGGAGCACAACCACCACCCCTGGGGACTCCCTCCACCTCCTCCAGGTCACTGCCTGCCCCAGAAACTGCAGGATGCAATTCCCCACCATTGAAAATTAAACACAGGAGCAGCAAAGTCAGCCCTGGAGGTTTATTTATAGATCCACACTCCTGGCATTCCATTAACCAGGGCAGCAATGGGGTGAATCCTCACTCCAGTGCTGTGAAAAATGCTGTGGATTTTTGCTGGAGTCCCCACAGGTCTCACCTGTGCCAGGTGATTCAGGACTCAGCTACCAGAGGTCACTGCTGAGTCCCCAGAGGTCTCACCTGTGCCAGGTGATTCAGGACTCAGCTACCAGAGGTCACTGCTGGCTGCTGTGGGATTGAGAGTGGTCAAATACTGGACTCATCTGCCCAGGGAGGTGCTGGAGTCACCATCCCTGGATGTGTTTAAACAAAGCCTGGATGTGGCACTGGGTGCCATGATCTGGTTGAGGTGTGAGAACAGGGGTTGGACTCGATGGTCTTAAAGGTCTCTTCCAACCTAAAAGTTCTGTGATTCTGTGAGTCCTGTCCTGTCAGCAGGGCCTGTGTGGGCCACGTGTGCTCAACCACCTCCTGCTCCTCCAGCACACTCATTTAGCCTTGTTAATTGTTAATAATTAGCCCAAATGTTCAGCACCCCCAGGTTTGCCAGGAACTGTGAATCCTGCTTTGTTCCTCTGGAGAGCGTGTCTGCAGCAGCAGCTCCTGTGAGGGGATGAGGGAAAGCCTCCCTTCATCTCCTGCTCTAATCCCATCGACGTTTTGGCCACAGGTTGGGGTTGGAAGGATCTGCCTGGGCTCCCCTCACTGCTGCCCTCAGGAGCATCCCTGGGTGAGGATCCCTGCAGGGTGGAATGGCCTTGGTTCCTGTCCCCAGGGGCAGCAGGTTCTGCTGAGGGTTCAGGAGAGATTGGTGAACTTCTTGGAGGTTCTTCCCAAAGTTTGTTCTGCTGTGTCACAGATCTCTAAAGTGTCCCAGAATCCTGGGATCCCTGAGCTTGGAAAAGCCCGCCCAGCCGATCCAATCCCAGCTGTGCCCAGTGCCCACCCTGTCCCCAGAGCTCCGAGTGCCACCTCCAGCAATTCCTGGGACACCTCCAGGGATGGGCACTGCAAACCTCCCTGGGCACTGCCAAGGCCTGAGCTCCCTTTCCATGGGCAAATTCCTGCTGCTGCCCACCCTGAGCCTGCCCTGGCCCAGCCTGAGGCCGTTCCCTCTCCTCCTGTCCCTGTTCNCAGCCCCTTCCCAGCTCTCTCAGGGATTCTCCAGCCCTTTCCCAGCCCCTTTCCCAGTTCCCAGCTCCAGCCCCTCCAGGGGACCCGAGGGGTCCCAGCAGTGCCAGCTCAGGGGACACCCCAGGCTGGTTTGTGGCTCTGAGGAGCACCAGGGGCAGGGGTAGGGTGGCAGCACAGCAGTGACAGTCCCCTGCCAGCGCTGCTGGAGCACCCAGGGACGTGGAAATACAGCCCTGAGCACCCTGCTCACACCCTGCTCACACCCTGCTCACACCTTGGAGAGCAGAAGGAAGGGGATGGCAAAGTCAGGGAATGTGGCTCTGGAGCAGCTGCGGGAGTTTTGGGAAGGAAGAATCTCCAGTCACGGCCTCCCGAGATCTGAGAGCCATTAATCATGTGGAATTAAGGCAGTTAATCAAGTCTCAGGAACTGACAAAAGATTGTCCCTGAGGCTTTTTTTTTTACCTGCGGTCTCTCTGGAAAATGATGGTTTCAACTTTCCACGCTGCTGCCCCCGGGGCGGGGCCGTCCCTCGGGCAGAGCCCAAGGTGAGCCCAAGGTCTGAGCCTGGAGCCCTGCAGGGACTGGCACTGCCACACCAGGGTCACCCAGGTGCCAGCAGGGATCCTGCAGGGACTGGCACTGCCAC
>VWYE01026657.1:0-35011 GCA_013398995.1 Alaudala cheleensis
TTAACCCCTTGATTAAAACTCAGGACAAAGTATGTCACCAGCCTCAGACCTGGCATGTGAAACAGTGTAGGAGAAGGGAATGCACGTGATCCCACCCCTGATAAGTATCAGCTGTGTTAATTATCCAATCACCCCTGACGAGTCCCAGCTGTGTCCAATAAGGGTGAGTGGGATAAAAGAGGGGTTGGTTGGCTGGTGAGGGGAGGATCAGTGTGGAGCAGGAAGGAGAGAATGCTGGAGCAGGATCCTGGGCAGAGAGAATCCCTGCAGTGAGGTCAGTGTGGGGCTGCAGGCAGAGCCTGTTGTTGGAAGCTGCACTCACAGTCTGGCTGGGGAAAAGCTGCAGTCAGAGCCTGCAAACCAATGGCTGCAGTCAGTTGTGGGGAGCTGGCTGAGGGAGGCCGGTGACAGGATGACAGGATGCCCTGCAGAAAGGGTTGGTCACTTTAGAGATGAGAAACTGCCCTGTGGCAAATGAGAAATCCCTGTGGCAGCACTCAGCATTTCAACATCCCCATCAGAACCATCCCACAGTGTTCCATCTCATGCACTCCCTGCCAAGGAGAGGTTTCCCTGCTTGGGGCAGCTCCCTCTTTCCCTGCCCTCTGGCAGCCAAACTGAGTGGAAAGCTCAGCACGTGCCCAGTAATGCACCCCCTGCCCCTGGTGACCCCGTGGGGCCTGTCCTGCTGCTTGGTGCTCTGAGGACACTGACCAGTGTTGTTTCCCCCACTGGTGCCCAGCTCCCAGAGTGATGTCCCCATGGCTTGGTCACCATCTCCAGCCATGCCCACACAGGGTGGGCAGAGGCTGCCCTTAGGCATCACCCCCTCCCATTGTGAATGTGACCCCTGGCAGAGAGAAGAGCTGCAAAACAAGTCTTTAATGACCAAATGGGAACGAGGAGGGTAGGAAAGGGCTGTGGCTGGGGGTCTGGATGTAGGCCACTGGCTCAGGGTGGTGTCTCCTGGGTGCTGCATCACCGCCGCCGCCGTTTCCTCGCTGGCTGGGCCGTGCTCCTGCGGGGAGGTCTCTTGGCCCGTGGGAGCGCTGGGTGGCGCAGAGCTCTCGGCCTGGCTGCTGCCAGCTCCCCTGAGCTGGGGTGCACACGGATGGTGATGACACCTGGTGCCTGCCCCTGCTGTGCCTCCTCCTCCCTCTGGGCCGTGCTGGGGGAGTGAGGGCAGGAGGCAGCGGGTAGGCTGGCAGGGGTGGGGGTCAGGTTGGGGATGGCAGGGGTGGCGTCCTGGTTGTTCCTTTGCTCTGCCTCCACCACGGGATTGATGGGCTGGTCATCTTCCAGCAGGCATTCACAGAATTCAAGGAACTCGTCGAGGTCCTCAGCCACCAAGCCGGGGACATTGGCAGCCAAGATGGTGTCCTCATTGTCCCCTTGCTGTGCCAGCTCCTCTTGCTTGTCAAGGCAGCCTGTGTCCTCCAGGTACTCAGAGAGCTCTTCCAGGAGGGCATCCAAGGTGGAGCTGTCGGGGCTGTTGAGGGCGGTGTCCTCGCTCACTGTGGTGTCAGGCCAGGCAAACAGATTGGTGTTGTTGGTGCTGTCCCCTGTCTGCTCAAGAATGCCCTCTGTGCTGGCAGCTGGTCCCTCCCCAGGCAGATCCGTGGTCACCACTTCTGAAAACAGAACCCCAAGAGATTGGAGCTTTCCTCAGCGTGTCTGCTGGTGCGAGGGCTTTGCCACTCTCCCCCAAAACTTACCTTCGGGCTCCATCATAGTTGTGCCAGCTGGTAGAGGCAGGGCAGGTTGTTGGTGGATGTGGAACACATTGGAGCCTATGGGATAAAGGGCCTCCTCCTGGACCACAGCTCTGGGCTGCTGGGGCAGCAGTGTCCCCATCACCACCTGCTGCACCCAGCCATAGGCAGGGGGACACAGAGCAGCCCCGAGGGGCAGCTGCACCATCTGGGGAAGATGCACCACCTGGGGCAGCTGCACCACCTGCCCCAGGCTCCCCTGCCTGGTGGTGACTGGGACCAGCTGCTGGGAGCCAGGGTGGAGCTGGACGGGCCCAGAGGACAGTGGCAGCCTGGGGACAGAAGGCAGCTCCCAGGCAGCTCCCAGGGCAGGGAAGCTCACGCCAGGCACCTTCACCACGGTCACCTGGAGAGGGAACCTTTCTGTTGGGGAAAGCAGAGAGGGGTGGTGGGGTGAGAGACTGGCAGGCAGAGCCAGCTGGGTGGGGGTACCTGGAGGGCAGGAGCCCCAGGAGGAGCAGGACCCTGCTTCTGTACCTGCCATGGTGCTTGTGCTGCCTGGGGATTGCTTGGGACAAACGCCACTGGGGGTGTTCTGTCACCAAGGCGACTGTTGTGACAGTGTTCTGTGGGTTCCATTGCCATGGCTGTTGTTCCCACCAATACCTGCTCCAGCCAGTGTGGTGATGGACACTGCCCACAGCCTCCAGCCTGATGCCTACAGATGTGGGTATGCCCTGGGGATGGCCAGGAGCCCCTGTTCCCTGCCAGGCTGTCCCCACGGCCAGCACCCCAGCTGCCCACGGCTCCAGAGCAGCCTCCTGGGAGTGCCTTGTTGTTCCCAAAGGGAGCTGCTCCCCAGGTCCCCTCTGGGCCCAGCACAGGGAGAGCTGCCCCTTCCCCACTCACCTGCTGGGCATCCATCTGTTCTGGCTGTTGCCAGGTTCCGGTTCCACATCCAAGGCAGTTGGAGAGCTCCTGCCCTGGCCACCCCAAGCACTGATGGGGCACGCCAGGCACCATCCTGCTCCACAGCTGCTGCTCGGGAATGTGGGAATGGCTCCAGGTCCACTGAGGGCAGTCAGGAGCTTCCAAATCCATCCCTCCTTCCCCTGCCAGGGTTCACATGCGGCTGGGTTTGTTCTTAAAATGATCCTGAAGAGGATTTTCCCATGGGAACAGCTATCAGTATGGAATTGGTGGAGGGTACTGAGAGGAATGTGACCCAGGTCCAAACTCATTTCTGTCCAGTTTTCAGAGCTGCTGAATGCAATTCTGCCTGAAGTAAGACACAGGCTTTGGTGGTCAGTTGCTCTGAAGACAGCCATGGAACTGGTAGCACCTCTCAGTATGTCCTAGGCTGCTGCTGTCAGAAATAAGGTTTAAAGTAGTGTGGAAAGGCATTTCAGCATTTTCTTTCTGCAAACTTTTGATCAAAATGCTGTGGTATATTATGATAAAGTACTGTTTTATTTATGTCCTAACTTCATACCTTTAATGGAATTAATTTTTAAATGGATCTCAAGGTTTAAATCACTCAAAATTAGATTCTTCTCAGGCAGAATATAGTAGGTTTTTGGTCCGATCTGCTGTTTTAAAAAACTGGAGGATGAGCTTTAAAATATCTTTGGAGTTATAGATCATTTTGGGTTTTGCTGTTCTGGATGGTTCATTGGATATATCCTGCAGTGGTTTGGTGCAGAAACCCAACTTCAGATTTCTGCTGTGAGCAGTAGATCTCACCTCCAGCTGCTGCAGACTCTGGACAGCACCAGAACCAAGTTCTTTGGAAATTGTTGTGACCACATCTTCTTAATAACCAATAGCTGTCTGTGCTTAATGACTGATAAGTGTCAGAACTTAGCTACTGAACACTTGGCAAGTATACAGAAAAATGCAGAGAATGTTTTGGAGTAGATTTTGTGCAGCTGTGGGTCTGCGGGTTTCTTAAATTTTATTTTCTTGGCTTTGGATTTCAATTTGTTGTTTTTTACTTACAGCCAAAGCCTCCTGTAAAAGAGGGTCTGGAGCACAAGCCTTACGAGCCACAGCTGAGGGAGCTGGGAAAGGGGCTGAGCCTGGAGCAAAGGAGGCTCAGGGGGGACCTTGTGGCTCTGCACAAGTCCCTGCCAGCAGGGGACAGCCAGGGGGGGTCGGGCTCTGCTGCCAGGGAACAGGGACAGCACAAGGGCAAAGGGCCTCAGGCTGTGCCAGGGCAGGCTCAGCTTGGATATTGGGGAGCTTCTTCTCTTGTGATGAGAGTTGTAAAGCAATTGCATGGGCTGCCCAGGGCACTGGTGGAGTCACCATGCCTGAAGTCTGCCAAAAAATGTGTGGCTGTGGCACTTGGGGACATGGTTAGATGGTGAACACTGTGGTGCTGGTTGATGGTTGGACTTGGTGACCTGAAAGGTTTTTTCCAACCTTAAGAATTCTGTGATGATTCTAAAAAGACATTCAGTGCTACCACAGTACCAGAGCAATGTTTGGATGGTTTAGAGTTAGTCTTGGAAATGCTTCCTTTGATTTGCAGAGGTGAGGAATGACAAATGCTCAAACATCTTTGAAACCCAAATCTGGCACTTTGAATATCATTAGAAATTACTCTGATTTTCCAATATATCATAGTAAAGTCACTGGACTTCATAACTGACAATACTGTAAAAGTCCATCATGAAGACACAACCTTGTAGGAATCCTCATCTGTTGTTTCACTGAGTTGCACATCAAAATTCATAACTGTCAAGAGCATAACTGTGAACCCTAAGTAAAAACACAAGTAGAGAAGGGATAAAGGAAGGAAGTTATTTGGCAGAGATAACATTGTGCATTGTTTGCAGATGGCTTCTTACAAGGAAGAAAGTGAGTAACTTGAAGTTACAGCCTCCAGGCTTGCCTGCTTCTTCTGAAAAGAAAAACACTGTTGTGGTTCACTCAGCTGCAGATAGTTTTTTTTTTTAAATTTGGTTAATAAACTGAAGTGTATCCAAAATTCTGGTTCAAAGAACAAGCAAGCCAACCCCCACCCCCAAACTCAAACAAATGAAGAGATCCATGAACAGTTGCCAGGAAACCATTTATAATCTCTTTTTTTTCCTATTGTGATTTCTGCAAATATTTTGATTATTGCAGTGCCTGGATACTAGTTTTCTAAATGTAAATTTTATGCCTTAATTAGGCACCATTAAGCATTTCTCCCCAAACACAGAGATTAAGCATTTCAATATGCTTTTCTAATTGCATTAAAAGGAAAAAGATGAAGCTGTGAAACTGCCTGGAGTCAGTTCTGTGTGTACCCACACATGTAGCTCTCATTAATATCAGAGTTAAGTGTAGAGGAAAAGAGAATTAGACCTGGGATACACCTTAATAAAATGTGTGTAGGTGTTTAAACTTGTATCTGCACTGGTTAGTGGAGAAATGCCTGAAGGACAGGGTCTGGTGTAGATCCAAGGCACAATAATAACCTCCCAAATTCATCCTACTTCCCCTTCAGGCAGGTTAATGGGAGGCTGAACAAGTGGCTTTCATTCTCCATTTTCCTTTGGGGATGTGCCTGCCCAGGAACTGGAGCAGCAGGGCACAGGTGCTGTCACCTTAGCAGCTTTGGGCAGGTGAACTCACTTCCTAGTCAGGGGCATTACTCCTTGCTCAAACTGAGACCAGGTTTGCCTGGATGTTGTTCAGTGTCTCCCTGTGAAATCTGTGCTCAGGTCAAGTGCTGACTGTGCATGGCACTAGGGGAAAGAAAGCACACACATTCAGAAGCTGCAATGAAGGCCCTCAGAGACAAAGGTGTGCTTCATCTCCCACTTCAGTGGGATCTGAGAACCCAAAATCATTGCTGGGTCTGTGCTGGTGGCATCATCTTGTGAATGCAGTGGGTCACAGATCATGTGTCTTCTGTAGTATCTCTTCCAGTGGGGCTTTTGAGTCCTCACTAGATCCTTTAAAAACAGGGAATAAAGCCTTTTAGACAGGATTAGGTGTGCAAATTCAAGATCAGGGGCTCTGTCTGTCAGAGTGAGGCTTGCTGCAGATACTATGCTGAGCGAGCCAACTAAAGGCTGGGAAGGAGCCCATAACAGGACTGAGATCTGCACCAAGAATTCTGGTTATTGGAGAAAAAATAATTACACCTTTCCAAAGTAATTAGAGTTTGTCACACAAGGAAATAATCAGTTGAGAAAGAAGCTAAAGGAAGGTAGATTTTTACAAGGAATCCAGATTGTCTCCTTTTTATAGGGAGTCCAGAATGCTGTCTATCTTCCTCAGGCTTGGTGGTGGAAGTAGGAGTTCACAGATGACACCCAAAGCTCTTCAGCAAACATGAAATATATATCCCAACATCTTGACAAAGTTGTCCAAAGGGTGAGCAAAATGCCTGACACAGCTTGATATTAGAACNCGTAGATTTTTACAAGGAATCCAAATTGTCTCCTTTTCACAGGGAGTCCAGAATGCTGTCTGTCTTCCTCAGGCTTGTTGGTGTAAGTTGTTGGAGTTCACAGATGATACCCAAAGCTCTTCAGCAAAGATATATATTCAGGAATATATGTCCCAGCATCTTGAAAAAGTTGTGCAGAATGCAAAGGGTGAGCAAAATACCTGACACAGCTTGATATTAGAACCTGCAAAAAGTACAGGCAGAGAGAGTTATGCTGGCATCAGGAACAGGCCACCAGCTGGGTGTTCTGGGATATTTTTTGCTGCCATTTATTATTTATCTTGCCTGCTGCTGCCATTTACAAGGCTTCTGCAGCACTGGTGGTATCTGCACAGAAGAGTGGGGTTAGAAGAGAAATACCTGGAGCTGCAGCCAGTGGCTCAGCTTTGGGGCAGGAAGGGACCTTTGAGCAGAACAGAAGGCTGAAAATCTGGGTTCCTTGAGAGAGGCTTCTTAACACATCCAACTGCTGGTCTGAATGTCTTAGTCTTTAGTTAAGTTTGACTGTTTTATGAACTAAGTAGGAGAACCACCCACATGGATTTATTACCTTGTGTTAGTGGAATGGAAAAGGAGCTTTTTGCTTTCATATAGAGAGGGGGGAAAAAACAAGATAGAGAAAAAAGCCCTTCTTCCTGCCTACCAGGGAAGAAATCTAGGTGAATATTGAGGACAACAATGTGGCAAATACTCTTAGAAAAGTGAAACAAGCCTTTCTTTGTGTTCAGTAATTGGCCACAAGCTTGTGTCTGGTAGCCAAGCTGGAGCTTTAGCAATGTCTGTTAGGCTTTGTCCAGTGCTTGTGTGTGTCTCCAAATCACAGCAGTCATCTTACAGTGGAAATCTAGCAGTGCTAGTGTCTGAGGAGGCTGGACATGGAGCTGGGGACAAGAGCAGCAACAAAGACATTGATGGATGACTCCAGTTTGTCTAGGGAAGAATTACTGTCATGGAGCCAAGAGAGTGAGTGAAACAAAAGCTGGAGAACTAACAGGAGACTTTACTGTGACACAGGATACTGCAGGTGGTTTCAGGTTAATTAGATTATTCAGTAGTCAAGAAGGTGACCAGAAGTTGTTCACTTGGTAAATGGAGTAGCATTTGTCTGGTGCAGGATTGAGTCATGCCCTGTGAACATGTCTGGAAATGTGAAATACCATGACAGAGTTTTCTAAGAAACCAGCAATCTTCATTCAAGAAACATCAGTCCTGAAAGCAAAAGAATGAAAGCCTGCCCAAAGCACAGCCTGACAGATGCTGAGATAGATCCAGGAAAAGTGTTACCTACACTTCCTGTATCACAGAGTATCCTGTGCCAGGGGCAGGCTCAGCAGGAACCTCTGTTCTGACCTGTCCCTGCAGCCACCCCAGCAGAACATCAGGACAGCCTGGAATGGTGTCATTACCAGTAAAACTTGTGTCTGGGTGCAGAACCTTGCAGNTGTGAAATACCATGACAGAGTTTTCTAAGAAACCAGCAATCTTCATTCAAGAAACATCAGTCCTGAAAGCAAAAGAATGAAAGCCTGCCCAAAGCACAGCCTGACAGATGCTGAGATAGATCCAGGAAAAGTGTTACCTACACTTCCTGTATCACAGAGTATCCTGTGCCAGGGGCAGGCTCAGCAGGAACCTCTGTTCTGACCTGTCCCTGCAGCCACCCCAGCAGAACATCAGGACAGCCTGGAATGGTGTCATTACCAGTAAAACTTGTGTCTGGGTGCAGAACCTTGCAGAGGAACAGAGGTTTAATCCAGCTTTGCCAGCTCCTTCAGCTGCTGTGTGGGACCCACGTGGTTTGTACACCATGGCACGAGGTAGGAGTGATGGCTGAGAGGAATGGTGCCTGGAAATACATCTCCTCTGGGATGTACCACAATGATGTCTCATTCTAGTTGTGCAAACATTGACACCTTGCCATGGGTACTTCAGATTGTCAGTGGCAGGTCTGTGGTGTGGGAGCTGGGGAAGGCTGCTCTGCTCTGCCCAGTGCTTGGGCCAGCCTGATATATCCCAGAACACGAGAATAAGATTTACCCTTGATAGCTGATAACTGGTTTCAGGGAAAAGGGTTCTGAATTCACCAGATTATGAAATATGGGGGCTGAAATCCTGCACAAGGCAGTTTTATTGCTTAATCAAATAAAGCTGTGCCCGAAAAAAATTGTAAGTGTACTTATTAGTCCTTTTTTTTTTTGTCTTTGAAAACCAAATTAGAGCAATTTTCAATAGACAGGGGTTATTTCAAGCAGTTATAGGCAGGATCTTCTGTTAAAAAAAGTGTTCAAAAAGAGCAAATAACATCATGTAAGGACTGTGACCTTCTCCCCTCCATTCCTCTGCTTGTTTGGAGGTGCAGTTTAATCAGACTCAAAAGACAGAGAATAAAGGAAGATTAAAATACACTGTGATAGAACGATGCAAAATGTCACTCTTTTTTAAGTGGAGCTAGCACAAAATCTGGGTATTTCCAGTTTCATTTAAAAAAAAATTTAGGTGGCTATAAAGAGCATCCAACTTCTTGTGTTGGACCTTGCTGAAGTATCATAAACTGCTGCTGCCCTCTTCCCTCTTTGCTTCTCACATCACCTTGCAGATGATGGAGTCAGCAACCTGTTCACTTGCTGCCTTTCCAATGCATTTCATGATTCCACTGTGCTAGGCTGGTGTTTGATGCTGATATTTTAAATAGTAGTGGACACATTTTGTGTTGTTTCCCTGTAGGTCATTAACATTTAATCTAACTGCAAGTTCATATAGAACTTTTATTTGCCATGGCCCATTTAAACTGTCTGTAGCCCCATTGTTTCTTTTATTAACAAGGAGCTAAAATAATCTTAAAAAAATACATAAACCAGTAAAACTTACTGTTAGCAAAGTCTCCCATGAGCTTTGACTAGGATATTGTTATTTATAAAGCAAAGCAACTCATCAAATTGTATTTTTTTTGCTTCAGTTTAAAGTGCAGATAAGTAATGCAGTAAATATTAAATCCATTGATGTATGCTTTACATTTTATCATATTCAAAGTGATCCATGCACAATTAGGTTTGTTTGAATTAAAGTCTAAGAATGATGGTGTTCATTTAAATGCAATACTGTCTAGTAGGGGAAAAAATCAGAGACAACCTAATGTTTTCTCATTCTTTCTATGTAGTTAATTTAATGCCTAATAAGTATATATGTTTTTCTAATTTTTACAAATAGCAATTTATGACTTAGGCCCTATGTTTGTTCACTGAGCTGGAGCAAGCCTGGAAATGGATCCCTGGAAGTAGAAGATGAGGTTTTCTATAATGTTAAAATGCTTTAAAACACTGGTTTTTTTGTTGATTTTCTAAACAATCTGCTGAGTCAGCTGTCTGTAAATTAACTTAGGAGGACAAGTGACTGTGATTTGCTGAAGGCTGGTGTTTGGGAGCACGGGGCTTGGAGCTTGGGAGTGCTGTCAAACACACCTTGTGAGCTCAGCTGGTTTATAATGAGACAGAGGTTTGAAAATTACTGATCTTTACAGTAAACCTAAGAGCACACACTGTATTTTAAATAGGGCTTTAGAACGTATTTTAAACTGCATTTTGGAAGGCATTTATTGAATATCAAATGCTGTGTCTGTTACCCTTTACATATTTTAAGGCATCTGGGTGATCAGAAGAAGGGCTTACCTGAACACAACAGGATAGCAGGACTAGGGGTGCTGACAAAGAGAAAAACAGACTTTTAGCCAGCAGGAATTGGCTCCTTGCCTTGAAAAAGTGCCAAAAGGACCAAAGCACACGTGGGAGAGATAAAGGTGAAGAGTTTGCTGAGGAAGACTCGGTTTCCTTCATCTCCTGGAGACCCCCTAAGTGTTTGTGTGTGTCTTTGGTGAAACTATTCCCCACACATCTCAACGTGGATTAAAATACTTACTGCTCTAACAACTCTTATTAGTTGTTGAGTCCTTTTCTGCCCCATTTCAATGCCTGGCTTCTGCTGGGCTCACTGAGAATCCTGGGGGCTCAGCAGGGACAAAGCTGGAGCAGGACTTTGCCAGTGTTACTGCTGGCAGATACCTGTGGTGGGTCAAAGGGATTGAGTTCCAAACATGAGCACCCCTTACCTGGGCGTAAGGAGTGCCCTGACCAAGTGTGTGGTGGCTCCATAGCCAGACTGGTTTGCACACACATGGTTCCTTGTAGAAAGAACTCAAATTCCAAGGAATGCCTCATTCCAATCAGGAAATCTGTGTTTTTCAGATACCGCAGTGCATCTTTGGACGTGGTCACGGGAGAGGNGTGTGTTTTTCAGGACGCCGTGCAGGAGATGCCACAGTGCGGCTTTGGACGTGGTCACGGGAGAGGAGCGGAAATGCAGACAAAGGTAATTCTGTTTTTTTTAAATCTTGGGGGCTGATCAGCAGTTCTGTTTCCTCCTCAGTTATTTGACAGTTACTTGTGAGATCAGAAAGGCTGGAGGAACTGCTGTGGGATCAAGTTTTGTGCATCAGTTTTGTGAACGATTTTAAGCAGAGTAACATGCTGCATATCCCAGTGCTCCCACATGCTGGTTTTAAATTAGTTTGCCTCTGTTTTAACAGGAACAACTTTTCTGAGAAGGGAATTAAGTAGTATTTGGCCAAAATGTAGTAAGGGATTCTCTTCATCCCTCCTTCCACTTTGTTTCCTGAGACATTTCCCTGTTAATCACGGTGCAAGAGAATAAGATTTACCCTTGATAAACCAAAATAACATTGCCCAGTTCTGTCCCTATCTTCACCTCAGATTTAACTTATTCCTTTTCCTGCAAAAAACAAAAGAATCATGTTTTTCTCCTAAAATAAACTGACAAAATAGCTTTCCATAAATAGAAAGGGCATTTAAAGCTGTTCGTTTAAACTTACACGGCAAAAGAGAAATGAATCAGTCTAATCTTTTGGCAATTAAAAATGAATGTTACATTAATTAGAAAAATTTCTCAAATGAATTATTCTGAAATTGAAATAATGATCTGTATTTAAGTATTCTTTTAAAAATGCATGCGTTTTTGATTACTTAATGTATTTTTAATAGACTGCATTCTAAAAAAAAAAACCAAAATAAATCCCCAAACACATAATTCCTGGAAGAACTGAAACATTCCTCTTTATTCCCATTTCTCTGCTACAGAATATCTGAGGGTCTGTGCATTATTTGCCTTGATTTCAGCCACTGCATTTTGGTCATTTCTCCATCCCTGGGTTCTGGTCCATTCTGAAGGTTTTATCCAACAGGAGGCAGCAGCTGTTAGGTTAATTCACAGATTCTAGCAGGATGTGGGCTACATTCCCAGAGATCTGGGAAAGGGAGGTCATTTCCCTACATCTAGTACTGTCAGGATTTTGGGATCTGTGAAGTTCAACTTGATGTGGAAAGAACACATTAGCTTGACTAAGTCCTTTATTAAGAAAAATACATGACAAAAATAAGCATGGGTGCATCATAACTGGGAATTTCTGCACACATTTTGGGAAAGGAGAAATACAGCCATTCAATAAACTGTGACCTTTAGGAAGTACAAAATGCTGCTTGAGGCCGCTCTACTGTTCTTCTGAACCTGATATTCAGCCCTTTTTTTAATTTATGGATGAGGGCCCTGGGAGGGGACACCCCTCTGGGTGCCCAGAGCAGGGTTTAGGGCCAGCTGGAGAGGGGAGGCTGTGCCCACGTGCTGCTTGGGAATGTGCCCAGTACTGTCACTGCCATGGTTTATAATTGGGGATGGATTTCTCCAGTGCCCAATTCCTTGTGAACCCTGTTGTATTTCTGCCTTCCCCACACTGTGCTGTGACAAAGATTTTATGATTTTAATAGTGTGGTATGAAAAAGTAGTTAATTTTATTCTATTTTTGCTCCTGGTGGTTACAGTGGGTATCTTACAGCTCTTGTATCTTGAGAAATAGCAAATAATGATTTCCTGTTCCCCTTCTGTCAACTACCATAATTTTATTGGTCTTTATAGTATTCCTCATTGTCTTCCTTCATGCTACAGGGTCAAAATTGATGTAGTTGCTCCCAGACCTGCAGCTGTCCCATTCCTGTCCATATGGGATGTCTCTATCTTATTTCACCCTTTCTCATCTGTTCTGAACATGACAGTGATGCCAATCTCATACCTGCAGTGCCAAAAGGGATGGGTTTTTCTATGGTCTCCTCACTGGAATGGGGTCAGTTTTGCTCAGACAAACAGCAAGCCTGCTGCAAAAGGAACTTTCCAATTTACCAAACAACTTGTGGGTGTTACCAGTGTTACTGAATGGCTCTAGCTGGCAGAAAATAATCTTTCCTGGACTAAACTCTCCAGTTGTAAGGGATTTTTTTTTTCTTTTGTGACCCAAATGGATGGAGAGGAGGGACTACTAGACTCTGAGATATCTAATGTTGAGGAAAAATAGATTTTTGTGAATTATTTTGGGGGAGGGCCTCTCATTTGCTAATGTTGAGGGCCAGAATTGCAAATCTGTTCATTAAATACAGTGGGGCCCGATTTTCTGCTTTGAGGAAAATGTCTGAACATGTCTTCTCTGATGCTTGGGAGCAGAAAGCAGAGGGAGTTGGCTCCTAATTCTCAGTGTTATTTGATATAACCTTCTTTTAGGACAGTTTATTAAGGTTGATGTAGTCCATTAATGTTTCATTCCGTTCTTGTCCAACTTTTAAAAACCCAATCCCTATACTAACCTTTGCAATCCAAGGGTCAGAATTTCCAGGAGGGAGTCCTATTTGACTTCTGATAATCCCATGTTGAGGCACACAGTGTGGTACAGTCTTGCACGTGGCCAGAGTGGAGTGAGCCACACAAAGATGTATCAGTCTCTGAGGGTGTCCTGCACCTCTCAGAAATGGCTTTAAAATAATTAGCGAGACGGCTCCTTGGGTTTGTTTTGTAAAGCAAGAGGTTTAATGAACTTATGAAATAATAAAAAATAAAGAACAAAACAGAACCCAAGCACAGGTACATGCAAGCATTATACCTGGCTATGACATCCCAAGAAGTACTGAGAAGCTCTGTGCTCTGCCTTAAATGCAGAATGGTTGAGGTGGGGTTTTTGGCAATGCCCAATGGAGAATGGCCACATTTCTGAGGGACAGGTAAACAGACCTATCAGTGTTTCTGTCCTGGCTTTGAGCCAATGGCTGCCAGGAGAGTAGAGAAACTTCTTGGGCTTTTTCCTTTTAAGTCTTATGGTAAAACTAAAATCCTTTTATGGAAAATATCTGTTTGGTTTAAAGCTGCATTACTACAACAGTGCAATAAAGGCTTGTAGGAAAGTGGCATGGAGCAACCTCATTTACTCTCTGGGATTGTGTTCAATGTGCCCTTAGAGCATATGGGCTTTAGAATGGGAAGGCTTTCATGTTGAATGGCCCTTGTAAGGACAGTTTACAGGCCTGGAATCAGATTTTCTGGAAGGTTGTGGGGAGGCAGCTGGGCAGTGGTGTACTGTGGAGTTCATGGATGGTGTGGACATCTTGGCCTTGGTGGGCCAGAAACTTTGGGAACAGCAAATAGAAATAAGGGAGGAAGCAAAAAGGAATGTGGTGCTTTGTTTTAAGGAAGTCATGGAAGATTGTGGTTGAAAGAAACATGTATAATGTGATTATTGCTTGGCAGCAGAAAATTTTACCTAAAGCTGTAAGAGTATAGAAACCCAGCTTTGGAAACAATAGATGACTTCACAGTAAACAACGTCTTGCTTGCACCTAAGTGGTGCCCCTCAACTGCCAACAGAAAATAACCACATAAAAGCTTTTCTCAATATCACTCTTCCCTCAAAAAGGGAGTGAAAAGAGGCAATTTCTCCCACTTCTCTATTTTAATCAAATGATAAGTCACAAAAAACTTAATTAGCTGCAGTACATGAGATACAGGGACCATAAGCTCAATTTCCATAATTTCCAGACAGCATTATCTGTATGGAAAGAGAGAACATCACACTCTTGAGTGGATCTGGAGCACAAAACAAGGCAAGAAATTTCCAACTTTCATTCCACCTCCAAGGTCTACTGATCTTCCTATAAGCTCTATAAAATAATTTAATTTTAAAATATGTTGTACTCACTCCCTATGATAGCTAAGAAACAAGTAATGTAAATAGCATTTTTTAATTAAAAGATTAATCTGGCAGGCTGGGTTGATTCTGTGTTGTGTCCCAGTAGCAGTGCAGGGCACTTGTGTCATTTATGGGCAGGTGTGTGGCCTTGCAAAGGGTTGAAGGAGTTCCTTGGGACCTGCAGGTGTGTGGGTCAGACTTTTGAACTCTCAGTTCACATAGAAACCTTTTTGTGTTAAACCACTGAGCCTTAAATGGTGTTTAACTGCTTAAAAGAGCATGCAGTGAGATGGCAGAGACTCCTCAGGCCACAGTGTGGACTCAATGAGATTTTTAAAAGTCTCCTTAAATAGACAAAAACTATTTTAAGGTTTCAGTAATCTGATATTGCTGTGGATTTGCCAACAGCTGCTATAATCTCTCATTCTAATGACACATAATCAATTTTCTCTCTAATGCAGAAGAGCAGAATTATTGAGGTGTAAATGCTCATTATTTATAAACAGCTCAGTGTGTCACAAATGTTCTTGCTTATTTAACATTCTCTTTCACATTATCTGCTGCTGATCCCTCATCCTAGTCTCTCCTGGCTAGTGATTTGGGAAGAGGAAAGAATCAGGAGACATATTCTATTTCTTTAATGTTTTCTAAACTTCTGTGGTGTCAGCCACCATTTCTGTCCTGATGCCCATTTGTCCCTGTGACCTTCCTCTTAACTCAGTTGTGTCTGTGTCATATCCTAATAACATTTTATCAAAGCCTGATGGGCATTCATTGCTGAACTTCTCATACTTTCCAACACATGATCTTTTTTTCCCATCTCTTTACTCCACTCTTGAGTTGTGATTCTCAAAATAATTCCTGTGGGTATTTAATGAAGATGCTGACCATATCTGTGCTTGCATCCTGACAGAGGAGAACTTAGGCAAATACAAATATTTAGAATGTTCCTAAATCCCAGTCTCTAATAATTTGTAGCCCAGTGACTTTGTGGTACCTATGAATCCTTGGATGGGTTTTTATTGCATGACTTTAACCAGTGGCTTTGTAAAGGGCTCATGGTGCTGAGGTAAGGACCCAGTCACCTGGTGTGACATGGACACGAATTTCCTTTTGCTTCTCCTGAACTGTAGATTAATTGGGTACCCACCTCTTCCTTCTTGCATTGGAAGAGGCTGTGATCAGTAATTCCCTCCTATTCTCCATGGTAATTATAGTTTCTCAAATGTAATTTGGGATAACCGTAGGGTTGGATTTTTTTTGTTTGAATATTGTTGGATTTACCTTATTTCCAGAAGTTAATTTTTTTAGAGACCTGTTCTCTAAAATTTGCAATTTGTAAAAACAAATTACATATGCTTCAAAGGAAAGCAGCTATGTGTCTCCAAGTAGGAAACATGGATTTGTTGTGTGATGTTTCAGGAATAAGCACCCAGTTGTTTAGTACAAATCTGTAAGACAATTTCATGAGTAAAGAAAAATGCTGTGATGGAATTTGTGAGGCATAGATGTGCATTCCTCTTATGCTGGGATTACTGAATGAATTTCTGACTTAATATCAGTCTTTATAATGCTTACACTCTTTATCTAAACATCAGATAAAATGGAAAAATCTCTTTTTGACTGCAATTTTGGCCTCTCAGGTTGCTGATATGTACAAATGATTTTTTGTTTAGTAAACAGCCCTTTGAAAAGTGAGCCATACAGCATATTCTCACTTCAAAATGTGCATTCTCTCCCCTGGTTATTATGCTCGGGGTGATGTTTACACTTTCTCATTTCCTAGGTGGTTTCTAGGTAACTTCAGTGTTCCAATTACCAGCTCTTTGTCACAGATTAAAATCTAAGTGGAAAAAAATTAGTCAAGGAAAAGAAAAGGGATGACTGGAAGCTGACTGACTATTAGTGCTGGTTCAAAAATCTCTGTTTTGTTTCTTTTTTCATTACTTATTTGGTAAAGAAGGACTAGGCAAGATAAAGGTGTAATCTTCTTTCATGGGTATTGATTTATCTGATAGGGCTTTGCAGCTCATCTCCTTAAAATATTTCACTTACAGCTCTTTTCTCACTTCTGTTTTGCAGCTTTCTGCTGTATTTTTAAGTTTGCATTCACTTTCTCATAAAAATTTTCTCTGTGCTCTCCAGTAAAACATAAGGAAAATGTGGACTTTGTGGCTTTTCAAAATGGTAAAATTCTTCGCAATCTGAAGTGTGAGCAAAGTCAACTCAACAATATTTTGCTCTTTAAAAATGGGGGGGGAAAGGACTATTACTCTGCATTAATGTCAGTATTTCTGTTTTCTTAAATGTGGACATTCCTTATAACTGGCCTGCCACAGTTTGGTGGGGTTTTTTTGTGTGTGAGTGTGGGGTTTTTTGTTGTTTGTTTTGGGGTTTTTTGGTTGGTTGGTGGGGTTTTTTTGTTTGTTTGTTTATGTTCTTCCTTCATAAACCCCCCCCCTGCTCTTTGGTGCATCCCTGATTTCAGAAGCAGCATTCGGGAATGGCAGAGTGCAAAGCTGACTCATGGAAACAGGGAGCTTCTTGGGGTTTTCTAGGGAAAGCAGCCCTTGAAGTGTCACTCAAATATCTTTCCCTCNCACAGATTAAAATCTAAGTGGAAAAAAATTAGTCAAGGAAAAGAAAAGGGATGACTGGAAGCTGACTGACTATTAGTGCTGGTTCAAAAATCTCTGTTTTGTTTCTTTTTTCATTACTTATTTGGTAAAGAAGGACTAGGCAAGATAAAGGTGTAATCTTCTTTCATGGGTATTGATTTATCTGATAGGGCTTTGCAGCTCATCTCCTTAAAATATTTCATTACAGCTCTTTTCTCACTTTTGTTTTGCAGCTTTCTGCTGTATTTTTAAGTTTGCATTCACTTTCTCATAAAAATTTTCTGTGTTCCCCAGTAAAACATAGGGAAAAAGTGGGCTCTGTGGCTTTTCAAAATGGTAAAATCTTCGCAATCTGAAGTGTGAGAAATGTCAGCTCAACAATCTTTTGCTCTTTAAAAATGGGGAAAAAAGGACTATTTATTACGCTGCATTAATTTCAATATTTCTGCTTTCTTAAATGTGGACATTCCTTATAACTGGCCTGCCACAGTTTGGTGGGGTTTTTTGTGTGTGTGTGTGGGGTTTTTTGGTTGGTTGGTGGGTTTTTTTGTTTGTTTGTTTGTTTATGTTCTTCCTTCATAAAAACCCCACCCTGCTTTTTGGTGCATCCCTGATTTCAGAAGCAGCATTTGGGGATGGCAGAGTGCAAAGCTGACACAGGGAGCTTCTTGGGGTTTTCTAGGGAAAGCAGCCCTTGAAGTGTCACTCAAATATCTTTCCCTCCCCAGCTGCATATGCAGAGCCTGTCATTCCATGTCAGCACAGTGCTGAGCCTGGGAATAAACCAGTGTGTGTTTCCTGACTGGGTTAATACTGGCTTTGGCACCTTCTCTGTGAGTTGTTAACTGCTCACGGTGTTTCTGCAGCATCTTGTCATTAGTAGCACAATTTATAGAGAACATTACACCAATTATAAGGAGTGGTGTTTTTCTTTGATCAGAAAAAGTTTGCTGCATATACTTCATAAGCTGCGAAAAATTCAATCCCAGTACTAAACCACTAAAGCTGGGTGTGGAATGATCTTGGGTAATTCATTTTTAGATAATTTTTCCATTCAACTGCTCAACCGATGGAAAAATGATGGCATAAAAGAGAGTTATGGTTATTGTGGAATAAAATGGCTTTAAATTGTGGGATTGAAAAAGTGGCCACTGCAGTAACGATCAGAGAATAGCGAGGGCTGGAGCAGTGAGGAGAACTGGGATAAGAATGGGAATGACTCCTGGTGGAGAGTGGATCACCAGGCTGGCAGTGGGTGCTGGAGAGGTGCTGGGAAGAGCTGTCAGTGCTGTTGTGCTGAGTGTCCTCCAGCAGCAGGATCTGTTGGTGTTGTGCTGTTCCACACTCTCTGCTCATGGATCAGGGGCTTTGGCCACCTGTGCATGCACAGAGGTGAACAATGAGCTGGTGTTGAGTGCTTCCCACTCCTCAGTGGGGGCCTCTGGCTGGATTTTGGGAAGGGCTCTGTGCGCTGGGGGTGACTCTGGGTGTCAGTTCTTATGCCTGCCAAGGAAGAAATCCACGTTTTCTATTTTTCTGTTTGGGTTCCTTCTTCTTGGGTCTGTCTGTCCAATCAGGCCTCTCCATTTCTCTTTGCTAACAGCCAGCATAGTCTGCCTGCAGCATTGTTCTTCTGGGTATTTGTTCCAAAGTCTTACTGGAGATTCCTATATAAAACCCAAATAAAATTGGAATTGGTGAGATTCCATGTTGAGACCTCTCCCTTGTGACAATTATTGTGCTCACATTCAATCCACATTAAAATCAGACCAAACTGGCATAAATTGTCTAAACAGTGCACAGCATCTTGCTGCCTGTTATATCTGCTTTGGCTGTTCCACCAACTATTTCTGTAATAAATGATCAATTAAGATGAGTTTATTTGCCTTCAGCTCCTGTTGTATCTAGCTTTATAGCCCTTTCTTCCTTAATATTCCCATTTCTCCATTAAGAAAAGATCCAGACTTATTTTCCCTCACTTATCTGATACTCAAATAACAATTCTTTATGAATCTTGAGACCTTTAGGAAAAATTCCTGATATTGGAAATGATTTCTCCTTGCTAAAAAGGAGCATTGAATAAAAAAGTGAGCAAATACAACATGAAGTGTAAACAAGTTACAAGATGTTGTGAATTGATTTAAGTCCCGATTCTGCAGTAATTAACATGTGTACTATCTAATTTTGCCAAATATTTACAAAATCCTGATGGTAAGATAACCTACTTGGCTGAAAAATTCCTCCTAACAGATTTCTCTCTGTTCATGTTTCTCAAAAAAAAGTTTTTAATGTAAAAGGAAAAGCAGCATTGCCAAGATAACATTTCCAACTGAGTGCCTGTACTTCCCATTTGTTCAGGAGAGTTGAATGTCCAGTAGAATAACTCAAATATAACATTTGAGTATAACCCTTTACCATGAGCTACTCCTCACAATGAAATTTAGAAACTTCAGACCTGGAGATAAGTCCAGAAGTTGAGTTAATTATATCGTAACATACACTTCATTATGAACAGATCCTATTTCCTGTTCTTCTGAAAATGTTATCTGTCACTGAGGTGCTCTGGTCTTACAACACAATTCCCGATGTGTTTAGTGAAGTACAGAAATAGGTTGGAAATAGAGACTTAGTAAGAGTTTTGCTGTAGGACATGATCAACACTCCAAGGCAGCCAGGGTTCCAAATGGAGAAATCCTCCACTGTTGGGAATTTTACCAGGCAAAAGCCCGTGCCTGGCTGGGGGCAAGTGGACATGAGGAGAGGCCCTTTTCTGTGGGAAAGAAAGCTCACCACCCAGGGTTCCTGGTGTCTGTAGCCCTGATTTTTCAGCCTGTGATGTTTTAATTTGTAAAACTCCATTCTCACAGATTCTTTCTCTAAACAAAGAAATTTTTTGTTAGAATTTCATCTTGTTTTCATTCCTTCTTAGGAGGCAGAGGCATTGATGTTTCTGTGTGTTGACCAATGCGATTGAATGGGTGTTACTTCTCACACCAATGGGCTTAGCCCTGGCGATCCGGTATTTAAGGGGCTCAGACTAAAACACCTTTTTAGTCTTCTGAATTGTGGAGTGGTGTGCTCTGATTTCATGTCCAACAGCTACATCTGGTGACCACTGGTGCAACTGCAGCCACGAGAAAAGGTGTTGAACCCCCCTGCCCCCATCTAAAAAAGGGGTTCGGGAAATGCCCCCGTGGGCATTTGCCTGCAAATTGTGGGAAAATTTTATATCCTATGTGTCCCCTGGAGGATCAATTAGTCCTGGACATCTGGGCAGACATCCTGGAGCAGAAAACTGCTGATGTCCCCAGGGACAGATTCAAAACTCTATTTTTGGGGGGAAAAGAACGAGGTGTCTTCCCTGTGGCGGAGAAAATATTGGTCGCTCCCCCCTTGCCAGGTCACGGTTCATCCCAGGGATCACAAGAAGTTCTGGGAGAACGTGAAAGCCAAAGTTTTGGAGATGGGAGACTGGGAATTGGCAAATCTCCTCCTGGGGTTGGGAGATGGATTCTCTGGCCCTGCAGGTGCTGGGCAGAATGAGATAATATCAGGTGGTATTGAGGTGATCCCTGGTCAGGTGTCTGTTCCTGCTCCTGTGGTATCCACAGAGCAGGACCTCACAGACATTGCCACCTTGCAGGAGGTTAGTCAGGCTTTTCCTGTTATCAGGGGTACTCCTGATAACACTCACCAACTTCTCATGTGGAAAGTCCTGCTGGACCTACGTGATAAGGTTGGAAAGTATGGTCTGGGGTCTTCTGAAGTAATGCAGATACTTTGAGTCCTCAATGCTGATATATTGCCCCCTTATGATATCTGGCATCTGGCTTGTGTTCTTTTTCAGCCTGTTGAGTATCAGGTTTTTGAATCCAAATGGAGTCAATTGGCTACTACAGCAGTAGCATGAAATATTCATTTGGGTCCACGGGATCCCAGGTGTGAGCTTGGAATTGATGTGTCGTCTGGTCTGGGCAACTTTGCTGATGCTGATTCTCTGGCTAACCTTAACCCTCTTGTGCTCAGTCAGTGCTAGAAAGTAGGTGTGGCAGCATTGGTGCAAACCACAGAAATAGCTGCTCCTAAAGAGAGGTTTGTCACCATCATCCAAGGAGGTAAAGAGTCGTTCTTCCACTTTCTTGAGAGACTTTCTGTAATTAACAGTGCTGAACCTGCACAGAGATATCAATGGAAAGTTTTGACTCAGGGCATGTGGAATTTGCCAGCCGTTTGCCAATGGTATGTGGCCCTCGCCTTTTCATAAGCAATCTCCTGATGCCCATTTCTGTCATTATATGGATGATATTCTGGTGGCAGCATCCACCCAGGATGAGCTGCTGAGGATACAGCCTCAGCTGTTCAATGTTTTGAATTCTTATGGGAGATGGCTCCAGAGAAGGTCCAACAGCAACCTCCATGGAAATATTTGGGCGTCAAAATCTTGGAACAAATGATTCAACACCAAGAGGTGCAGTTTGTGCATTCAGTTAAGACACTGAATGATGCACAGAAATTGGTTATGTCAATATGTGGGACTGACCATGACACAAGTGTCTCCACTGTTTGATTTATTGAAGGGAGACTGATTTAAAGTCACCTTGCACATTAACCCCTGAGGCACAACAAGTGCTGCAGGAGGTTCAGTGAGCTATTTCCACTTGCCAAGTCTATTGCATTGATCCCTCCGTTGATGTCACTGTTTTCATCACCACTCCAGATTTACATCCCACAGGCATCATCAGCCAATGGAGTGACAAATGGTCCGACTCCTTGCACATCTTGGAATGGGTCCTCTTGCCCCATCATCCACAGAAGATGGCAACCACACTAATTTAATTAATCACTCATTTGATAATCAAACACCGTCAACAGTGTTTGCAATTGATGGGAGTGGATCACACAAAGATCATACTCCTGGTACAGCGGGAGGACTTTGACTGGAGCTTTGCAAACAATGCACCTGGTGTAAGTTCCTCCAAAATGTGTCTGGTCTAAGGGTGGTAAGAGATTCTCCTCAATCCAAAATCCTGTATGAACTGGAACGGTAATCTAGAGGCACTATATTTAAATCTATATAGTGTGCATATGTATAGATAGATACATATATATATATATATATATGTGTGTGTGTGTGTATATCTCTCTCCAGACAAGGGAGAATTTTTTAAACTCTCAGTTGCTAGCAGAAATGTTATGGCAGAAAGATTGCTTCTGAACTGCTTCCAGTCATTCTTTTAAAGTTTTCTGCACTTTAGCAGTTGTGCTTTTAGCTGAGCTGCATGGAAGCAAGTTAAGTGGCCTAGTGGGAAAAGCAGTGCAGAACTGCAGCCTGGAAGAGCAAGCAGAGGAAAACCTGTGACAAGTGAGATCACAGGAGTGACAGCTTTATTCCTGCCTGGGTTTAGTGTACAACAGACCTCAGAAACTGGACAAGAGAGAGATAAGGACAGACAAGTGTACCAATTGTAGACTCTGAAAATAGCTTCAGGGGTGGCCTCTATGCTTAACCAGAGCTTAAACTCTCCCTTGAACCGAAGCCTAGCAAAGACATGGGTGGTGTCTAATGACTGCTGATCTCTGAAGAGTTCCTCTTTGCTGTTATCCCTAAAGTGTTTTTGTGGCCATGGAGTGTGGAAACTGTAAAACAGTGCTGCTTCCCGCCTTTCTGTGAGGCCAAGCACTATAACATAGGAATTACAGCAACCTGCATTTTTCTGGAAAAGACTGGAAAAGGGCCTTACTGTCTTCTGGCCCACAGCTAATTATTGAGACCAGTCTGGGCTAATTAGCCCTAAGCCTGGTACTCTTACTACTAAATTACAACTAACTTGGTATGAGAAGAATACCTTGGTATTGTTGCACTAAGCAGCAAAGCAGTTGCAGTAAGAGGCTTTGCTGTGTGAGCTGTCGGGGTGTCACAACACCTGCCTGCTGCCCTGGTGCCTTGTTCACACAACATGGTACAAATGGAGATTAATTAGGAGAGAAATGTAGGAGAAGTCAGTGGGTCTAGAAGAAGAAATGGAGTCAATCTGTTTATTAATTGGACTTCCTAAAAATTAATTGACATGATTGGTGTCTGCTCTTCCCTGCACTGGCACGCTGCTTTAGGACTCCATAAAGTGAAAGCTTGTCTGTGACAAAGAGTGACAGTCTTTAGTGACTGACAGGTGGGACTGGGGATGCAGAAATCATAGCCCTTCTTGGCCACAGACTCCTGCCTGGCTTTACTTCCTGTTGGGATCCATTCCATCCCAGTCAATAGTAATGGATCTCACTTAACCTCAGCAGTGTTAAAAGTTGGCTCCCTGATATCTGAAGTGCCCATCTGGGTCCTCTTTGCAGTCGACAGGGAGAGATTGGTGCATGCACAGAGTGATGAATCGTGCTTGAAGACTGAATTGTTTTGGATTGTGGAGGTCCCTGCATCCAACTTAGAGCAGACAAGTTTTAAATCATTGCAGTTAGGAGAGATGAATGTTTCCCATGGTCTTTCTGTGGACTTCAAAGCAGTTTAGAGGGGAGTACTTACACTCTGTTCTCTGTTTTGGCGAGTTTCTGTATCTGGGGAGATGGAATTCTTATCACAGAAATTTACTGAAAATAAACTAAAAAAAATTGTTCAGTTAGGCTTGTTTTGGTTTATAAAGCAAAGAGTATATCAGCAAACATGGGAAACAGCCAGCTTTGCTGGTGCCCTGGTTATTGCTGAGGTGCTGTAATGTATGTGAGAGCACAAGGAAGTGAGGAAACACAGCTGGTGAAAGTTAAGAAATACATGAACTCATAACAGACCCTACCACGTTCCTCTTGTACACAGCATGCCCAAGACAGTCAGGACACCTCAGAATGTCCATCCAAGCTTTTTTTTTTCCTCTTTTTTTGCTCAGTTCAGTCTCAGTTTTCAGCACCAGGCTAAGTTCCCCTGAGCTTGCATTTGGAACTGTAATAATTTCATTCCCGTTCTCCATCTCAGGTGCAAAATGGATTAAAGTCTCTGCAGAGCTTAACACTAGAACAGCAGCTCTGCTAGGAAATCTGCAGAGGGTTCAGAAGCTGGTTTTCAGCTCGGTGGTTAACAGTTGCACACTTTGGGATCATTTCTCACAAATTTGTCCTCATTAAATAAAGCCTTGTTCTTGTTGCTGGCTTTTTCAACTTCTCCTCAAGTCAGTCTTTCCATTATAAAGAACAAATGCTATCCAACTGTCAGTACTGAAAATAATGGCTAAATTTGAAAGGAGAGACCACGATGAAACTTTTCCTTAACCTGCTTAGTGATGGTTGGATTCCACAGAGCACTGAATTTAAGGGGATTTTCATTGATTTTTAAAGAATTTGGTCCTGTTTCTTATTCTTGCCCTATTCATACGCAGTACTGGCCTAGCCCAGAAGATAATAATTCAAGTTTTTAATTATATTTTTAGACAAAATGAGAGAATGGAATTTAGAGTAACATCCCAGTGATAGTTCTGTGATGGAACATCTCGAAATACAGACATACAGAATTTTGCTGGCCCTACCTAGAAGGGAAGGAACATCTCAATCAAAGCACATATTAAACTGCAGTGCATAGAGAAAAGGCTGTGCTGAAATACTTCTACATAGATAGATAAGACACAAATACTCCAATTTTAAATTTTTTTTCCCCTGCAAATCCATAGTTGTATTTTACATCAAATCTGTAGTCAGTAAAGGTTGCAATAAGAATGGTGGGGAGGGAAAGAAGTTATTTTTGCTTATTAGCAGTGGGGAAGAAGGGTAAAATAGATTGATTTGATCTTTGAATTGCTGTCCTGTCTGGGGTGTGTTGGAAATCCAAAGGGCTTTTTAAATGGAACTGGAAGTCTCAGTTTTCCAGTGAAGAAAATGAGAGCATGAGGCAGATTGGACAATAAGGCATCACTCAAAGAAAACTCACAGAAAACAGGGAGCTTTAAAACTCCAGTGGATTTCTTCATTTTTTTTTTCCAAGTGAGATAGGGAATAAAGTAGATAGATTACTGGCTTACAGGCTGATAATAAAACAGCCAAAGCAGATGGTACGAATGATAAAGAAAAAGAGAAGGTTTATGCACAGCTCATTAACCACAGTTTGTAATTCGTTTGCAGATTTTTATGAGAAACTCTGCAACAAATAAAAGTCCAAGTGAAAAAATTAGGCAGAATTTAAGGAGGCTAAAATCAGCCCAATTAAGACAAATATATAATACACTGTTGACTCAGAAACTTTATTTTTTACAGTAAATGTAAATGTTTATCAGTTTCTTGCAAATCTCAAAGGTAATAAAAATTATTAGTTTCTTGCTCTTTGATATATAAAATAAACCCAGTGGTTCTTTCAGAAAGTTTTCATGACTAAACAAAATGTGTGAACATAAGGGAAAGTAATTTTATTTTGCAGAATTTCAAAGCAGATTTATTTCCTTTGTTGTCACTCATTCTCACATCAGTGTTATTCCCTAACACTTGAACATGTGTCCCAAGGGTCTGTCTGGGGCTGTTTGTGGCACACAGAGGGAGGGATGCTGGAGCAGCTCCTTCTCGTGTCTCTGGGGTTCTTCTGGACTGGGAAAAACAGTGTTTTATGTTTCCTGTGAGTCAGATTTGGTTTGGTGCTTTGCTTCAGGGGTTCCTTCTGCAGAAATTCTGCAGTTGTCTTGCCTGAGGGAGCCGACAGGAAAGATGGAGTGTTGGAGGTTAGGGAATTTTCTCCTAAAAGATGGGAATGACAATCCTTAAAACAAAAGATGTGGCTGAGGGGAGGAGGAGAAGGGGAAGGGTGCAGCTGGCTGCAATCTCCTGGCTTGCAGGCATTCTCTTGGGAAGTGCTGCAGGGTTTTGGCTGGGGATGAGGGACTGGGCTCAGCTCCTCCCTTGCTCTTGCTCTCAGATTGGAGATGGCCAGGCTGTGTGGTTGCTGTGGGAAGAATTTGCTGCCCCTGTGGAGTTCTGCCTTTTACTCCTACTGTGGGTAAGAGTAGCTGTCTGAACTTTCCAACACCCAATAGCTCACTGAAAAGGACCCTCAGCATCTACTCAGGTGCCTCAGAGGAAAACCCATGTGTATTGTTATAAACATACATACTGGTAAAGAACTCTTATTCCATTTCCCATATCTTTGCCTGAAAACCCCTTAAATCCAAAGTTGTAATGATTCAGAGGGAAGGGGGTCATGTTCTCCATTCCAAGGGAGGTTTTGGTCTTCCTTGGCAGACACCTGTCCTTTAAGCCAGGATGTGGAGAAAGATGTTTTGGAAGGGTCTCATGTGCCAGGACCCAGGGAATGGCTTCCCAGTGCCAGAGGGCANCTGGGGGATTTACATGCAGCTCACTCTGAAGCTGTGCAAATACCTGCCTTGGCAGCTCACCTGCTGCACAGAGAAGCCTGGTGGAAATGAACTGCTCTGTGCTCAGCCTGGCAGCTTTCCAGAGACAGGGGCTGGGTAGTAATATTAATATTAAAGAGAAAGAGGCTTTCTAGAGACAGGGGCTGGGTAATAATAATAATAGTAATAATAGTAGTAATAATAATATTACAGAGGTGAATTGTGCTGGTGGGAGCTACTGGGAGCTGCTGCCCTTCAGAAAGATGGGGTAACTGGTGATTTGTGGTGCTGGTTTGGAGCCCAGGGCTCCCTTCTGGGGCCCTGTGCCCCCCACACAGCCCTGCACCAGCTCCTCAGTGGCCTGCATTGGTTCCACTGTGAGTGCTTCTGTAAGGCCCCAAATTACTCCCCCAAAAGGGTTTTTAAATGGGCTTGTGGTTGTTCATACACACAGGAGAAATACCCACAAGATATTCTCAAGTGGTCAAAACAACAAAAAACTTTACTGGAAACTTCAAAGAAAGTCATCAGAGAACTTTTGCAAAAGGTTTAGTGCAACATTTAATCAACAACAAACATTTCTCAAAGCATTTACTTGCCCCATCCAATTTAGCAAACTCTAAACCAACTCAATTTTCTGTTGCTAAAAATTTTTCGAGAAGATGGAATTAGAAGAAGGAGAAAAAGGCAAAAAAGGTAAAGAAAAGGACACATACAGCTACCAGCTCCTGGATTCCAGTGGTGTTCAGCTGACAGAAATTCCAATAGGAGATAGGGTCCCCATCATATTGCCTTGTGTTTGGCCCTAAAATACCCCTTGGCTTTGCTGGGCTCTCCTCCCATATGGGACTTCCCATTAATTAATTTGAAAAAAAAAAAAAGACATTTTGGTTAAATAGGAATGTGTAGGAACTTGTGTCCAAATTGGCTGGTTCAAAGCTCTCAAACTCATAAGCAATGTCACAAATATATTGTAAAAATTATGTGACTATACAAAATACTTACTCTGGGAGTAATAACTAAAATCTTCAATCCCCAAAAAGCCAGGAACTTTAGTAGATTGAATTAAAAAGACAAATTATTCACTACTTTTTTTTTTCTTTCTTTTGGTGGAGACAAAGTTGTAATCCTCTTGTTATTTTCCTGTTGATAGTTACATGGTTTTTGGACAGGAGTGCATAAATTCCCAGTTTTATGTGGCAAAGAATATCACAATGGCTTGGAAATGGGAAAGTGCAGGGGAAGGTNCCAGCCTGGCAGCTTTCCAGGGCTGGGTATTCATTAAACCTAAAGTAAGAGGTGAAGTGGGAGCTGCTGCCCTTCAGAAAGNCATCTTTCACCTGATAAACCTTTTTATATTTACCATCAAAACTATAGGTTATTTAAATGCTGTTGGCATTTTTAGCTGCTTTCATTGCTTCTTGAAAATGATCAGTGTAAATGATCTGCAGTATTTTGCATGAGAGGCTTTTGGATAAAAAAATGAAATATTGATATAATCCTTGATAAAATCAGTGAGGGCTGATAATTCCCTCTAATGCTCTGTTAATTTTGCAGGAGAGAAAATATAATTTGCTCTTAATGAAACTTGTCAACAGCCTGCAAAATAGGTGTTTAATCAAGATGACACAAAATCACGCTCACAATTACCTTGATTAGAAGAGGTATCATTGTTCTCCAGTAATTTTATTTTTTCCTCAAAACCACTTTTAAATACTGAGTATGTGCAGGATTTGTGTCATACAGATTAAGTTCAGTGGCATGTTCAAAGCCAGATCACTGACTCTGTATTCCTTAAATGAGTACATGGTTCTGCAGAGATTAAAATGAAACCACTCTTTGGAAATGATCCTTTCTGGGCTGCTGTAATGGTTCCTTCTTTTTTCCTCATTACACCTGTGAATATCTTCCCATTTCTGATTGCCAGGAGGTTTAGGTTCTGTGAAGAGTCATTCTCTCTCACTTTTTAATTTCTTCCTTTTTTTCCTGAAGATATATATAAACATCCAGCTCTTGAAATGAGCTCTAATTTATACTTTGGTTCCTATAACAGTGTTTGATAAATCATTGTCCACAGATGTTGTGTGCATTAATTGCTTAATTTTCCGACTAATGGATCGAAATTTGAGCAGCTGCACTGGTTTTTAACCAAAGGGGGGAAGAGAAAAAGTAGGCACAGGGTAGCTGAGGTGGGCTCGTGGCAGGATTGAGAGCACTCACCTTTCCTTTCTAATTGGTCTCTGCAGATCCTGAGGGGGCTGAGGCTTTGGGAGGTGTTTAGAAAGGCAAAATGTGAGCAGCAAAACCTGAGGGATGGGAAAGGATCAAGCAGAAGATGCTCGGATCTGGAATGGGTTGAAAGTGACCTAATTGGGACTGATGAAACCCTTTGAATCCTCGGGGAGCATGGCTGAAGCCCTCCGGAAGTGCCCTGGGTTACTAAAGGGGTTCCAGGAGCCCCTCTAATGACCCACAGTATTTCTACCTTTCTTTTCTGACTTTATTTGTTATTTTAGTAAAGTACAAGGCTACATGGCCTGGTAGCTGTATTTCCAGGCAAGAAACACCAGTTCAAGCCTGAGTTATCTTAAATCTCATTGTCTCCTATTACCCTGCCTTGCTGGGTATTACTCATTACATTTTTTAGCTTTGTCTCCCTTTCCCCCCACAGTTTATGGGGTCAGGTCTGCATGAAAAATCCCCACTGATGGTTTAGTTGAGTGCCTGTCCCTGTCCTTGCTCACCCTTGTGGCAATCCTTGCTCAGGTGATTGCCAATTAAGGATATTTTCTGAGCCTGCCAAAGCTGAAATACAAACCTCTGAGAGCTTTGGTAACTCGTGGCTCCAGGAGAACTGAAGTCTTTTCTGTTGCCATCTGCTTCCCACTTGTGGATTCTGGTTGGAAACCATGGAGGCACATGTGTTTGCTTGCAGCTATTTTGAAGGGATTTGCATTTATCAGTGTAATCTAATTAGGTCCTTTTATCAGGGTCGAACATTTAAATGCTTGCAGAAATTAGATTAACAATTATCCTTCTTTTTTTTATTCTAATGCATTGTAATAGGTGCAATCTATTAGCAAAAAACATTCCAGGTCATGTGTGTGCTTCATCTCCTGGAGCAGCAAATGATGTAATTGCTGTTCTTTTCCTTTGGAGATGAATCCAACCAATAAGGAGTTCTTTGCTAGGTAATTTCTTTGACCTGTGCATTTTTCTTTTCTGGTTGGAAATTTTCCATGAACAGTTCCATTTTACTGACTTTATCCACCACATGAACTATTTCCCCAGTGATTTCTCCAAACAATATTCAGCTCCTAATTGTTTTGTGCACAGCTGAGTGGTTTCAACAGCCTGTTTTCCATGTGCTGCCAGACTGTGCCAAAGGGCTCGGGGTGCTCATCCCCTGCTTCAGCTGAAGGGAGCACAGTGCAAGTTGGATTGTGATGCTGCAGCCGCTGCAGCAAGGCTGGAGGAAAGAGCCTTGTTGTTCCTTAAATGAATTAATTCCTCAAAATCTGGGCGTTTTGAAGCCTTTCCTAAGTGGAAAAAGAAACAAAATTATATATTAATATATAAAACAAACACTATTTAAAGCTTTCATTCATTGCCAGGATGTGATCCATAGGAAATCTGGTTAAAAAGGCCAATTATTAAAATTATTTTAGAAAACAGAAGAAGCTGAGGAGGTAAAGAACAACTGCTGAACTGGGTTCACTCTACTCTCCTCTCACTCTTAAATTATATTTAACTTTTACATAAGTTCAGTTTAGCCTTGCCATTTTTAACAAGGGAAAAAATACCTTTAAATTTCTTTTAACAGAATAGGGGAAAAGTGTGTTCTTTCCTACTTACCCAAACTTCGTTCTTATCCATAGCCTATTAAGAGAGCAACAGTACTTCTGATATTTCTGTGACAAAAGCTGTATTGAACAATACAAAAAAGAAACAGGTACTTCAGAATTACAGAGTATTGTTCATCAGCTGAGTGTATTTGCAGTTTCATTGGATCAGTCACAGAATAACACAATAGTTTTAAAATGATATTTAAAGCAAAAGACTTGTGTGATCAAAGCATCAAGAGCACTACAAGAGATCATTGCTCTCAGTTTATTCAAAAATAAAAACTCAGTTGAGCATTTAGCTTGCTTCTAAAGGTTTGCATTATTTTCCAAGTATATCTGTACAATTTTCTTTTCTGCATGAAGAATATTGCAGTGCCTGTGTGAACAGAGAGTTAAAAATTAAAGACTATCAGAAAGTAGATTATTAGGGAAGCACTGGTGAGATTGGGTTCAACAGGGTGTGCTCTTTGTCCATAGGTAATGCTGTCAAACAGACCCAAATAACTGTTATTTTTGGGAGGAAATGAAATGGTTCAAGGGCTGGATGAACAGTGGCTAAGATATAATATTACAGTATTTCTGAAAGGATATGCCCTTTGCAATTTCGATATTTTTTAAAATATGCATTAAACTGGGCATTATGCAGAGCTCTGAGAAGGTTCAGTTCCCCATTTCAGTACTTACTTTTCTTTTAGTGTACATCTGTGAGAATATTGAACGGGGAATTTTCATTAACTGGAGTCAGTTGGAAACAAAGAAATATTTACCACAATTAAAAAAAATAAATCTCATTGCACTTCAATGTTTGCAGTTGATAAACTCTTATATTTTCAAAATAATCTTCCTTTCTATGAAATTCAATGGTCCCAAGGAGCTGATTTCTTTCTACTAGATTTCATTCTCTTTCCTTGTAACAGCAAAGATTTCCAGTATCGCCAAAATATTCCTTAGAATATTTTTTAAGGATGACCTCTGAGGTTGTGTGCTACTATATTTGAGTAGCCCTCCTCTTAGGCCATGAATAATTAATGAAAACAATTATCAGGAGAAATTAGGAGGACTCAGTTAAAGGACTCCATTCAGCCTCTGGCCAGTTTCTATGCACATGACAGTTTCTAATTAAGGAGGACTTTTTTTCTGTTTATCATTTTACCATGTTTTTATGTTCTTGTGTTACATCTGTTCTTCTTAGTTATAACAAAAATCCTGCAAGGCTCTGGATAAGCAAATCTGTTTTTTAGTGACCTGCAATGAATAGAAGTTACCTGTAGTAATTTTACCCATGTCTCTCTGACTATAAATACTTCTTTAAAAAACATACATTTAATTTTCCCCTCCCCAGTCTAAGAGAATTGAAAGCCTTATGTCCTGCTTGCTTGGCTAATTACAGGTAGTAAAGGTTTCCTGTGGGGCAAAGGCACTCACCATTGACTTCCAAAGGCACATCTATCTGGGAAACTCAGGAGTCAGCCTAGAAATAGTTGCTGGAATCCAGTGCTCTGTCCCAGAACTTTTCTATAGATTTCTCTAGGTGAGAACCCAGATCACAGCATAGCATTTTGGAACAGAAGCTTTTCAGAAACACTTCTGGGCTCTGGATCAGAACACATGGAGGTATTCGTGCTGGGGCAGTGCCTGACATGGTGTAGACACCTTCTGTCTAGTGCTTAAAGGTTTTGGATCCTCCCTGTGAGAAAATTTTGCAGTCTGGCTTTTAGAGTCTGTTCTAAAATTGGGGCATCTCATTTTTTTTGGGTTTCACTCATTTGACACTGCATGTGTTAAATTACTGAGCTCCTTTGCAGGTTGTTCAAAAGCTAAAGTGATTTCTTGGCCATATATCTGAGGTTAAAAAAGAAAGTGTGGGTTTTTTTTCAAAATGGGAGATTGCTTGGAAATGAGTTTTAGTTGAACATCAGCATTCAGTTGCAATACCTGAGTGACAACATGAGATCCTTGAACACTGGAAATAGCCTGCAGA
Source organism: Alaudala cheleensis (assembly GCA_013398995.1). Lineage (NCBI taxonomy): Eukaryota > Metazoa > Chordata > Aves > Passeriformes > Alaudidae > Alaudala > Alaudala cheleensis. Next base: position 32,004 of record VWYE01026657.1, read on the forward strand.
AAGAGCAAGGGGGTATTGTTTTTGAGCAAGTGCTTGTGATGCTGCTGCTGCAATATGTTGTTGTATTGTAAAATACATAGCTTGGAAAGGCCTGCCAGAAACTCAGGCTATGGAGTTCACCCAGAGTGAGGATTGAAGTAATGTACGCTCATTTGAAAGAAAGCCAGCAGGAGGAACCAACTCCACACAAAATATCTTGCAAGAGATTCCAAGTCAGAACTACAGTTTAATTGGAAAACTTACAATAAAGAGAAACATTGGCTTAAGCTGACAAAGTCAGACTATGCCCTGACACCCTGTTGGTCTGGGTGGTGGCAGCAGTCTGGACCATAAATGTGGTCTTGTTGAAGCAGTGTCTTTCTGAGGATCAGACTACAGTTTTTCTTATCAGCCTCTGGGTGATTAGAAGCCATTCTGCCAATAACTTTAAGAGTAGGAAGGAGTAGGCTGAAATCACAAGGTATCCCTCTTTACAGTGGTGCTCTACACAGCATTTGATTGAGCAGTTGTGTGGACTTCAGGATAAAAGAAACTACTAACAATAACTACATCACTGGAGAAACAAAGCAACTGAATTAAGAGAAAAATAAATGTCATGTATGTGTTTGGAGGGAAGACTATATTTTTAGTAGATTTTTTTTTTCTTTTTGGGTTGTCTTTTTTTTTTGTTTTTTTTTTTTAGTTTTTAACGAGCTCTGTGCCACTTCTGCACTTAGGCTGGTGCAGTATCTAACTAAGCCCAGGGTGTCCTTAAATACTGGCAACTGTAAGGCAATACTTCACTTGCTTGCACAGGCAACCCATTGCCAAATGGGTTTTTTTTTTGGTTTTATTTTCCTTTACTATCAATCCCACTCCTATTTTGGCTTCATTAAGCCTTGCTGACTTGCACTTCACCATAGGAACCACAGTGTTGGACATTATTACTTCCATGAATTCTGTGTCAACATCTGCAGCTTCAGAAACTTGTTCTAACAGGGCAGCAGCCCTTGCTACCATGGCATGGTCATGTGCTGCCCTGGAAGGGAAGAGTATTTCTCCTCAGAAGGTGGGGAGCTCATTTCCCTTCTGCCACCCTGCCACAGTCCTGCTGAAAAGGAATTCTCTGTGTTTAGTTATGGAATCTCCTCAAGTATCTCTGGGAAAACTGTGGAGCAGATGAAATGTCTGCATCTGTCGTGTGATGTGAGATGTATCTGTTAACTGGTCCCTTGTCACAGGCTCTGGGTGTGACCCTGTGAGGGATTCATGTCCAAATGTGCACTGGGTGTGGAAGGGTGACTCTGGAGGACCCTTCAGCTGAGCACACACAACCACTTGAGTTGTGTTTCTGGGCACCAACCTCCTTTGCATACCAAAGAAAGCAGCCGAATGTGATTGCATAAATGAGTGAAGGCAGCAGCTTCCTGGAGTGCTTGAGGAAGCTGCTGCATCTGGCAATGCCTGCTGAGAGGGAAGGCTGAATAGGAATGAAGGAAATGGATTTGAAATGCTTCCTGTTAGGGAAGGTCTGTGAGTGAAATGCTGGCAGCAGACACGTGCATGGAGTCACTTGTGACACTGAGGAGAGCTGCAGGCAGGCGTCTGAGGCATCTGAGGCCAGAGCTGAATCAATATTTCTCCTTATGCTGTCTGTGTGAGCTTGTCACTGTTTATCCCGTTAACCCTTTGGCCAGATGATTGCAGAAATCCTGTGTCCTGTCAATACCTGACAGCAGGCAGGCTTTGAATCATACACACACAGTTAGCTTGTGAACTGGGAGCCCCTCTGATTTATCTGCTGCCGCCTCAAGAGTTTCTGTCTGTTTTAAAATCACGCCTGAGTTACGTTGCTGCTGGGAGATGTGAAATGGCTCACCTGCTCTGTGGCTCCATGTTTTCTTATGGCTTACCTTCATCATGCAGCTTCACTAATGTGCAAGTCACCATTCTGGCTTTGTTTTCATTCAGTTTGTGCCCATGTTATAGAATAAGGTGGAAATTTTCTGCTGAGCCAGATGCTAGGCAGAGTCAGCTGTACTTGTTTAGAATGAAACTGCAACCTCATTAAATCAGAGCATTAATTTCCTTGCTGCCAGCTACGACATGCAGTGAGGAATCCATCACCTGCTTTTCAGCCACAGCCCTTGTATGGCTGATTTGTAAATGCTCAGGTGAAATTCCAGAACAAATGAGCATTGGTGAACTCTTGCCAGAAATATGAAATATGTCTGTTCACTACTTGGGCTCCATGATGGGACCACAAGTCAAACATCACCTGGTTTTCTTTTGGTGTGGGATAGACTGGACACTGGAACTATTTCAAGCCTAGGGAGATAAATTCAAATTAAGGTGAGGGAATGAGTTCAGCCAGAACCAAAAGTATCTAATCTCCTTACTGGAGTTGACATTTTTAGTGCAGAAAAACACATGATTAAGGAGCAGTGCCCATTAAATACTTCCTGTGGACTGGTGCTAAAGTTCAGAGCCTGATAGATGAGACATTGTGGTTTTCATCCTGCTTCTTGAATGCTGGAAACATTGAGCCCTTTTTATAATGCTTACTGTTCATCCCAAAGGAGAAAAGCCTTGGGGCACAGTGACTCTGAATTCCTGGGCTTTGAGATCTAGAAAACAGCTGCTATTGCACTGCATTATTTTAGCAGNGCTGTACCTCCTAAAGGAGAAAAGCCTTGGGGTGCAGTGACTGAATTCCTGGGCTTTGAGATGTAGAAAACAGCTGCTATTGCACTGCATTATTTTAGCAGGAATAGCTGGGGTTTAAATATGCTGTTTCCAACTGGGATCATGGGTGGGATCACAGAGAGGTTTCTGTGTTGCTGGCAGCCTTTGGGGACAGAATATAGGGGGGACTTGTGCCTCCTCTGTTCTGTGTTCCACAGGTACCTGAAAACCAAGTATTGCAAATGTTGAAAATGTCAGGTGTTCCCATGGAGGAGAAGGGAATGCAGGTGACCTCAGCCCTGATAATTATCAGCTGTGTTAATTATCCAATCACCCCTGATGAG
>VWYE01026657.1:35104-59293 GCA_013398995.1 Alaudala cheleensis
AGTCTGTGTCTCAGCCCATTTCCACCCTCTTAACAAAAGGGCTGCTGCAACATTCCTACATCTCTCATGGTACAGCTCTACTGAATAGCTGCTTATTTTTGTGTGTGTATCAGTGATTGGAACTGGTGTTTTACCTGTAGTGGTTTGATAGAAGGTGTCAATCTTAGGCAAGTGTCACTCTGTGTTTCCCTGGGGTACTTGCAATATTCTGGTCACTCGAGTCACAGGGCAGAAACAGGAGAAAAAATGCAGCAAAGGCTAAGAAAAATGTAACAGCTTCTACACAGGGGAAAAGGTAATCTGCATTGTCACCCTGGAAGAAACAGTGAGTAAAGGGAGAGATGAAAATGGTCTAGAAAGTCATTATGAAAGGAGAGTGAGGAGATGATTTTTTTTGAAGATGGTTTCTCACCGTTGCTTGGAGTTAACACATGTGGGCAACCTGGTAAAATTATCAAGCATACAGCCTAAAGTAAGTGAAACCCCATCTTATTGTGACATGTGGTTACATCAAGTATTTCATGTCCATGGGATATTTTGTGACCTAAATGTAAACACAAAAGGAGGCAAAACATGTCCATCAGGTGTAGGTGAAACAGATGTTTGGGGAGAATATGTGCAGTTGAATATTAAGCAAAGTGGTTTGTCCTTCCTGTATTTTCGGCTTCAGAAACCCTACTGATGGCAGGGAGCAGTAATTCTGTGTGCTTGTCTTTGTTTTCCCTGGGTGGTCACTGCTGGCTGGTGCAGAGGTGGCAGCATGGCTTTGCTCAGTGTGACAGGGCTCACTGGACCTGTGGAGATGTGCTGCTGCTTTAGGATCCTCCCACCTGAACAGACAAACCCCAAGGTGAGGGAATGTGGAGGGGAAAGTGCTGTGTAATGGCTCTACAACAAACAATCTCCATGTCTATTTGGGGAAATGTTTGGGAGGTTGGTTTTGACTTTGGGTACAGGAATCTGGTGTAACAGAAAGCAGGAATATCTTATAAACCCATGAGGTTTTATCTCTGCAAATGAAATGAGAATAATTTTTCTTGTGAGAAACAACTTGATAAAGCCACTTTTCCTTTCAGAGATGCATTTAGATATGTCCAAACAGGCATTTTGGCATTACAACTGATGCTCTTTAGTAAAATCAAGTCCCACTTCTCCAGCTGATTATTCTGCTTGGCTTTTGGATGTGCCCCCTTTGAATGGATTAGTTTTAGTGTTATGCACCTCTCTGGGCTTGGGCCACCAGATCACAGTAATTTTAAATGGGGGTCTTGAGGGTTCTGCTGTGCTGTTTGATTTCAATTAAATGCATTAAAAGAGTTCTTTCTTTCTGAAAAGAGAAAAGTCTTGATTTCAGTGAATAGAGAAAGTGAGTTGCCCACAGCTGGTGCTGAAGGGTCATTGTGGAGATGATGGGAACACAATCATGGGGAGCACTGCAGACACCTCTCATCCTGATGCAGTTTTTCCTCAATTTGATTACTTCTTAACCTTTTGTATGAAAAACTGTGAAGGCAATGACAGTAAGAGATAATTACAAGCCAGTAGGGTTATTCATAACACTTCTGCTACAGTTTTCTGCCTACCAAAGCCAGTGGATTATTCCTCAGGTATCACCAGATCAGAAAATAACTGAGCTACACTGGGCAGTGAATAAATGTCCTCAGGTACAAAGCTGGGGATGTGTTTGTTGTATGCATGAGATTAGTAATTAGTAATACTAGGAAATTCCCAGTAATCTTATGATACAAGCAAGTACTGGAGCATGTAAAGGATCAAGTTATGTTCTGTTGTACAAACTATTGGCTATTTGCTCATTTGTTCCCCTCTAAAATATTCAAGACTCTGCATGTCAGATAAAATTTCTCAGAATAAAATCTAATTTTGGATCTAAAAATGAGTGCTAATGTTGTAATGGAAATGGTCTAAGGACAAGCTCCTTGATGTTGTGTCTGGTTTTGTTTGCTTGTTGTCTCCTGCCCTGCCCATTTCCAGGAGAAAGCTCACTGTACATTCTTTTTCATGTCCCTTTGGAGAAGGCAAAGAACTCTTTAAAATTAACTATTCAGGGTAAGTTCTCCAAAATATAACCAAATCAGTTTGGTGAGGTGAGGCACAAGCTTTGTGTGAGAGCATTTCAAATTTTTTGCTTTTATATTTTTATATGAAGAATATTAAATATTTCAGTTTGAGTTTCCTTTTTGCACAAATCAAAGGGAAAAAAGAATCTCTCAGCTTCTCACACAGCCTGGAGAAGGATTTACATAAAAGATACGAATGCTGTAAATAAAACTAAATATTCCACAACAATGAATTTTTTAGTTAGAATTGAGAATACTTACTCTTTTTTTGGTGGAATGAAGGTGCACTTTTAAACTAAAGTTCTGTGGAACTCTTTCTGGTAGTGACATCAGCTTCTCTTTTCAGCTAACTCTAGAGAGAGTATAGGTTCTTTTTTTTTCTTTCTTAGGAAATAGAAATTATTGCCATCCAGGCCCACTTTCACTTTTCCAGGATAATAATATAATATAATATACTCTTGTTTTCAGTAACTTTTTTACCTTGGTGCTTAAGGATAGCTGGGTTTGAAATCTCAAATGTGCCAAAGTGTGTATTAAAACCCAACTCTGTGTCATAGATTGGCATGAAATGCTAATTTTGTGCATCAGGCTTTTGCATTGTTTTGCCTCTTTAAAAGCAGGAATGCCTTTTCACCAATTCAGTTTTGATAAGGGAGGGTGTGTGTGGAATTTCAGCCACTTGGTTTATCAGTGTGTTACACAGTGCTAAAGACAAAAGGCTGCTTCATCTCCCTTCTGTGACAAAACCTCCACACAGTGCTCTGAGGGACCAGCAAGGCAGGTTTTAAAGACATGGATCTGGGCTTGTTTTGTGCCAGGGTTTCCTTACAGGAATTCTCAATAAAGAGCAATCAATTGTCAATAATTTCTCAATAAAACTCGGTCACGTACGACTGAAGAGTTTGCACAGTCCTCATAATGCTGTAAAGTGCCTTTGGCCACTTGGGAAACCCTGTCTGGGAGAGACTGCAGGTCTTGGTGTGTGTTTTCATTCTGTTGTTGGTTCCTCCCTCTCCAAACAGTTCATCATCCTCAGTTATTTCACAGATAATCCTAAGTGCAGTTTCAATAATTGCCTCGTGGCTGCTGAAAGCTCACAGTCAGACAGCCACCACAGAGTGGGGTTTTTATTGATCAGAGAGTATTGTTTGAAGCAGAAGGACTTGAACTAAGAGGGTCCTTTGTAGTAGAACAAATTCTCAAGAGTAATCTCTCCTATAAAGGAAGTACTTATTTTGGAATGTGGTTCAGAGCATTTTTCATGTTGTCAGTGGAGCGTCTGTTGTGTGAATTAATGATTTTGATGGTTTTAGCTTTCAGAAGACGTCAGAAACCAAGATATTGGATTTGGGGGCTCAATGCCTGAAAGAAATAGTATATTTTGCTTTAATTTCCAGATCAATTGTGTATTTCCGGGTTGTGTCTGCTCTGCTACATGGTTATAGTTAATATGTCTGAAAACTCCAGATCCAGCTGGGATTGTGTATGTGCAGTTGTGCCAGGTTATCTGAGGCTTTTTGCTCTCCTTCCTCATACTAGGGCAGATTAAATTTGATGGCAGTCCTCACATTTCTCATTTTTCATCTTGCTCTTTTAAGAGCAACCATTCTCACCTGCCTCCTTCAGTCCCATAAATGTCTTGTACTCCAGCCAGGATTTGTCTTGCCTTTTCCTTTAGAGGAGGCTCACAAAAAAATTGTAGGAAAGTTTTTCCAGTGACAGCTTTCAGAAACAGATAGCAAAGCCTTCTTCAGGATACTCTGTGTCCTGGTTCCCAGGATTTTAACCTGATGGTCAGTGCAGAGCATCTTGGCCTTTCCCATTTCAGAGGAGCAAACAGGTTCTAGAAGAGAGGAGCTGTGCAATAATATTGGCTGCTTCTCCTGTGCCCTGGCTGGTTAGGAAAAAGCAAAGCTGTGCACTGCAAGGCTCTGCTTCTGTAGTTCTGGGTGTTTTGCAGTGAGATGACCAGTCCAGCAAAAATAACACCAGAATGATTTGGTTTATTCTCTGTTGCTGTTTTCTGGAAACAAAGGTCTGTTTCCTCAGGCTCCCAGAGGCTTAGAGAGCCAGTGTCTTGTCATGAAAGAGTTAACCCAATCTGCCTGCTTGAACCAACCACCAAAATATAACAACAGTCCCTTTTGAACTTGCTGTGTTGTTTGTGGAGGCACTGCATGTGCAGTCCTTTGGCACATCCTGCCTGCTGTATTCTGTGCTGCCCCACTCCACAGCAGGCACAGGAACACCTCTCCCACCACCAGCTTGTGGATGAGCTTGTTCTCCATGTGCTCTTTGCTGTAGGCAGGAAAAAAAAATAACAGTATCATTGGTTTCCAGTTTAAATCTGGGAAAATTGAGTTTAGCTGTTCCTTACAGGCCTTGTACAGCAAGACATGAGCACTGCTCTGTGTGCATAAGCCTGGAGGGTCTTGTTCACTGCAGCTGGAATTTGTGGTGAACAGATCTCTACAACACGAATTCTAATGTCATAGCAGCTCTACACTGAGTGGTTTAATTTCATGCCAGCTTTAGATAAGGGATTTTTTTGTTTTGTTTTGTTCCTGTGGTTATTCAATAGCCTGTTGTTAAAAGTCAGCACTCAGGTTTGTGCCCGTTGCAAGCCAGAAGCAGAAAACAATCCAGTTTCCTGTAGGAGTGCTACAGCAATGAGAAAGTGATCTTAATCTAAATTATACAAGAAATAAGCACAGTGTTTGATGGGAACTCTGGTTATCTTCCCATGTCCTCCCAGCTTGTGCTCTTTGCTGTGACAGGAATTTATAGATGAGGTTTAGAACTAAGAAATAATATTTAACTCTCCATGATAATCCTTTCTAGAATGGCACTTAGTAGAAAATTAATATTGTTTCCCTTTCCTTCATCCATGTGAATATCTTAAAACAGGAATTAGCATGGAAGTTTCCATCCAGCTAAGATAGTTGAACTGCAGCTGTGGTAATACTTTCCTAGAACATTTATGTTTCTTCTTATTTATTCAGTCTTTATAAATTTCAGGAGTCCTACAGTTGTAAATAAAGACTATTTTGGAACCCACCTGTACATTAAAAAAACACAAAATTTGCTACCAAGGATAGAAGGGTTGGGGCTTTGTTTCTTAACACTGTATCAGTGTTTTCACCTAAGTAAGATTTAATTGTAAGTGTGGAGCTGCTCATTAGCAGTTAGATGTTGGTGTAATGGAGGAAGTTGTCCAGCTGCATGAAACTGTTCTCCATTATTTGCTATACTCTCTTAAAAGTTTGCCTCTATAACCTTAATTGTAACTACTGTGTCTTTGGAAGCAGTCCCTTCAAATAGCAGTTACCCTTCCTCACCTCATGATTTGGAGGGGAAAAGTCCAGTTCCTGCTGTGAGATGCTAAGCACAGAAAATGGGGATCACAAATCGTCTGTTCTTTCTTTCCTCACGTGTCCCTGCACATCCATTTGATCTCTGCCCTTCTGAATTTCCCCAAAGTGTAACTCAAGTCAGCTTGCAGCAGTGCTGCTGTTGATGCTGTGCATTTAATCTGATAATAAGGCACTTTAGGTGTTAAGAAATTGAAATTATGTTCTTTCACCCAGCTCAAAGGCAAGCTAAAACACTCCAAGCCTTAAGCTGAGGTGCTGTGAAAAGCTGACCTTTAAAGCTTAAGCTGCAGCAAAACTCTGTTTCTAAGCAGCTCCTAAAGTAGATGGCTGGAGACCAGAGACCTCTAGTTAAGAACATTAATTTTCCTTCTGCCCCACAGAGGATTTTTTCCACGGTCATGGGCCTCTTTAAGTGACACAACCTGTTGTGTTTTGCGGTTCTCTTTCCTCACTGTGTCCAGGGTAGAACCATTCCTGAAGGAGTTTGGGAATGAGAGCAGTTCTGTGGCAGCTCTTGTGGCATTTTCAGATTTTTCCTCTGTTGGAGCAAGCTGCATATCCCAAATCCTGCTGGAAGGTCTAGTTTCAGCAGATTTAGTACTTTGATGAAAAGGTATTTAGTTCATTTTTTCCTTAGTCCTCAGTGTGGCTGCATCTTGGTGGGTGAGATGAATATGGAAAATGTCCAGGTTTTTTTTTGGAGGTTGAGCTGCTGGGAATACCCTGGCTTCTGGGAGGAGATCTGATGCCAAAGGCTGGCTGTTCCAGGTGGGTGAGGGTCATCCCTGAGCATCCAGGATTGCTGGAGCTGCCACCTTTCCATTCCTTGTGCTACTGGCAGGACTTTGGGTGCTTAGATCTGAAAATCGTTCTGGTCACCCTTTCTGTGCTTTTCCAACCCTGCTCTACTCCCTCTAGGGAAGGGGATCAGAACAAGAAGTAGTGACTGATGGGAAATCCTTCCTTTTCTAAGTTGTAAAACATTAATTTTGCATTTTTCCCTCTTGAGGTTTGACTTGTATAGAACAGGCAATTTCCAATATATCTTAGTTATAATCTTAAGATCTCATTCTCTTTGTTTTAAAGAACACATTTTCAAAATAGGTTCACATGTTTCCTTGAGGAATCATTTGCTTTAGAGTTCTGCTTTTTGGATTGTTCAGTAGGATGCCAGTGCACCATTTCCTGCAGGTAGATGTTACCTGTGGCATCTTAGCAGAGAACATTTACAGGAATTTCTCAAAGCAGAGTTTTTCATCTTTTGACTAACGTGTCACAAATGGGAATAAGGGCACAGAAGCCTGTTAGAGGAATAAGTGACATTTGATGTGCTGTCATTCCAAAAGGAATCATTGATGTTGGCTAAAGAAAACAACAAAGAAAACACCTACAGGTTTATTTTCCATCCCCATTGCTCTCTGCCTATGTTTTTGTCATGCTAGAAATATGGTTGCTTTTCTGCTTAGATTCCCTATCCCATTGGACACCTCTGTCCATGCTTCTTTTCCATAGGGAGCACCATTCTTTATTTCTCTGTTCATTCCAAACATTAGCATGGACTTGGTAATTAATATTGTTGGCTCAAGGAGCAGCTCCATTGCTGACAGGTTAGGCCTGATCTGAAGCACTTGTGTGGGGAGGGAAGAGGAGGAGCAGAGAGGGGAGAGCTTGGATCAGGTGAGAAATGAGAGCAGGAATGTCTGTGATGGCCATATTCTGATGCTGTGGAAGGTTCTTCAGTGCTGGCTGGTGCCAGGAGGGGAAGTGCCCCCAGAGCTGCAGTGGGCTCTCCTGTGCTCTGTGTGCAGTGACCTGAACAGAGCCTGGCCAGCCTCTTCTGTTTCTGGGTTTGTAATGGGAGCTCTGTGCAATCCCATTAAAGCCAGGGTGTTGGGAGAAACAGAAAACAGAACAAAACAGAGGCCAGGTGCAGTCAGATGAACTTTCAGGATATGCTGGAGGAAATAAATGCTGGTGTCTGGCAATAAAACCTCAGTGAACAGCTCTCTATCCATAATTTCCAGAAGGGGAGCTGAGCAGAGATTGGAACTGTGTGGTTGCAGACAGTGACACAGACAACCCAGAGGTAATTGGATGCTCTTCCTGTGAGGAAATGCAGATTGTGTTTTGCTCTGTGCAATGGTGCAGCCCGTGACCCTTCTGGGTTTGTGCTTTGCTTTCCTGACAACAGCACTGCACCAGGGGGAGCTCAGCAGAAGGACACAGCCACAGAGAACAGCATTGCCCATGGCTTAAAATCTGTTCAGGGGAAATCATGTCCAAAGAAAACCAATCAAAGGACTTTAGATTGCTGAGGTCCATTAGGGCTAATTAGCAGCACTGGATGATAAAGTTCTGAAAGCCATGTTAGCCCATAGCTAATATTTGGCAGCTGGCACAGGGAGTGTGGCAGGAGCTGTTTTCCTGTTCTGTAAGGGGAGGGAATCCATAAAGTTGTTTAGTAAGTAACTGCATCAATTATTTGTTGCCTGGTCTTGTAAGTTAAAAAATCTGGGGATGATCCGATCTCTGAGGAGAAGAGCTTTGACAAATGAAGGTTGTCTGGACAGTTGCAATTATGTTGAAAGCTCCCTGCAAGGAGCAGGTGTTTGGACAGCTGAGAGTTTTCATCTGAGCTTTCCTGAGGGGACAGTGTAGCCCAGTGTGTGCTGCAAGTGTGTGGGGATGTGTTTGCAGCAGGACTTGAGGTTTTTCACCTTCCTCTGGATGTACCAAAAGCATGATAAAGGAAAAACTAAAAATTGTGTTTGGCTTAACACTAAAACTTCCCCTTTATGTGTTGCACATTACTTTAGAAACAATCTCACTGCTTTGAGTGTGATGACTGGTAAATCTATTTTTGTAGGAGGATGTACTTCTGATGTTTCTGCAACACAGAGTGCACCAGCACACTGGTTCAATAAGCTTGTACAGCTGAAAGCAGCCAGCATTTCACAGGAAATAAAATATTTCTCAGGGGCTGTGTCTGTCACTGGGGATCCTGGATGGTTGGATATGGACTCTTGTACTCCATGTTTGGTCACTGAATCTGTTTACTCCATTAGTGTAGTTCACAGAAATTAAAAGAGTTATCTTGTATGTCATGGAAAATATACTCTAAGTACAGATTTTGACTAGTTCTGGGCATGGCTACACTGCATAACTCCTTACTTTCTTCAAGGCAGAGAATTAATTTTTTGGGATTTTTGTGTGTGTGTGTGTTTTCCCATTTTTCTGTAGTTTTAGGCTCTTTTGGCCAGTATATGTCAGCTCTGTATCTAGAAAGAGAAGTGTAAACTCTTGTGACTTCACAAAAAATAAGAAAAATATGTGCACATTAACTGGTATTAACATTAATCACTGTAGTTGAGAATCCCTGAGGCTGCCAGAGCTCTGGGAGCCTTTGGGCACCTCTCCCAGGGATGCACAGGGTGGGATTGTTGGGGTGACAGGGACAGGAGTTGGATTTGATGGTCATTGTGGGTGCCTTCCAATTCAGTATATTCTGTATAGCTGAGAAGACTCCCATGCTGAGAACGCAGAGACCTCTCCAACAGAGGTGAAATGTGAAAGTTTTCCAGCTTTGCTGAGTGCCTCTGGCACCTGGAGCCCTGGGAACAGGGTTGGCTTGGTTTGGCAAGACAGGTGTCTGCTGAGGCAGGCAGGAGCCTCCCTTGGAATGGAGATGGTGAACCCCCTCCCTCTGAATTATTATAGTTTTGGAATTAAAGGGGCTCTCAGGCAAAGCTATGGGAATAGTTCCTGGTGCTTTCCATGATGCTTCAGCTGGCTGAGCAATGGGTGATAGCTCCTTTCTGAATTGTGGGTCAGTGGGAAAACAGGAATTGTGTCTGTGGGTGCTTCAGGGAGCAGGCATGCTCAAGATCCCAGGTCTTTTCAGCATTGTTGGTGCTCCTTCAGCTATGCTCAAATCCAATGAGAGAGAGTCAAGCCTTGCTGTGCTTACAAGAGACAGCAGTGCTTCCACAGGAGGGAAAGAGCTGGAAGGCTGAGTGGGACTCCAAAATCTGTATTTAGCTGACTTGGAAGATACAGGTCTTCTCCCAGTCCCATGTGGGGCAGGAAAGGCTTGTGTCTGTCACACCATCAGTTCCTCTGATACCAACACCAGCCAGGTTTCTCCATCTGCCTGAAGCTCTCCATGTGGTAAAGATGAGATGAGCAGAAAGGGTTGTTTTCTATCCCCTTAATGGTCAGACTCAAAGGGAAAATGATCTGCAGGAATGAGTCCTGTCACCCTCTGGAAGGGCTGGTATTGGGGTGCTTAAAGGTGCACTGTTAATGCTCTGTGTATTAGACAGCAAATGGAATAGAACTGCTTTGTCACTGTAGATAAAGCAAATATTTGGAAATATGAATAATAGAGAGGCATTTTTAAAGTCAGGCCCACCATGTACCACAAGAAGCATCTCTTTGTGTATGTGACTGTGCTTCTTTTCACACAGTCACCCATAACATTTACCTTTTACTTTTCTTTCTAGATTTGCTTTCTGTACAATACTGTTTTCCTCAGCCTGTTTTGAAAGCAGAACCTCTTAATTTAATGGACTCAAAAAGCTGCTTCCCTGAAGTAGCCCTTTTAGTTCCTGTTTACTGCAATCTCTTTATGCTTCAGTTTACATTTGCTCTTTTTGTCCCATCCTCCCCATCTCTTTCTTTCCCAGCTTGCCATGTGTTCTTTTGTGGGAAATAAAGTACATATCTCTTGTGGGTCCATTCAGGTGTTTCTAGGCCATCTCAAGATAAATTTCAAGTTGTGCCAAATAGAAAGTTCATGCAAAATTGTTCAGTTTTGGGTGCATTTTGCCAGCACCTTTTCCTTCCTGCTTAAATGGTTTTAATCCATTAAATGTTCTAGAGGTTTAAAGCTTAAAATATCTTAATGTAGGCTAAAGCTTAAAGCAAATCCTCTCCCCAAGTTTATGAGCATAGCAAGAAGTTAATTAAAGTCAACCAAGAGAATACAAATGTTAGGGGGGAAAAAAAATCCCCATTATGAAGAAATGCAAATTCAGGGTTTTTAACTGTGAGTTTCTATGAGTAAGGTTGGACAGGTCCAAGTTAAAGTTTTCACCTTGCCCTTCAAAGTTAGTGTTTTGTGATCACAGAAATGATGTGACATTGCACCACACCACAACCCCTCTTTGCCTCAGAGTCTGAATCTGAGCTCCACTCAGGAGGTTTCACTGCCTGTGCAGTCCTTGGAAAGGGCAGTTTGTGCCAGTTGAGGGCTGTTGTTCAAGCAGAAGTGCTCTGGCACACCTGTTTTGCTGTAGCTTTATTTCTGTCTGCTTTATGCCTTGTGCCTGTCCATGCAGTTTGATCTCACTCCTGATGCTTGCAGGAGCAGGGGTACTCTGAATTCCCTGAAAGATGGCTGGGGATGTGTAAAGCTGGTGTGATGCATCCCCAGTGTGACATACACAGCTGTTTAATGAGGTTAGGTACTGGAAATGCAGCTTTTAACAGGAAAAACCTGGAAATTCGAACAGCAAATGTAAATATTCATTTTAATGTCCCTGTTTAATCATTCAGTGAAGTTATTAGTGCTAATTAACCATACCCACATAAGTAGGGAGCCATTTGAGGCCTCTTGGCAATCCCAAATGGAAACCTGAGCAGTTTGCAGAGCCCAAGCCAGGCTGTTCAGAGTGCAAGGTTTGCAGAGTTTGCAGAGCCCAAGCCAGGCTGTTCAGCTGTGCAGAGTACAAGGTTTGCAGAGTTTGCTGTGGGCTGTGTGTGGCTCCCAGGTGCTGGAACACTCCTGACTCTTTATATCCATCTCAGGGAATCAAGATGGGAATAAGGCATCTGTTGTAATCCGAACTGCAAATGCACTCATGTCATAATTCAGTACCTGGGAACTTGTGTGTGGTCATGTAGGAACTGCTCATCTTCAAGGTGGAACTCTCTCTGGGAGGGCTTTCATCACTAATGCACAGAACCCCCATTCTAACTCATGGGGTCATACAAATTTTAACCTCATAATTGGTTGGGGTTAAATTGCTCCAGGGACAAGAATGGAATGCTCAGTTCAGAAACATTCTCCCAAAATTTACAGTAGATCTCAAAGTACTGTTTCTATGTTTTTATCATTTTTAGAACCAGCACCTAGAAATGTATCAGAGAAAGGAGCACAGTTTGAAAAATGCACTAAGTGTGGATTAGATTATCTCCTACACAATTGCTGTCTGCCCAGTTGTTCTGTCCCTGTATTTGCATTGTGACTTATTCCTGGCCCAGGGTTTGTGCTCTTCCCTTATCCTTACTGGAGTGGTTTTCAGGCTCTTGGAGTGATTCATGGTTTAAATCGTGTCAGGAACAGCAGAGGTCTGCTGAGCCAGCACTGAGTTAGATTTGCTGTGCAATTACACATTATAACACACACTCATGCAGTGACACACAGATACTTGCCTCAGAATTTCTTCTCTTGGGTGAAGTTGTAGAGGTTGTCCTCTAAATACAGTTTCAAAATCTTGGAGCTGTGCTAGACTAGAAGCAATTAGGAGTTGTTGCATTATCCAGGAAGGCATTTTCTGCATTTCCAGGGTTTGCCAGCTCACTGGGGTTTTGTGCAGAGCAGTGGGGGAAGAGGGAAGCTGCTGTGGCCATAATAACTAAATAATAAAGAGCACCAATGCAGTGTTTTGGTTCTTTGAGCTGACTGGCTTGGAAAGCACTAGACAATTCTCTTTTACCTCATTAAAGTTCTTCTCAATTAACTTTTAAAATAAGCAGTGGTTTATAAATGTCAATTGCCCGTCTTTAATTTGCAGTTAATAGTGGGAAGTTATTGCCTCTGATTAAGATTGGTGGTAATGAAAACAAGCCTGTGCTTAACTTCCTACTGAGTGACCAGTTTTACTGTCTTAGATGTTGTCATTTTGCAGCCCTTCAAAGATTCAGGTTCTGCACATGTGATTTTATAAGCCACAAAACCATCTTGCAATTGAGTTTAAAATTGATTGAAACAGAATTAGAGGACAGGGGAGGAGGGAAAATAATGTCCAGAGACTGTGTGAAAAGACAGAACACTTCTGCCTTGGGAAATATCAAATTAAAAATGATTTGGTATTTAAATAGAAAAAGATGGGGGTGTGTTTATGTGTAAAACAACTTAAAATCTTGGTACATACACTGTCTCAGAGGAGCATATTTGGGATGCAGGGACATGAAAAACTTAGCAGGAGATTTCCAATCCTGAGTAAGAATGCAACCCTTCTTACTGTCCTTCTTAATAAAGAAGGTGCTGAAGCCTTCCATTAAAATCCCAAATTTTTTAATGGAACAGAATATAGGAGTAGATGACAGGATTAGTCTTTCTCTACTTGTCCAGTGAGAGGCTGATTTTGAGTATTTGAACCTCTTTAAAGACAGGCCTCCTGGGACCCTGGAAATGCCACTCTGGGTATTTATGGTCAGGTTCTGAGTCCTTGCAGCAGCCACAGGTTTTCTCACCCCTGCCAGTGCTTCGTTCCTGCCCCTGTGGTCAGACTGACTCCACAGGCAGTCAGACCCCATCCCTCCTGGACAAAGTTGTAAATTACTTATTGGTGACCTCTCACTGAAAATCAGGCTCCTTGTGTCTGCGTAGAGGAGAATGAAAATTGACACTTCAATGATTGCTAAAGGAGGCTTGAAATACAGACAGGAGTTGCTCTTAGTTGTGCACAGAAGAACGTGATGCAATATAGACTCAATATTGCCTTTTCCCCTCCTAACCAGTGCCATTTCCCTGGATACCATTCTCTCATCCCCACACTTCCATGGTCTCAGTCCTGCTCCACTGCTGCTGCCAGTGTCCCTGGCATAACACACAACATAAACCTACTTACCATGTACAGCTATAATAATGGAAATTCTCTGCACAAAGCAGATGGCAATATGGGAAAAGGGCTGTCCTGCATTTTTGAAGAGGCACAGGACAAATTAGAAAGGAAAACTTTCCTGTAATACTTCAGAAGGTATTTAAGAGTAAGGAAATGACTAAAAAAAATATTTCATTTTAAATCAAATGGGATTAGATGATAGTATGTATTCAATTTGGTGGTATGGAGCAGACATGAAATAATAAATACCACTTATATGTGTTGAATATTTTAGCTGTAACAGCACTCCACAGGTGTGGAACTGTGGCTGTGCATGCTGCAGGATGCTGAGGACATTTGGGGAACTACTTTCTGTCCCAGTCCTGCTGTGAACAGACACTGCTTTATTCCTCTTTAGTCATGCAGGCACATATAGAAATTAAATGGCTGATTTGTGTGAGGGCTACTTTACTAAGTCTGTAAATTCATNGACACTTCAATTATTGCTAAAGGAGGCTCGAAACACAGACAGGAATTGCTCTTAGTTGTGCACAGAAGAACATGATGCAATATAGACTCAATATTCTTTTTTCCCCTCCTAACCAGTGCCATTTCCCTGGCTACCATTCTCTCATCCCCACACTTCCATGGTCTCAGTCCTGCTCCACTGCTGCTGCCAGTGTCCCTGCATGAGGAATACAATTAATTATACACAACATGAACATACTTACCATGTACAGCTATAATANCCTGGACAAAGTTGTAAATTACTTATTGGTGACCTCTCACTGAAAATCAGGCTCCTTGTGTCTGCGTAGAGGAGAATGAAAATTGACACTTCAATGATTGCTAAAGGAGGCTTGAAATACAGACAGGAGTTGCTCTTAGTTGTGCACAGAAGAACGTGATGCAATATAGACTCAATATTGCCTTTTCCCCTCCTAACCAGTGCCATTTCCCTGGATACCATTCTCTCATCCCCACACTTCCATGGTCTCAGTCCTGCTCCACTGCTGCTGCCAGTGTCCCTGGCATAACACACAACATAAACCTACTTACCATGTACAGCTATAATAATGGAAATTCTCTGCACAAAGCAGATGGCAATATGGGAAAAGGGCTGTCCTGCATTTTTGAAGAGGCACAGGACAAATTAGAAAGGAAAACTTTCCTGTAATACTTCAGAAGGTATTTAAGAGTAAGGAAATGACTAAAAAAAATATTTCATTTTAAATCAAATGGGATTAGATGATAGTATGTGTTCAATTTGGTGGTATGGAGCAGACATGAAATAATAAATACCAATTATATGTGTTGAATATTTTAGCTGTAACAGCACTCCACAGGTGTGAAACCGTGGCTGTGCATGCTGCAGGATGCTGAGGACATTTGGGGAACTACTTTCTGTCCCAGTCCTGCTGTGAACAGACACTGCTTTATTCCTCTTTAGTCATGCAGGCACATATAGAAATTAAATGGCTGATTTGTGTGAGGGCTACTTTACTAAGTCTGTAAATTCATGTGCTTACCTGAGTGTAAACTATGTCCTTAAGTCACACAATTTGTACATGATTGTACAGAAACCAGGTAGGCAGAAAAATAGTGATCATAAAGGATTCATCTCTTAAAACTCCTGCATTTTATAGCTGTACCTGGTCTTAGTGGGTAGTGCAGAGGCTGGGGGCTTTCATTAATGGTTCTTTGTTCCAAAAGACAGAGCCTGGGCTGATTCACTCTGGGGTGGGACTGCTGCCTCCGTCCTGTTTATGGCCTGTCAACTACTGCTTTATTTCCAGAAATGAAAGAATTTACACCTGGAATAAAATACTACAGGGTTCTTGATTACTCCAAGGGTATGTCTAGAAGCTAGACTTTTAAATAGTTTGAAGTTCACTAGTATTTTTAAATAAACAGTGGAATGTAAGAAAATACCAAGTCCAAAAACTGCATGCCAGGACTTGAACAAATCACATGAACTTCTTCTGTCTCTTGAGATTTCCTGTGAGCTGAGCTTGATCTTTCTCTGGCTCCTGATGAGTGGAATCCTCCAGATTCCACCTGAGGCTGGAAGTCTTTGTGGGCAGCAGCTGAGGTGACAGAAATCCTTCTTCCAGGAGGTCACTGTGTCCCAGGTGGACTGTTCTTTTTGGGAGAAATTCACAGAAGTTCCTCTCAGATGATCTGTGCCTTGGGACTGCCATGTTCTGTCTTCCTTCAGTTTTCTGAAGGAAAAGTCACAATCCTTATCCCTTGGAGGGCTCCCCTGTGAGGTGCCAGAGCACTGTGTGTGAGTGGAGGCTGTTCCCATGCACATCCTGGGTGCTGCTGTCAAACAGAACCATTCTGCAGGGTCATCTTATTCCTGATGAGATCCAGGGAGCCCTAAAGGCTCACCCTGGTGTTACCCAGCCTGGATTCAAAGGCTGTGCCAGAAAGCCTGGATAATTTAAATGCCTTGGGCCAGTTTTTCTGGCTTCACCCTTGAGTTGTTCCAGTTGCTCCCAGTGTAGTTAGAGGTGAGCTCAGAATGGCTGGGTGGGGAGGAGTNTTTATGGCCTGTCAACTACTGCTTTATTTCCAGAAATGAAAGAATTTACACCTGGAATAAAATACTACAGGGTTCTTGATTACTCCAAGGGTATGTCTAGAAGCTAGACTTTTAAATAGTTTGAAGTTCACTAGTATTTTTAAATAAACAGTGGAATGTAAGAAAATACCAAGTCCAAAAACTGCATGCCAGGACTTGAACAAATCACATGAACTTCTTCTGTCTCTTGAGATTTCCTGTGAGCTGAGCTTGATCTTTCTCTGGCTCCTGATGAGTGGAATCCTCCAGATTCCACCTGAGGCTGGAAGTCTTTGTGGGCAGCAGCTGAGGTGACAGAAATCCTTCTTCCAGGAGGTCACTGTGTCCCAGGTGGACTGTTCTTTTTGGGAGAAATTCACAGAAGTTCCTCTCAGATGATCTGCCTTGGGACTGCCATGTAATCTGTCTTCCTTCAGTTTTCTGAAGGAAAAGTCACAATCCTTATCCCTTGGAGGGCTCCCCTGTGAGGTGCCAGAGCACTGTGTGTGAGTGGAGGCTGTTCCCCTGCACATCCTGGGTGCTGCTGTCAAACAGAACCATTCTGCAGGGTCATCTTATTCCTGATGAGATCCAGGGAGCCCTAAAGGCTCACCCTGGTGTTACCCAGCCTGGATTCAAAGGCTGTGCCAGAAAGCCTGGATAATTTAAATGCCTTGGGCCAGTTTTTCTGGCTTCACCCTTGAGTTGTTCCAGTTGCTCCCAGTGTAGTTAGAGGTGAGCTCAGAATGGCTGGGTGGGGAGGAGTTTGTCCCAGGGCTGCCAGTGCAGGACTCGCAGTGTGTGGAGCCTGGAGACTCCATGAAGTCTCCATCTGCCAGGAACTGAGACTGTCACATGGGGGAATGAGGGAAGTGGAGAAGCACACTGCTGCTTTTCTTCCCAGCATGTTAATTCTAGGCTATAGCCAGCTTTGTATTTTCCATTTAATACAAATGAATATTTCAGCCTCTTTGAAGCTTGCTATTAAAATAAATTGTGTAGACTTCCTTATTAATTTCTTGATGGAATTCAAGATATCCTGACCTTGTCATAAGATCATTTCTGCTTTTAAGTCTGATTTTTTTTTTTCAATACAGAAAGAAAGTGATTTTCTAAATGACAAGGTCAATGAAAGTCCTGTTTATGACACATGGGAACATGAAGATTTCTCAGAGGGGTGGCTTAAAGTTCTTTTCAATAAGTGCAGTCAAAGGATTTTAAAAAGCACAGAGAAAGAAAAATAAGTATATTGTTATGTATTTTAAAATTCATAAGTAGAAAGGAAAACCACATTAATTAATCTCCTAATAGGTGTTTTATATATATTTTGTTGGAAGGTTAAAAGTGATCTTCACCTGCAGCTTTGGATCTGGGGTGCCCTGTAAGGGACAGAATGGTTTAAGCCAGATTCGATTGGTGGCCTTTTCAGGATAGACTCTCTAGAGGGTCATGGCTTACTCTTGTGCAAGAGCCTCCCTGTGAAGGAGCTCCAGGTAATTCCTCAGCAGCTCCTGGCATTAGAGGCAGAACAAG
This sequence comes from Alaudala cheleensis, assembly GCA_013398995.1. Lineage (NCBI taxonomy): Eukaryota > Metazoa > Chordata > Aves > Passeriformes > Alaudidae > Alaudala > Alaudala cheleensis. Next base: position 52,485 of record VWYE01026657.1, read on the forward strand.
GAACGGAAATCTCCAAATGAAACTATGGCAGCAACAAACATTCTCTGAAAGCTCTGTTGTGAATGTGGGAGAGTGATTGAGCAGTGTGCAAACAGCACTTGATTCTGCTTTATAATCCAATAGCTTCAAAGGAAATATCGGGAGTTGGTTTATTTTTCTTTCCTGAGTTTGTTTTTCTTATCTTTTAATGGCTTTCAGCTGGCTGGAGTGGCAGCTCTGAAACTGTCTCGTAGTGTAGATCTAAGAAATACAGTATTCAAACTAGAAATGCAACTGATCTTATTGGAAAGCACAATTAAAAAGATGAAAATGTAGATGTTGTCTGATCTAAGACTGAGCAGACATTATTGCAATTTGTAATTGCTTGTGGAGGAGGACTTGGGAGCTTGCAGTTGACGTCAACAGCAAAACCCCAGAGAGTTTGGAAAGAATCACAATTAACCTTTTTCAAAGTAATTTGAATTTTGAAGGCAGTGGAAGTTATCTGGCCCAGACTGAAGTGACAAGAATTTCAGAACTTTTTTTCTTTTTGACTCTGGTTCCTTTTCCTACAGGTCTTTTTTTGCTCTATGGTCTGGAGAACTGAGTGTCATTTTTCCCTTCAATAAAAATACATGTTCCAGGAGCCAAACAGAGCAAAATGATACTCAGAGTGCCACCAATGTGTGGTGCATCAGGTCCTTCTGCTCCCCTGTGTTTGTGTGGGAGTGAGCAGAAGGCAGCAGTGTCACCTGTGACCTCCAGCAGCTCCTCAGAGAGGTGCTGTAGCTGCAGCAGGTGATGGGACACAGTTGGAGGGCACACCTTTAATTCATCTGTGTTCCTGGGTACGTTGAGGTAAGGCTCTATTCCCTGGGGTCTGGCAGCTGCTTGATTCTGTTCCTGAGCCACTTGATCCTGGTGGATGCTGCCAGGACAGGCAGCTGTAGCCCTGCACCCTTGGGAGTGCCTGGAACTCACAGATGCTGTGACCCAAAAGCAGCTTGCCCGTGCAAACCCTCACCTTGTGCACACTGATGTCTTCAGCTGGTGTCATGTGTGTGAGTTTTAGAAGCTTCAGGATATTCACCCTCAGCATTATCCCCTAAGGGAGAGCTGATGTCATGTCAGGGCTGTGACAGGGACACAGGGATATCAGTGTTCCCACAGAACTGGGATGGAACACGGCCTCTAACGTGACTGCAAGTCCCAGACAAAGAACTTTGCTGTTACCTCTTTATTTTATCTTCCAACTCTCCAGCAATTCTCAAAATCAAGGAGTTCCCTGTTGTTTAATGTGAAGTGTTAAAAATCAGAAAGGAATAATCCCCCGTGATTTTTCAAGGTTTTTTTTTTTATCAAATGATAATCAGAGGTCATCCAAGTCGACTGTAAATTATTATCAATGCATTCAGTAGGTTTTAAAAAGCTGTGCAGCATTTTTTGCAGGTCATGACTTTGAGGCAGTGTAATTCCCTCTCTATCTGAGCACAGTAATCCTGAAGCCAGACTTGCTTAATGACATGATTGTATCACCAGCTCTATTAGCTTAAGTGAAAGGGGATCCACCATTATTCCTGCTCTGTCTGCTGGGTGTAATTACAAATATCAAATGGCATTTTTCCGGAACAATTAGGAAACCTGGAGGAGATTTGCAGGAATTTTATGTTGCTTCACAGAGTGGCTTTAAGCCTGTGCTAAAAAGCAGAGCCACATATGAACTGCTCAGGAACTTCTTCTGAGGGGGGCATCAGAAGTGGGGAAAAGGGGTTTTTTTGGCTGCAGTTTTCCAACTACAGCGTTTTGGAGACTCTTATTTCCTCTGTGTCCCTCCCCCATGTGCATGGCAAGAACCAGGCAAGCCCAGAGCAGGGCTTGTTACCTGCTCACATCCTTTGGATGGACACCAGGGTGTGGGAGGCCAGGGAATGATCCTCCTTTATCCCTCAGAGGGACTGTGGATGTGTCTGGAGGGGACAGGGAGAACTGCTGAGCTGTACTGGGAGAGGAAAAGGCTTTTTTGGGTTAATATTGTCCAGCAGGGAGATGGTGCCATGCAGCAGTTCATCCCCAGGAGCTGCTTTCCTGGGGAACAGTCAAATTCTCCAGTTCTTACACAAAGGTGGATGTGAGTGGGAGGAAAATTGCTGTGTTTCAGTTTGTCCCTCTGTGCCAGAGCCATAAATGAGGAGCAGTTCTGCTGAAGTGCTCTCAGTCAATCTGGTCTGATGAGGTATCAAGTGACATTATAGTTCTGTGCTCTCATTGCTGTCTGTGCTCAGGAGTTATTTTCACTGATCATTTTGCTATAGAATTATGATGTAACTATTTCTTAACTGGATTTAACCTTTTCTAGTCATTTTAGGAAGAAGGGAATCAGATTTTATGCCATTGTTTATTAGTGTATGTTATTAGAATACTGTCCCTCACTGTTGAAAGCTGTTTTCCAGCTATTCAAAGTTAGGCACTAAAAAGAAAGTTAATGAAGATAAGAGGAGATTTTAGCAAACTTCTGGTTTTAACTGTTGTTCTCTACTCTCTATTTATCTAAATTCATATTTCCTCTGCTTATAACTATCTCCTTAAAATGAGAAGGAGAACAATGACATTATGAAGAAGGAAAATCTATTGTTTGTAATTCTGCTACACTAAACAATCCATAATTTTCCTGCTGTGATTTTTTTCCTTCCTTGCCAGTCTGTCACCTGTATGATTTAATGTTTTACAAGTAAAATTTTAGCTCTGCTAAGCTATCATCAAATAACACATTTTCCAGGGTAGGTGTGGTGAAGAAATTTCAGCACTTAGATATTGTTGCTGGAATTGGGGATTTGGTTTTTGGTTTTGTTGCACTACTAGTCTGAAAAGCTGATATTTTTTTAGCAAAATGCAAGTTCCTCTCATAAAACAGAAGCTTTTTCTGTGTTGTACTTTAATGTATTTAATAAATAGTCAAAAGTTAAACAAATCCAGGTGCTTACTGGTATTTTATGTGACAGTATTGCCACAATTGATAAGTGTGCTCTGTTTTGTGAGAGCAGCCTTCTGCTCAGTTGTGCCATCCTCCTTGGTGATTTTCAGCCACATTTCATTGTAGGTGGAGCTGTGTCACACACAAAACCAAACAAAAAACCCTGTTGCATTTGTTGTTGGTAGTTAAGGGATCTAAATTGCAATGAAGAAAATCCTTTGATATGTGTGAATTTCCAGACAGAATAGTGGCAAAGAATTCACGTGAATGGCTCCTCTCTGAAGGAATCAGCTCTGAAGGAATTCAGTGTTGGGAAGCAGATGTTGGCAGTGCCACTGCCTTCCCTGCCAGGAAACACAGGGAATTGTGAAGTGCCCTCTCAGAGAAAAGAGGCTGTGTTATTGGGAGAGGTGGAACTTGCTGCAGATTACAGGCTGCCAAACTTTGTGTCACTGTAAAACCACTGCCAGATTTCCCTCTTTGCCTTTTGGATAATGAGAGAGCTTGGGAGACTTGTGAGAGCGTTTTCCTTTGCTTTGTTCCTGTCAAGTTTGCCACTTAAAATGGCACAAAATGCGTGTCACATTAAGCACTGACTCTTCTGATTTCATGTTGTGTTTGCACTCCCTTTGCAACACCCATTTGAATTGGTGATCAACCAGCAGTAAGGAAGGCTCGTTATGCCTGTGAGGAGTGAGGAGTGAGGTAGAGGGAGGTGCAAGCCCTGCATGGCTGCTTAGGTGTTCTCTAATGAAGACAGTGTGGACTGATCCTCTCCCATTTATCATAAGAGTGGAGGTGATTTCTGGCATATATGATATAACCAAGGCCTTTTTTCTCATTCTGTCCCCTCTGATTATCTGGGGTTTCAAAAAAAACCCCTAATCCCTCCACAGAGATTTAGAGGAAACACTTGAAACAAGAAATTCTTGGCACTTGGCTTGGGCATTGAGGAGAGAGGAGGTGCAGAGGGGTAGGAAACTCAACTGTGATGCTGCTGTGTAGGGTGTTAAAGTGTTAAAAAAGAAATGTTTTGTGGATGTAGACTGAAAACAGTTGAGAACTGCCTCCAGTGTGGGCAGCAGGGGAGGGGATTCTGCCCCTGTGCTCAGATGAGACCCCACCTGCAGAGCTGCCCCAGCCCTGGGCACAGCACAGGAGGGACCTGGAGCTGCTGCAGAGAGCCCAGGGGAGGCTCCAGGATGAGCAGAGGGATGGAGCAGCTCTGCTGGGAGGAAAGGCTGGCACAGCTGGGACTGTTCAGCCTGGACAGGAGCTTTGCAGTGACCTTTGAGTGCCTGAAGGAGCTGACATGAAAGATGGAGAGAGATGGTTTGAACTGTTTGAAAGGGTCAGGAAAAGAAGCACTGGCTTCCAACTGCCAGAGTTAGATGGGATCTTGGGCAGGAATTGTTCCCTGGCAAGGTGGGCAGTGCCTGGCACAGGGTGCCCAGAGCAGCTGGGGCTGCCCCTGGATCCCTGGCAGTGCCCAAGGCCAGGTTGGACATTGGGGCTTGGAGCAGCCTGGCACAGTGGGAGGTGTCCCTGCCATGGCAGGGGTGGCACTGGGTGGGCTTTAAGGTCCCTTCCAAGCCAAACCACCCTGTTGTTCTATGATTACACACTGAGAGGTCAAATCACCAGGCTGTCATCCTACCCCCTTGATATATCTGTATCTGTTTGCCCATTTTGAAGTCAGACAATATTTTTTCCTCAGCTTGTTCCTCATTCTCCCATCTTATGCCTGGATTATATGATCATAAATGATATGTTCACTTGAAGTGAAGTTTAACATTATAAAAAACTTCCTAGTTCACATTCACTTTTCAAAGTCTTGTAGCTTAAGAGGCTTAACTTTCAGATGCTGAAAATTCCTCAGGTAGAAGAGCTGAGCTTTTGTTTGCAATTCTGGCAGAATGGGCCATCTGTCTTCCTCAACCATTTCCCTCTAGAAGGTATGGCATTAAACCTCCTGCATCTACACTAGCACAGAAGGTGAAGAGATTTTTCTTTCTGAGCCTTAAGTTTTCTAAAAATACTGAAGGGGGGGATAAAAGCAGAGAGTAGAAATGGCTTGAGAAAAAACATGTTCTAAATACTTAAGCCTTGTGTTATTCAGAGCAGAAGCAGGGACTTTAATCCCCTTACAGTAAAACCATACAAAGGTCCCTGCTTGCTTAACACAATCCTGATTCACAGCTGTTTAACAGCTGTAAAAAGGAAGATTCTCCTGGATGTCTTAAGAATCAGGAGTGTTCACTGGCCCAAAAAAACTCTGAGCTTCTTAATTTAGATCTACTCTTTCATTTTGTTAATAAAAAGAAGTACAACCCCAGGAAATAAACTACTCCATGGGTTTCCAGGTGTCCTCCTGCTTCCAGCCACCAGCCACTTTCTTGTTACAGAAGAGCCTTCCATTGTGGTCAGTTTATTACTTGAGGACTCAACTCTCTGCATTTCTCCTTAAAAGTTTGTGTCAATGGCAGGACCCTGTGAACTGGTGATTAAGAAGCTGTGTCCTGGGTTTTTCCTGTTTGTCTTGGAAATACTAGACCAGGTTGTTCCAAGCCCTGTCCAACCTGGCCTTGGGCACTGCCAGGGATCCAGGGGTGGGTAGAGCTGCTCTGGGCACCCTGTGCCAGGACCCCACAGCTGTCACAGCCAAGAATTTCTCCTTAATCAAGGTGTTTGTCAAATCTGTTTGTAGAATACTGTAGCCAAGGAAGTCTCCCTGCATTTCTGGATTGTGAGATTTGCCATTTGGGTTTAACAAGGTTTTCCTTGTTCATATTTAAGTACTTGGAGACTTCTTCTCTGTCCTTAGAGTCATCACAGAGGACTGGTGATTGCCAGCATCCTTGTAACCTTCTCAGCATTTGAAGAAGGTGGTGGTCATGCAAATTTTCTTTTATAATGCTTTTTTTTCGGTCATGCATCATGCTTCCTAATAATTTTGATATTCTAGATGGTTTCTTTGAATCAGTTGATTTCTAGTTTTATAGCAGTGTAGTGCTCCAAAATGGCTTTTTGAAGTCCTAATAGAGCAAGGGGGAAGGAATGCAGCTTTTTGGTGAGTACATCCTAGCCTGAGCATTGTCTCTATCAGCATCATGTTGCATTCATTGGAGTAGTGGTATAATTATTATATCATGTTTTGAGATTCAACATCCAGTCCTTTGTTTATTTGGGCACCCCCCAAATGGGTCATTCTCATGAGAAATTTGGGGGTTTGACTGTTTTGTTTCTCATTCATTTGATTTCAGAGTGCTTCCCTCATCTGTGCTTTGCGATTTTGTTCTCCTACCCCAGAGAGTTCACAGCCCATCCTAGCTTGGAGCTGTCCATAGGTTTAGGAATATGTTCCATATTCCAACATTGAAGCCTTTGGTGAAACCAAGAACAGAAGAAGGGCCCTGTTTGAAGTGGTTTTCCTTTTTAAGGCAGTTTAGGTGGCATTGTGTGTGTTGGAACAGGCTGCTCCGTGGGAGGCAGAGGGAATTTTGGTGCAAGGCTGGGAAAAGTTGGTTTGTCCCCCAATAAAGTTGGACCAATGATCATCTTGACTGGTGGTATCTCCTCTCTCTTACCCCTTTTTGCCCCTGTAGGTGGAGGATAATTCATTGTTTATTGTCATTTGGCATTTTGAAGTGCAGTGACAGTCATCAGCACAAGCTTCACACCTGAAGTCTTTTTTGTGCTATCTGCTGATGCTGCTGGTGACTCACACAGGTAGGGAGGGATGATNGGGGAAAAAATTACTTGGGAATAGTGGGCTGGTTCTTGAAGCTGTGTATTTATGAGATTGCTAAATTATTTTTAAAACTCACATAGCATTCTAGTCAAAGATTTACTGCCAACT
>VWYE01026658.1:2685-14164 GCA_013398995.1 Alaudala cheleensis
CCCCCCCCTCGGAGTGGCAGCACTACACGGGAAGATCCCTCCGGGGACTCGCCAAGGTCAGATCCCTCCGCGCCCCGAGGGCACGCAAACTTCCTGAGCCACGGAAAGCACCAGCTCGACGAGGGCGGACCGGCTATGGAGGCGGAGACAAGCGAAAACGACTGACGAGACATCGAATCGGAAAGCAAGATCGGCCGGCGGTGATCTGTCGGCCCAATGGGAGCCGCGGAGGGCCTGTCCGAGTGGGGGAAGTGCGGGGACGGCACTGGGTGTTGTCCTTGCCTGACGAGAGTGTTGGAGTGCTGGGTTGCCCGGTCTGCTGGCGCCATTATTGTCTTCCTAAAGATAATCGGTAAAGCACTTTCCCGGTACCATCAGTGACGAGGACGAGGAGGTAGCAGCGGCTTTGCTCTGTGCCCTGTTCCTCTTTCCTTCCCCCTCCTCCCTCTCCCTCATTCGAGGACCCGGTGCGCGGTGCCCGGGAGTGCGGCAGGGCGGGTGGCGGCGCTGCTGCTGCGGGTGGGTGCAGGGACGGGGGACGGACGAAACCTCCCTGGGTTGTGGCGCTCTCTACTGCATCATCCTTTAAGCTTGTTCTGTGCCGCTCCCCCACCCCTCCGGCTGCCGCGGCGCGTACTGGGTTGCTGGTATTGTCCCGGCTCGCTTCGTATCCCACCCCCACCGTGTCGTGTGCGCGCGTAGAGAAGGGCCTCCGACGGCAGCCAGCCGCAGATGTTTTCCGGGTGATCTCCCTTTGGCACTGCGAGTCGTGCAAAGTTTGCTACCTCGTATAGAATGATAGTTTTGAAAGTTTATTTTAGGCACACTCAATCTCCTCGGGGATTCCGTGCGTGTGTTTGAATATTAAATGTCTGAGTAATGACCGTAATAAGTTGGGCTTGCATAGGAAAAATGCAAGTCTCGATGTGTCTCGTAACAGCATCAAAAAAGTTTCACAGCTCTGCTGTCCTGGACTTTGGTTCTGAACTCCAAACTGGACTAGGCAAGGAATAACAGGTTTTTCTGGTTTTTCTTTAAAAAAAAAAAACAGTTGAGAAACGGGTCATCCTGCAGGCTTCAAAAGTTTCCCGGAAGTTATTTCTGTGGGGAAGTGGGACCGTGATAACAGCATGCTTGCAAAGGTCGCGGGTGCTGGTCCTGGGAATGAGAGTGAACTGCTTAGATTGGGGAGGGGAAACAATGCAGCCGTTGCCTACACGATGTTAAGTTAGTATCTCATATAATTAAGTTATTAAAATGCTGAAGGTTAACAGGGATGCCTTCTGCTTTTGAAGGTAGGGTTTGCATGCAGTATAGAAGACAGACTCGTCCTATGTACTTGCATGCTTCCTGTCATTATGCCTTTGTTCAATATTTGAGCTCCCTGTCCTGTGGGAAATGAATGGCCGCTGCTCTTCCACTTCACTAAACTCTTTGCTGCTTCAGTTAAGCTATTTGTCTTTTGCCTCTGGGTGAACTATATCCAATAGAAAAACTTCTTAGGGTTAAAACATACTGGAGGTTGCAAATTAAAAAGCAGTGGCTCATCTCTTGCCTCCATCATCTTGCATGCTGAATCCCATTTCTGGAACAGGCTCTGTAAATATATTGTGTTTTGGATATAGAAATCATTACTATCACGCAAGAAAAATCAGTGTTCAGGCTTATGTTTGAGGTTTCTGGTAATCTGCTTCTGAAGGAATTCAGTGGGGCAGGTTGATTTGCTTAAGCTGTTACCTTTCTCTGAAACTGGTTATGTTTTAACTGTTTACTCTTCCTCCAGTGACTCATGTTCCATGATCTTTCACCCCAAGCTGGGATGCTTTTCCTAGTCATGCCTAAGGAGCCACTTATTGGGTTGTCTGAAGCAAAAAAATCTGGCAAATCTGTAAGTATTGTGGAAGCTTTCTCTATGCTAAACTGTACCTCTAGTTAGTTCCTCATTATCTAGACTTTTTCTCATCTCCCCTTTCCCTCTTGATAGGACACAGTAGTCTGCTTTGGGTTTTGTGGTGCTATAATCTTTTGCCTCTAGCTTGTAAAGGAGTGGAGCTTTTTGACTGAAAGCAGTGCTATAAAGCAGTGGTCATCCATGGGTATGTATTTCAGGTGCAAAATGCAATGTCTTTTTGGACTGCAGTCTGGTGCCTATTGTCATGATTTAGAGTAAGAGTAGAAGTACTAACATGGGGAAGAGGGCTTGGGATTTTCGGCAGGTCAGGGGTAAGGAAGGACAAAGCGAGTTGACAGGTGCTGGATGCTTTGCTTTTATCTATGAAAGTCAAGTTTAAAGATTTTGTAAACCCATGCAAAAGGCAGCCTAAAGTTTATTTTCCAGCAGGATTGGTTATGTTGCCTGAAGACACAACGGGGGCTTTAACCTGGAGACAAAGCTTCTGTGGCTGTTTTGTAGCTTGTTGCTGTCTGTCTTGAAAAAAATTGTCTAGCTCTTTTTTCCCCCTATAGTGTGCATAACTGGTCTTTGTAGCTTTGCTTGGAAAACGTTGGTTTCAAGCAGTTGGATGAACATTAATTTGACATGCAATGGTTGAATTGCTAGGAATTTGCTAGCTGCTCTCTCTGGATGGTTCTCTGCTCACTCCTTATCTTCCTGTCCTCTCCCTTATTTGTGTGTTCTTTTTTTCTTTCTATTTTACCTATTTATGAGTTTGTACTTCCTTCTCCAGCTTCTTGGGCATGTAATGGTTGTTGGCGAGATGTGTGTTGCTCACCTGGGCCTGACCAATGGATTCCAGATGGTTGTGGATGAAGGGCCCGAGGGTGGGCAGTCTGTCTATCGCATACATCTACCCATTCTGGGTGGCCGTCAGTTGGGCTGGCCGCCTGGCTAAGATTTTGTCACCACAGGAGTTGCTGCACGTGTACAAATCGCCACTGAATGGATTTCGTCTCTTGCCCATCAATCTAGCCACTGTCGATGTTTAATTCTTTGTGCCATGTGTCTGTGGAAGGTAATAAAAGCTTTGAGCAGCAGTTGCACAATAAAGATTTGTCATGGGGATATCATCTCCGTCTTGCGCGTCTTACTGAGGGGAAGTAGTTCTGCAAATCCAAAACTGGTGTCACCCTAGAATGCAAGTATGTGTACTGTTTCAGCCTGATCACAGCATTCCATAGAAAGTGATTTGCCTGTTCATTTGAAGCATGTTGCTGGGAGCGCTTAGCAGTCTCCTGCGTCTGGTAGGAAGCAGTCTTAGCTCTTTGGCAGTTTTGGCAGTACATTTTACCTTTCAGTCTTATGTTGCCAAAACTTTCCTTCAAACTGGAGAGAGCCAATGGTTATAAAACTGTGTTTTACTGGAGAATCATAGGATCCTAGAGCAGCCCAGGTTTGAAGTGACCTCAAAAGATTATCTGGTTCAGCTTTTTGTTGAAAAGGGATCCTAGATGAGATTATCTATCACTCGTTCCAATGGTACCTTGAAAACCTTCAGTGATGAGGACTGGTGCAACCTCTGCCCATTTTTCCTTGTCTTCTCCATGTGTCTCCATGGGGAGAGTCTCCATCCTCTGTAGCTTCCCTTTAAGTACTGGAATACTGTGATGAGGTTCCCCATGAGCCTAGGCAGGTTCCTAATATTTTGCAACTAATTCATTTCTCATTGCTAGTCTTCATGCAGCCCCTCACAGCTTTTAGCTGTTCCTTCACAGCTTTCCAATTGTGCCAGTTCTCCCAAGCATAGTTATCTGACAACACAGGACTTGGACTTATTCCCTGCTTCTGTAAGTAGTCAGTGCTATTGCTTGCCATCCTGGCAACTAAAACAATTTGTTGCAAATGAGTGTTTTAGGTCGCCTAAAGAATCGCAAAGGTATTGACAAAAGCAGGTTTTATATTAAAGGGAAAGCCCAACAAATTTCATTGGCAAGGTTTACTCTACTACTTNTCTACCTGCAGGCTTGGCCTCTGTGAGAAGAGGCCAGAGTCTGCCTGATGCTGGACACAGCTAGTTTTTGCCAGCTAGGCACCAGACTCCTCAAGGGCCAAAGCCGAGCAACTCAGTAAAGCTGGTGGCACCCCTGTGTAAGCATATTTAAGAAATAACAAAATGCTGTCCGGGGCAGGTACTTCCCTGTTGCCCTTGGATCTGGCAGGTGGCTTTGTCCTGAAGTAACTTTTTCACCCTATTTTCTCCCCCTGTCCTGTTAGGAGGGGCAGTGAGAAAGCAGCTGGTTAGGCCCCTGGCAGCCAGCCATGATCTGGCATCAGAAAGCCTAAAAGACAGGTCCATCCTGATGCCTTAAGTTTTGGCTTTTATATTTTCCAGATTGTGTGCTGCCTAGGGGTGTAGTTCTGAGCCTCATATTAAGTGCTAGTAAGCTCTCTTCAAAGAATAGGTAGACAAAACAAATCCTTTTCCTGCTGAAGACCAAGGACAAGGAGTACAAGTTTCAGGCCCAAAAGCATAAAGAACGGTGAACTGAAGAGAGAAACAAGAAGGATGTGACCTCACAAGCTGAAGCTGTAATTGGACAATTAAACCCCAATATGCAAATGGACCAAAACTTATAAAAGTGTAGGACCTCATGACCGGTTGTCCATTTTGTGACCATTCTCAGTCCACCTTGGGTGTAGCTCTGGTCAGGCTCTTGTCCTGCCCAAGGTGTATCCTAGAAGCCTTTCGCTAAATATCTACTTTATTCTCTAGCTCTGTCCAGTCTCTTTTTCAGGTTAGCCTTCCTAAGGCATCAGTCCATGTAGAGGTAGAATGGGGATTGGTAGTTTAGAGACTGACAGTGTCCGGGGTAGGAACAGAACATTTTGGAAGTAGCAAATTCCATCAATATATGGGGATCCAGTCACTTTGAGAGAGGGAAGTTTCAATGGTAAAAGCCTTCTTTCTGAGCAATAAGAGGTTCTTGTAAGAAAAAGGATCTAGTCTCCATTTTTTTTCACTAGGTAATACAAGTGGCAATGACCTGTAACTCCTGCATTGAAAGGGAAGCCAATGAGTGGAGCCTGTTGGGTGCTCTGTGTGTGTGTGCTGGATACACAGGACCAGCTATAAAGAGGTCATGGAGAAGATGTGAAGTTGGTTTGGCTAAACTTGATTAAGACAGGGTCTTACAGAAGACAGTACCTTGAGGATGTGAAGGGTAAAAGGATAAGTCAGGCTAGCAATGTTGTTCCTGACCCTTTAGTTTAGAAGGACTGGGACTGAATGTTGATTTGAATGAAGGGCAGGTACCAATCTGTCTTTTATAACTGCAATTTTAGCAGCAAAGGGCACCCAAAGCTGAGTATCAGGCCCCAATAATGCTTTATTGGGTGTGGCTGAGATGAAGTTCATTTCCCCACAGTAGCTCTCACAGTGCTGTGCTTTGCACTGATAGCTAGAAAGGTGTTGATAATGCACCAGTGTTTTGACTACTTCTGAGCAGTGTTGGCACAGCATCAGCGCTGTCTCTCCAACAATTCCAGGCCATCATCAGTAGGCTGGGCCTGGCAAGATCTTGGGAGGAGATGGAATCAGGACAGCTGACCCAAATTGGCCCAAGGGATTTTGCATGCTGTATGACATCAGCTGAGATATAAAAGCTAAGTAAAGGAGGAGGAAGGGGAGGATTTTTTTATTTACCATGTTTACCTTCTGTAGCATCTGCTACGCTTGCTGAGGGAAGCCCTGCTTCCCAGCAAGTGGCCAGAGTGCTTGCTGATGGGAACTAGACAATAATTTTTTTTCACACGTCTGCTTGCTTGCCCACAAACTTTTGCTTTTGCTTTAGTAAACTGCCTTATCTCAACATGAAAGTTGTTTTCCATCTTATTTTCTCTCTCCTGTCCAGCTGAGAAGGGGGAGTGATAAAGTTGCTCAGTGGGTACCTGGCATCCAGCCAAGGTCAACCCACCACAGATGTTTTTGATGCCATCCAGGTATTCCAGGAGAGGAGTCAGAGATAACTTTGACAGATCTGATCAAGTAGCTGGTTTATTGAGGTCCAGTCCTACTTGTTGAGCACTTTCCTGGACCAAATTTCATATAGTTCAAATCAAAGAAGCACATCTGTGACACCAGCTTTCCCCTAGCAATGACCCCAGAGCTCTGAAGACGATACTCAAGGACATGGAGGCCCAGGGGGTGTTCTCCTCAATTCTGCCACTGAGAGGAAAGGGCAAGAGGAGGGCACTAATAATATGTGTCAGTAATTGGCTGCAGAGCTGGTGCTGGCAACAGGGTTTTGGGTTCTGTGAGCATTGGACCCTGTTTTTGGATCAGCATCTGCTTGGGAGAGGCTCCTCCTCACTAAGCAAGGCAAAGGTATTTTTGCCAGAAGGATATCTGACCTCATTAGCAGGGCTTTAAGGATGAGGGCAAGGGCAGGGAGAGGGACAGAGTAACCAGCTGCCCTGTGAGGGGGTGACAGACCAGGTCCATGAGCAAAGGGCAGGGCGAGAGCTCCAGTACCTTGAAGTCCCCCTTAGCACCCAAAGGCAGCAGTCAATGTCATACCTGCAAGCATACCCAGCAGAAAGATCTCCTTAGACAAGTAACTGTGTGAAGAAGAGCTTGACAGGCAACATGGTCTAAGGCCCCAAAAAATGTTGGCAAACTCTTAAAAGGGCTTATGGATTTTCATGGACTCTGAGTTAGATGCATGTCAGAAATACCAACAAAATATTCTCAAGAGGTCAAAACAACAAAAATCTTTACTGGCAAATTCAAACAATCAGAGAACTTTGGAAAAAGTTTAAAGCAACATTCAGTCAACATAAAACATTTCACAAAGTATTAACTTAGCCCATATAACTTAGCCAACTTAAAGCCCATCTGATTTTAAGTTACTCAAAACTCTGAGAACAGGGAATTAGAAGAAGAGAAAGAGAATAAATATAGAAAAGAACAAATATAGCTACCACTACTGGTTCCAGTGGTGTCATTGGTTGGTTGGAAACATACCCTGTAAACCATGCCACTGCTTGAAACACTATCTTAAGCCCTGAGAGGCACATTTTTTGCGACATGGTACTCCAGAAAGAATGGAATCAGACATTGGGAATAATTTTCTAAATAACTTTATAAACTCTTGGGCAAAGAAAGATGCCATGAGTGAATATATCACATTCCCTATCACCCACAAGCCTCTGGGAAAATTGAGAGGTGTAATGGGCTGCTGAAGACTATGTTAAGAGCATTAGGCAATGGGGCATGGAAGCATTAGGATGCAAATTTAGCAGAAGGCACTTGTTTGGTTAACACTAGAGGATCTGCTAAGTACCCTGGTCCTACCCAAACAAAACCCATACACAGTGTGGGAGGAGATAAGGTCCCAGTAAGGGAAGTGTCTAGGGAAGTCCTTGTGGATTTCTCCTCTCACTGGAAAGGCAAAGCCATTCATTGGATTGTCTTTGCCCTAGGACCTAGGCGTACTTGGTGGGTAATGCAGAAGGATGGGGAGACCAAGTGTGTGCCTCAGGAAGATTTAACTTTGGGGAAGAAATAATCTGTGGTGTAAGTTGTATGTTGCAGGAATGACATGAACTGATGAAGAATGAATTTTGCAATGAGCAAGGAGAGTGCAATGATGACCTGAACCAGGCCAGTGTCAATGCCCAATGATCAGGTATACTGCTTATCCTGTTCTGACCACCCATCCTGATGGAATTGAGACAAAGTCATGGGTCTGGAGGGGTGAAGCATGCCCATTAAATTGGAAAATAATATCTGTTTGTGAAAGGACAGGTGGATAGTAGTTGATGAAAATGTATGTTTGGTATTTGTGATATATGTCCCAAAATAATTCATGTTTTTTTGCTTATAAAATGTCATAATACATGATCACATAAACCAAAGCTTCTCTCACTGTAAAATTCGGGTCGGGGATCTTAGAATGAGCATCCAAACATTGTATCATTGCTGCCAGTAAGACCAGAGACTAGGATTTGCAACAGAGAGACGGGTGGACTCACAAGTTAGATCGATATCAGACCAGTGGTGGGAGCAGTTACCAAGACCATCAGCACTGATGCCGAAGATAACATGTGAATGGAACTCTTCAGAAATCTCATCAAGAACCCATCTCGGTCTGGAAAACTATTCAGCAGACCAGCAATGCTGAAAAGATGACAGTATGAATATGCAACAAAGACTGGACACTGAATAGACTGTTGCAATATGGCCTCCAGGCAGAAAAACTGTATAAAAACTGGCTTTGCCAACCAGACTCTGTGAACTGGGGGGCGTGCAGTGCGATAGAGACTGTACACGCAGTTCACCCAGCGCTGATCCCGGGCTCGGCTCTGTCTTTTTGTTTGTGGCATCCTGGCATTTTGTCACTCTATTCTGTAATAAATTATTATTGATTTATTAATTGGGCGTTTTATATGTTTCATTTATAACCATATAGAAATGGTTTAAGGATGTAGTTTAAGTTGTATGTTAGGGTAAGAAGGGATTGCTGTAATGAGAAATAAATACAATGAAACAGCTGGAAAATATATAAATTATGTTGTATCTGAGCATGATGCAAATGGTATGGAATAATGGGTGGAGATTTTATTGGGTCTGACTGAGCTGGATTTCATTTTCTCATTGCACCCTCACAGTACTGTGCTTTGCATTGGTAGCTGGATGAGTGTTGATAATACACCAGTATTTTGGCTACTGCTGAGCAGTGCTGTCTCTTTAATATTCCCCTCCCCCATCAAGGGTCTGGGAGCGGGCAAGATCTTGGAAAGGGGACACAACTAGGCCAGCTGGCCTAAAGTAACTAAAGGGATATTCCATACCATATGTCAACTCAAATATAAAAGCTAAGCAAGGGAGAATGAATAGTAGGCATTCGTTATTGTACAATTTTGCCTTTCCGTATCAACCACTTGGTGTGCTGAAGCCTTGCTTTCTGGGAAGTGGCTGAACATCACTCACCAATGGGAAGTAAAGATTAATTTTTTTCTGTTTGCTTATGCGCACACAAACTTTTGTGCTTTTTTCCTTGCTTTAGTAAACTGCCTTATCTCAACCTACTAGTTCTTTTCCATCTTATTTTTCTCTCCCGTCTTGCTGGGGAGTGATATAATGGCTTGGTGGGTACCTGGTGTCTAGCCAAGGTCAAACCACTACATCCACTCCTTGTCAAAAAATATAAGCTTTAAAAATAGGACCGTTTTCAATAGTTAGGCTTCCTTTCCTTTTGGAGTCCATAACCTTAGAGGTTCAAGTATCGTCATAACTCCCCAAAAATATACATATCCCAGATAACCACGCTTATTACTCCCACCATCCAGGTTTCAGAGGCATTTGTGAGACCCATACCCGGGGACAGAGAAAAAAGTCAGTGAGCACCATGGGATGATAACATTCAGTAAAAGTCCCACTACATGGTAGTCTAGACTGCCTCAGAGGTGGAGGTCGAAGATATGCCAAAACTCAAGTCATTCCAAACTCCTCAGCATATTGTTTCACTCAGACTCCTGGGCTCAGACCAAATGCCTTTCCTATTTTACCAAACCTTTCATTGGTTCTCAAATCTGAAATCTTTCTTTTCTTTTGTGAGCTTAACAACTTATGCCTTCTTCATGCACAGCTTGAGAGAACTTTCCAGCTGCCACTTCAGCTCCTCTGTCAACCCATTTTCTCCCTGTTTCCAGGGGCCACCAACAGTTTGACATCCCCTTTTTCTGTATTGGGCTTTACAGCTTGCTTAACTCTACTACGTGTGCTTCCCTTGATATAGTAATTTTATACTTTTCTCTGAGGAAGGAAGAGGTACCAAATTTGATTCCATAATCATATGAAATCCTATATGAGCTCCCAAAACTAAACTGAGGGAGAAATCTTTTCCACACACTGTAGCAACCTGAGAGAAAACACAAACATGTAAAACATTGCTTGGACAAACTGATATAAAACACGTACAAACATAAATATCTCAAAACTATCAAGACAAAAACATAAAAAAATTGATGCAGCAGAGAACAGCAAATCTTCAGTCCAGTTGTCACTTCACTCTCTCATGGAACACCTCTTTTCTTGGAAAATCTGCAAGAGGAGAGAAAAATGAAAATTCAGTCCTGCACAGACCAGTCTTAAAAGGAAAGAACTGTCCATCTGCTGGTATTTTGTGTTTTCTGCCAGAGGTAGCTGTGGCCTTTAATTCCAGAATGACTTCAGCAGTTTAGTTCCTTGCCTCTAGTGGCAGATAAGGTTCTAAATTTACTACCACCAGAAGGTGGCAGTGTAGGAGCAGTTTGCAAACCTTCCTTGACAATCCAGGGAAACTGAATTTCCATTTATTTCCAGCGAGCCTTTTAGGATATATGAATTCAACACCGTCCCCCAGCTCACTTTTTGGGGGCAGAGCTGAGAATTTGTTTTCTTGGTCTTGGTCCTTAAATTTTGCAATAAACAACAACACAGCAGAAGGCCGACAGGACACCAGCTGTTTCTCATGCATTGGTTGGAAGCCAGATGCCTGCTGCACTCTCTTGGTGGTTTTAGCAAATTTTGGAGTGGGGAGAGGACTGGATTCTCCCCCCTCCAACATGTCCGAACTTTTTATGCAAAAGGTTGTTCTCCAGGCAAGAGACCAAGGCTCTTTGCCATGTGCTGTCTCATCAGAAAGCTTTGTTTCATTTCCCCTCATTAGTGAAAATTTCAAAACATTCTCTGTTTTGTTTTCTTTGGGATGATTGCTACTTTTCTCTTGCTACATAACCAATTCTGTTGCAGAGTGAGTTATTACCATGGGCTCTGCCTCCTGGTAAATAATTCCATCTTTACAAGTGGGCAGAGCTTGGGGTGGGTGAGGGAAGAGGGGGCTGGCTTTACTGAGTTCTCCTCCATGGTGTGGAGGAAGGTGTCATGCTCAGGGAGTCCCGCCTCCCTCTCTGCCTCCTAATTTTTTACAGGTGGGCAGAGTTTAGGGTGATGAAAGGGGTTTGGCTGTGCTACATCAAACTCCTCTCAAGGGCTGAGGGGATTGACATCATGCTCATGGAAGTTCTCCTCGAGGCTGGAAAACCCTGGTTCATTCTCCACACCTCACCCATCAGTGATAATTTGCTGTGGACAAGCTTGTTCAACTGGTTTTTCAGGATCTGGGATAACTTTACATACAATTCTGGATCCACCTTGAGTTTACCTATTGTTTCAGCCACCAAAGCAATTTGCAACTCAGTTAGCTCTCTGTTGCTGCTCAGCAACATATTTCTCTCTTTGTGCAGCTATGAGCCCAACTTCCACTCATGGCTACCAAACAATTTTCCTTATTAGAGATTTTTTCAGTTTCTTTACTCAAAGGTCTGATTTTCTCTGCAACTAACTGTGGATTGTGCTATATTTCCTCAGCCTACAGCTATCTGTTTAGGGCCAGAGAAGCTTTGTAAGCTTTTAGCAGTTCTATCAGTGAAGGGAAGTCCAGGTCAGTTTTTACCCTGGTGTTGGAAAAGATACCAAGTTTAAATTTTTTTATATAACTTTAGTCAGGGGTTTTGTTAGCCTTTGCTTGGGGGGGGTGG